>JALPBY010000011.1:0-293151 GCA_026538315.1 Cryptococcus sp. GC_Crypt_6
GAGTCGTTGCGCAGTGTAAAGCGGAACGCAAAGCACTCGGCCCTCGCGCCATACGCGAATTGGAAGGAGTGATCTCCCAACTACACTATCGAAGCCGTAGTCGTCATGGTGAGTTCAAAATTGTACGCGTAAGACTTTGAGGTAGAGTGACTGAACATAGGCTACTTGATTTCTACTTCTAGTGGATGATCCGATGACGCCTCTCTCCTCCGACTCTGAATCACCGGATCGAATACCCAGTTCATCGGCTATGGCTATGATAGACAAAAGCACCGCTGGTGCGGCAATAGCGGTTCTTATCAGTCAATCGGGCTTCTCGAAGAATGCAATGGTGCACGCGACTCAATCTTCCGCCCCGCTCATGCTGGTTCATCTCCAAGGTGGACAGCCTTTTCCATCTCCCTCCCCATCTTCGTCTCCGACTTCCACTCAATCCTCGGCTCTGAACACCGTCATGCCCACATCAGACAACACACCCCGTCCAGAGAGCGTATGGTGGAATCGCTCGTTGGCGCAGGGAGTATTCCGTAATAGCCTAGAACTGCGACGGGAGCTCGTCCCCTCCAACGACAACAACACCAACGGCTATGGCGATGGGAATGCAGGTGCCGGTGGTCTAGATATTCGAGTAAGTATATACGTGGACGGTAAGAGGTTCGAGAGATGTGGTCCAGACGTCTGCTCGTCGAATGATGAGTGAGTCATCCCAGTCATAAGATTCTCAAGCTTGGTTTGTAATGTACATTCTGCTCTCATTGTTGGATAGCTAGAGTCAGTGGATGGCTGAAGTCGTGAATATGAGGCATTGCATAGCACAGATGCATATAGTTGATAATGCTCATTGTGTCGTGATGTCCTATCGAGTCGGCTACGGAGATTACAGATTATGACTAGAAGTACACGGCACCTTGGCGGCTCTGCAGCAAAGGTGTAATCGCCAATATTCCTGTCCTCTGACGTTACGTCTGCTTCGCTCGAACTCGCGTGATCGACTTGACGCGATACCCGAAACAGCTTCGCGCCGCCCCAGTCCTCTATGTTTCCTAGGAATCCGATACAAGCCCCCCGAAATACGCCGTAACGGCTTTCAGCTTATCCCCAACCCACTCTTCCTCTACCTCGACCCATTCCTTCTTCCTCGCTTCCTGATCGACGCCGGTACCACCGTTGATAGATACTTGCGACTCCAAGTTCCTCGCCAAGGCGGCTACTTCGTGCATATCGACGTTGCGAGGGAGATAGTATGCTATGTTTGGCGTTAACGTCGAGGTGAGTTCAAATAGGTCCGAACCCGGTAAAGGCAGGATGGCGGAGAGCGGATATGTCGGAGAGGTAGTTGACAAGTAATCTATCCCGCCTACAAGTGCGTCAGCTTTCTTTGCGATTTGTATACTTTGATCGAGCTATCTGGGTGATTCGATATACATGATTTCCGCACTCACCCCATGGCGGTGAGAGGAAGACCACATCCACAGACTCCCCTCTATCCCGCGCCGCAAATGAGCGCGCGAAATCTGTATAGTCGCCCAAGATGAACTCTATACGATCTGCTACGCCGAGATGTAATGCGTTGTGCCGTGCGAGCCGTAACCGTATCGGATCGTTGTCTATCGCAATAACTACAGGGAGACGAAGTCAGCTCTTGCTGTAGTTATAAAGCCAAAAAAGCAGAGGCCAGAAGTCGACAAAAATACTCACCCCGCTCACAGGTCCGCGCAAATTCAATGGCGTTGCCGCCCACACCGCAGAACGCATCTATGATCAGATCACAAGCGCATCTTTCTGCGATATGCGCTGCGAGCGGTTGGGGTGTGACGGAGAACCAGCCAGTGTGATCTAGTAGGAGTGGGAGATCGTCATATAGCGGGAAAAGGAGGTGTCTTTGGCCAAAGTCTGATGGTTGTGGTGTTAAAGGTAAATATTGTCAGTCCGTTTACCTTGACTAGTTGACGGAGCGCAAGTACATGCCCAAGAGATTTATGGGCTACGCACATTTCACGAGATCTTGCGGCACTTGATCATAAGTCGTATATCTTTCTACGAGCCCTGTGCAATCCCACGAATGGCCTTCGTAGAGATTATCGACATCATCTGCCGCTCGCCGCTTACCCCTCTTCTTCGCTGAGGGTCTGCCAGAGGATATGTTTGGAGTAGACGTGGATGAAGCGGGCAATGGCCGTTTTGATGGTGTGGTAGCGCCAATTCCCATTGCTGGCGAAGAACGTAAGGCCGAGCTGAGAGACGAATCTTTCGCTTTTCGAGCGATGCCAGAGGCGGTGGCGGTGGGCAGGGTAGACGGTCCAGCTCCAGCTCCATCTACGTCCGGCTCGTCATCTGAAAGTTGAGGCTGAGTGGCTAGTAGCCCATTCTGGCTCGTATTTCGTGGGACCGGCTCTTGACTCGCAATACTAGAGGTGGAAGGCTCGACATCGACATCGACATACTCGTATCGCTGTTGACGAAGATTCTGCTTCAGCTCAAATGGGAGAGAAGCAAACATTGACCTCGACGGGCCCGAGCGGCGCGGCATCCTGTCCTGCGTGAGCTCTGGCGGGTGTGTGTGCGTACAAGACTTCTCGACTGGGAAAAGAAGAAATGTTATTGCAATTTCAACATTTCTCTGCACCAATTCATTGCGAAATTCTCGTGATGTCAGAACATTTATTGCTCAATGTCGGCGATCACCGTGCTGTAATGCTGGACCCGTGAGTGACACTCTTCACTGACGCAATGTCAGTGGATAAACTAGGCTGGACAATCAAGGAAGTGAAGTCTTGGCCGTTCACAATCGGTCAGTGTGGTCGACAATATCTACGCGACATTGGCATGCATTACGGGGTTCAATTACGCTGAGCTATTGCATGCAATGAACTACTTGACCCTAAAGGTTTGCACAGTATATACTGCGTCCGCACCGAGCGATTCCCCAGCCTTGGTGACGGCAAAGTGCATCTCGACGTCGAGTTCGCGCGAGTTTGTGGTTGATTTGCGACAATAAAACTTGCCAACGATTTGTTCGGTGGGCTGCAAGTCTACGGGCTCGCGTAGAAGGAAGACTACCTGCTTCCAATGCGTGATCTTGCCCGCTGGACCAGTAGTGAAGCTCACATCGACGCTACCATCTTTGGTAGTACTCGATAAAGGCTCGATGGACCTTTCGTACTCGTCATCGCCAAAGGGCAGGATCTGCACACCTTGCTCTGGCGGGACATGTGATGCTTCCGCACCTGCACGAGGAGAGAAAAAGGTGTCGAAGTGAGTGAGGAAGGCGCGCACTGTGGTCGGAGCCGACGAAGTGCAACGAAGAGTGAAAGAAGAGTGGAAATCGAGTGACTCGATCGTGGCCGAATGCGAGTTGATATCCTGTAGTTGCATCAGTCATCATTGTGACTGCGCAAGCAGCTGGCTCACCCTGACGATCGCCTCGGAGGTGACCACCTCGCTTTGCTCTACACACTCGGTGATCCCATCGCCGAAGACGGGTCCATCCATGGCACTCAGGTCAAATCCTACATCCATCTATTAGCGCTACTTCTCGGTCACGACGCCAACCGACCTACCATATGCAGTGCGCCAGAATTGAACTTGTTCTCTCCACATACGGTCAGCGGTAATGGCGCTGATGACCAAGCGAGTTTGAGAAGGCGCCATAAGTCCAGTCGGCGCGAGGAATCGATCCCGAGCGCTGCAGTCAGGATTAGCTTAGCTTGACGTGAAAGCATGTAGAGTGACTTACACTAAGACAGAGTCAAGCATAGACTCGTATAGCAGCATGTATCCCTACGATGACCGTCAGACCACTGCGCGCCTGCTACACGCCAACTCACCATCCATTCGCTGACAATCACGTCAACTTGTTTGACGGGCAATGTTATATCCTCAACCTTGCCCTGGATAACGCTGCAGAGCTGTCAGCTTTTTTTATCCGATACTAGAGCTACTCACGTGATGCCATCCGCAAACCCATTTCTTTTGATATTCTCTCTCGCCTTGGCCGCCAGTCCAGATGCCTCGATAGCGTATACATGCTTCGCTCCAGCTTTGGCAGCGAACACTGTACGGAAAGGTGCGTCGGTGAGCTGTGACTTACAAGGAATGGTAGGTGAGAATCACTTACTTGAGAGGATACCAGTACCGCATCCTACATCCAAGACGACTGCGCCCTTGAAGACGTTGGGATTCGAAAGGATAAATCGGCCGTAAGAGACAGTTCGAACAGTGTCCTTGAGCATGATCTCGTGGATCTCTACAGCAAAGTTGTCAGCATCTCGACATTGTTTCGCTCAGAAGGACTCACCATTCTCCTCGTACGAACTGAAGTAATGAGTATCGTCGTCCCTCTTGACAGCTTTGCCTTTGCCCTTGCCCTTGAGCGAGCTACCGGGCCGCTCATTGTCATCCGCGTCATCATCTTCGGCGCCGATTGTTCTGCTGACCAAGGAGCGCATTGACGCAAGGTCCGCTCGCGCCCTTTCCAACTCTGCTTCGAGCATAGCGATACGTTGTGCCTCGATTGCAACTTGGTTGGTTGGAAGCTGAGAAGGGCCGGCTTGCGATGAAGTAGCAGGCAGCTCTTCGTCATCTGACCAAGAGTCATTCGGGTCATACTCTGCAGATCCATGTGACATAATGATCAGTACTCGCGTCGAACAGCGTGGTCGATTATGACAGGTGCCGGCACTCACGCAAAAGCGGATCGTCCGGGATCACGGGGACGAGCAAGTTGTCGTCCTGCAGCAGTGGATCGCTCGCATTGAGCTCTGCGACCTGCGCAGGGTTGAGCCCCTACAGGTATAGATTGGATCAGCTTATATATTCGTATGGTTGTACCTGGACAGAAGTGTAAGGCGAAAAGAGCGTCACATACCGCATTCCTAATCAGGTTGACCAGCCTGATTCGACCATAAGTATCGACCCCAAGTCTCTCAAAAGTAGCTAAGAGATCGAAAGAGTGCGTGTCCAAATCGTATTTCAGAGATTCTTCAGGCGTGCGAGAAACGGTGTCGTCAAACAAAGATTTCGTTTGCGTGGCATCACCTAGCGACGAAGCCCAATCGGACTCTCGGTCGTTGTTCGAGTCAGAGTCCGAGTCGGATCCGCTGATAGAGGGCGAGCGGTGCGCGGGGATCTTGTATGACATCCTGTTTCGAGATAGATGGGCTGACTAGGATGTACTTTGCGTTGTAAGAACAGTGAAAGTCGGAAGTGGACATGTAAATTACTGGAAATTTTGTGATAATTGTTTTATCACGTGTGATCAACGGAAACTCTAATGGCAATGTTGACATCGGCATACTACTCGAGTACTACTGTATTGCCAAGACCGTTTTCTCATCGTCGATCCATTTACATCATTTCTCAAGCCTGACAGAGGTCTACCAGCTTAGCAGCGGCAGCGGCTGTCACTTTTACTCATGACGGGGCCATAAACTCCCGTCGGCTCTTACGACGACGACGACGACGACGCTCGACGCTCGACGCTCGGCGCTAGACGCGATGAGTGCTTCACTATCGGTATCATCGGTTACTCCGCTATCGCGGCCGGCCATCGTCGCTGCGCCAATCATGGACCCAAGCACCGGGGGTCCCAACTTTGACGGAATGATCGTTCCTACAGCCATACCTGTTCCTCCCTTCTTAGCGTCGATTCGAGCAACGCATCTTGCCGCGCGCTCGCCCCCCGGAATTGGAAGCGGAGGCAGTAAAGCGGGAGCAAGCGTTGCCTCGTCGTCGTCAAATCCCACATCACCTATACCGATGGCTAACAGCGGATCCACCGCTCCGTCGCCTCATCAAATTGGCACTCAATTCAACCCTCATCCCAACCCCCTCTACCTGCCTCCACCTGCCATCACCCCTCTCGAAGAAGATCTCGTCCCGCCAGAAAACTTTGCACTAGTCAGCAAGGGAGTGTACAGGTCGGGATTTCCAAAAAAGAGGAACTTCAAGTTCATGGAAACGCTCAAACTCAAGACGGTCCTGTACGTTTGCTCGATACCGTCATGCCATTAACACAGATAATCTGACGGCAACATTGCATACAGAACACTCGTCCTGGAGGAATATCCCGAGGCGAATCTCGATTGGTGCCAGAGCCAAGATGTACAGTTCATGGTGTGTCGTTCCGCCTGAAACACAGCTTCCTCTGCTGACCGTCAACAACTTCCACAGCAATTCGGTATCCCGGGTAACAAGGTGTGTGATTTCTTCGCAGCGAATGCGCTCAAACTGATAAGGATTGCAGGAACCGTTTGATAATATACCAGAAGACGTGATCTGCTCTGCCCTCGTGGCAATCCTTGACAGGCGGAATCACCCCATTCTCATACACTGCAACAAAGGCAAGGTACGTTATTGGCATTCAGAACTACGCATATATACATTCAAGCTGACAAATGGTAGCATCGCACCGGATGCTTGATCGGCTGTATACGGCGTCTCCAATCCTGGTCTCTCACGTCGATCTTCGACGAGTATCGCCGGTTCTCTTCTCCTAAATCGCGGGCGGTCGATCAGCAGTTCATAGACCTCTTCGACTTGTCTCCGGTGTGGGAGGAAGTCATGTCTCGTGGTGGTGGACTGGACAATCTACCTCGATGGGGGATGTTAACATTACCAAAGGGTAAAGGCGTGTTGTCAGCAAAAGCAAAGCTTGATAGGAATAACAGCTCCATGTGGGGGTTGTAACGGCATATTCTCATATAATCTCATGACCATCTTTTTTCTCATGATACGATGAATTGTTGTACTGTTTATACCATATCTCTGGTCGATATGTCGGGCGAGTCCATCGCCGTCCTCCTCTTTCCCTGCCGCTACTACCCTACTCGAGGTCCATTGCGTTGACGTCCGTATCGAGAGGCGTGCGAATGTGTCTCGATGGCTCCCACACTTGTAAGATGTTGTCCTCGGCCGTGGTCGCAACGTGCCACTTGGCGTTGGGACTCCAAGAGATGTCGCTGACTTTTGAAGTGTGACCGCCGTGAACGAAAAGTAATTCGGGTGGACCGTCTTCTGCATCATCGGGTGTTTGTTCGGCGCCAATGGCGTCCAGGTTCCAAATATGAACGCGTCGGTCTGCAGAGGCAGACGCAAAGTGGACAGGTGAGTGAGGGGACCAGGCAAGCTGGAGTACGTCGTCGGTGTGTGCTTCGAAAGAATGCAGCTTCGTGCCGACCTTTCGAAGATCCCAAAGGGCAATGGTCTAGATTCTAAAGTCAGCTTGAGTCACATTGTGCCATCGCTACACTGACGTTGTCGCTTGATCCAGTCAGGAACAAATGTTCGCTGCTTGGAGCGAAAGCGATAGTATTGATTTCTGCCGAATGTCCCTCTGTCTGTTGGCTTGGTTTGGCAGAGTTATCGCTTCGTGTATCCCAGCTGCATCGGGCGTAAGCCGAGTACGGTTATCGATGACCTTTGCACACTCACATCATAATCTGCCTGTCATCGCCGACGGATCCAAATATGTTCTCGTCACTCGCGTGCCAATCAACGTCCTGCGGAAAGTCCTATCAGCACAGCTTGCGCGGGCAGTAGAACATTGTACGCACGCCAACGTAAGCTGAATGACCAGTATATAGGCGGAGTGGTTGAATTGATGGATCCTTTTTCGCAAAGCCTTGAATGTCCCTGACGATTGATCAGCTGATATCCTGCGAGGTTGCACAAACCAGTGTGCCACTGTTGTATCCTCGCTTGCGCTGAGAATGTGACCTTCTTTCAATGCGCTCCAGGATAACCCATAACTACAGATAGATTAGCTATATGGACCATCCAATTTTTCTTTTTCACTCACCCCTCCATCTTTTGCCCCTTCAGCCTGATGTCTGGCTTGCTCTCGCCATTACTGGGCGCTTTGCTCTCGTGCTTTGTCCTGTCAAAGACATACACATCACCACCGACAGTTTTGGTCGCGATAAGTTCTGGGTTTTGAGGCATGTAACGAGCTCGGTTGACCTCGCCATCGTGGTTGATTGTTTGAATAGCGCGAATTCGTGCGGGGGACTTTGTGTGGGACCCAAGCTCTACATCCTGTGTCAGCAACCAGCATGCGAAAATTATGCGGGCAACACACCTTGTCTCTCCTCATCGTACAGCTCGGCGACCTCCTTGCCTGTCACCTCGAGTGCAGATTTCGGCAGCAAGACCTCGGCGATGATGAGGTGATCTTTTGCTTGACCAGAAGTATGTGTACCGATGATCATGCGGTGTGCTGTGTAATCTGCATCAGGCGGGCTGCAGGTGTAGTCAAGTCAGCAAATGGCTGGCAAGAGTGGAAACGAGAGAACTGTTCTGAACATACGATGTCTTGTCTGGGAGCCATTGACAGGTGAGACTGGGCCATGTGAGAGCATGAGTGATTACAGTGTCGTAGAGGAAGGGTGTGCTACAGGGATCGTATTAGCTATAGAACAGTTTCTCGAGGCGAAGCTCCGAGCTCACTTCTTCTTCCATATTTTGTACTCCTATGCATCAATATCGTCAGCTCGCTGGTCGAAGGCTCAACCTTGGAATGCATTGTATGAGACCAAAAGACAGCAACGCTCACCTCGTTGATGACTTGACTGTCGTCGCCAGTCTGAGTGTCATCGTCGACATCTATAGGTTCAGTGGAAGGAGCCATGGTGGAAGGCTGGTGCGAAGATGGCGGCAACAGGATAGTGAGGGGGTTGGGATCTTCAGACCCTCAATATTGTGGTTGGTGTGAGACTGGTGATTGTAACGGGGACCAAGCGGATGTGTTGTAATGTTGACAACGACACAAGGAGGAAGAATGGAAGAACATGAAGAGTTGCTCAGACGCGTCCTATTTCCTCATTCACCCATCATTTTGATCGTACAAAAATGGTGACATCACCATATCATTTGCTCATGTTGGAGCAGAGGGGTATAACATATTGCTAGAACAACAGAGACTGAAACACAAAGAACGTTCCAGGTATGGCCATGCATGATAACGACTACAACCTGCTCATCATGAAGACTCGGACTCGATAAAGTGGTTCACAAGCTTCTCCAGGTCGAACTTGGGGTCCTCGATGTCGGTAACCACTATTTGAGCGTGAAGATTGTCAGCATTACGCGGCGAAAACAGTATGACGTCCAGGACAGGCTGATAACGGCAAACGGAGTGGAATGCGATCCCTTTGCAGTGGCTCATAATGGTGCCAAGGTCCGATTCCGTGCTCAAATCAATGTGCGCGTGTCTTTGAACGCCAGGATACGCCTTGCCCCACCCGCTTCTCCCGTCCACTTTCCAGAGCAGGCTTCTAAAACGCCGTCGTGCGTTCCAAGACCCCTTTCATAACCTCAACAAGCACACCCAACATCTCCCGAATTCTGCTCGACTTCCCAGGCGATTCCACCATGACGAGGAATCACAAAAAACTCACATTTAGTAGAACCAGATTTGTCGGATGACTGCTTGGCGGCGTATGCTTTCCGTGCGTCCTCAATCAAGTGTGCTCGGTGGGCAGCCTTGCCCTTAGCCTACAGGGTGTTCGTGGATGAAGAGTGGGTTATGGTATTAGGTGCAGACAGGTCGTTGTCGATGAATGCAACGTCGTAAAGTCGGAGAAAAGTCAAGTGCGAGGTAGCGATTACTTGCAGTCAGCTACCCTAGTCCTTCCTTTGCAAACGAGTGACAGCACGCACCTTTTGGTCATCGTACTTTGCTTGTAATGTGGATTGATGCATGAGACCGTAAGTGACACCGAAAATGAGGGCGGACCATCGGACGACCTGCAGATGTTCCACTATGTCAGCTCCGAACTCCCATGCCAAATCTTCTTGAGCCATCTGACTGAGCTGTTGAGCAGCGGGCAGCACCGAGCCAAGTCAAGAAAAGCTCGTCCATCGTTCGTTTTCCTGCCAATATCAAAACAAGGAGCTCACGTTGACAGTTGGGCTAGCCATTTTGTGAAAGGGAATAAGGCGGATAGATTGAGGACGAGGTGAAGCTGACGGAGAGGAAACGCAAGCAGGTCCGACCTAGTCAGAAATGCTCTTTGGACAAGGACGAGTACTTGGTGTAGAGGGTATATAGGTAGTGTCGACTACTCCGACACTTGACTGCCAAATATGTCAAAGCGACTAGGAGAGAGTGAAGCACACCCGGAGAGAACCGTTGCCTTAGCTGTCGCTGCTGATAATTCCGAAATATCCGACGAGTGTGGCACTTTTACATCCCCTGTGCGTGCTGTCCTTGACGCGTTGCAGCTGTTCGGTTCACTGGTGTTGCTTTGCTGGTCATGCTCAAGCTATATATGCTCAACAACACGTTATACACCTTGTGACACTCTATACCAGGCATTCTTCTCAGCCACATCGCGACTTCACTTCACCGCTCTAGCTACCTCTGATATATTTACCTATACAAAGTCGCACGGCGCGCTCGCCCACCATGAACCCTTCGGCGACGTGCTACACCATCGTCCACGATGACATGGTTGATGCCCCCTCGACTCAGGACCTCAGGAATGCTCTGCAGAAGGGCTCGGATGAGGTCAAGCTGGAGACAATGAGGAGGATCATCGTTGGCACGCTTAATGGACAGGGCCACGTCAGTCATAATGTTCTATGTTCAGACATATAGCTAAACGTGTCTCTCGCAGCCTCAACTCCTCATGCCCATCATCCAATATGTCATGCCATCACGCAACAAGCAATTGAAGAAGATGTTGCACTTCTACTGGGAGTGAGTGTATCGACATCGCCTATGACCTCAACTAAAAAGTACACCTGCAGGATCTGCCCAAAGCTCGATGACAATGGCAAGCTGAAACAGGAGATGATCCTGGTCGTCAACGCCATTCGTAATGATCTGGTGAGTACGACTTTGTGCAACGAAGCATCAATGCTCACTCGAACGTATAGCAACACCCCAATGAGTACATCCGAGGCGCAACACTGCGTTATCTGCAAAAAGTCCGAGAAGCAGAGCTGCTTGAACCTTTGGTGCCCACCGTCCGGTCATGCTTGGTGGGTGATGTTCCTAGCCTACTTGCATCAAGCTAAAATGGTCGACTGTAGGAACACCGTCATTCTTTCGTGCGAAAGAACGCCGTCTTCGCCACATACACCATCTACCAAGATCACGAGAACCTCATTCCGGACGCACCTGAACTCTTAGACACTTTCCTCGCAGCGGTGAGTAGGACAGATTAGCATAGAAGATCAAGCTGATGAAGGACTGATTAGGAATCTGACTCTACGTGCAAACGCAACGCCTTTGTCACCCTTTGCAACATCTCTCAACCCACGGCAGTACGATATCTTCTGAACAACTTTGACCAAATCTCGGGATGGGACGAATTGATGCAAATGGCTGTTATCGAGCTGGTCAGGAAGGAGGCTAAGACGGAAGGCGGGCATAGGGTACGTTTGCTGCGGAGTGTGTCAATCAGAAGCTGACTTATGGTCCACAGGCCAAGTGGATTCGAACCATCTTCGAGCTACTAAACTCACCATCGCACGCCGTCAAATACGAAGCTGCAACCAGCTTGACCACTCTTACGCAAAACCCGGCAGCTGTCAAGGGTAGGTGTAGTGACGCGTGACGGGACTTTGATGACCTGCTGACACATCTGCAGCTGCCGCTGCTGCTCTTGCGGAGCTCATCGTCAAGGAGTCGGATAATAACGTCAAGCTTATCGTGCTTGACCGATTTGACAGCTTACGGTCAAAGCATGAGCATGTTTTGGACGGGATGGTCATGGATATTCTCAAGGTTCTTTCCAGGTTAGTCGGCCATATACGTATTATGACGTGCGCTTACGTTTCACAGCCAAGACATGGAGGTCAAGCGAAAAGCTCTCGGAATTGCATTGGAAATGGTTACCAGCCGAAATGTCGAAGACGTTGTGCTTTTCTTGAAGAAGCAATTGCAGAACACTCTTGACGGTGACTTTGACAAGGTAAGAGCGTTTTCTGTAGCAGAGAAACCAGCGCTGACATGCTTGCAGAACCTCGAGTACCGACAACTCCTCATACAAAGCATCCACTCTTGTGCCATCCGATTCTCTGAGGTGGCTGCCAACGTTGTCTACGTTCTCATGGACTTCCTTGGTGATTCCAACAACCCTTCTGCAGTGGATGTTATTGCATTCGTTCGGTGAGTCGTTATTCAACTGTCAAAGTCGGCTCTAATGATTCGTAGCGAGGTTGTCGAAAAGTTCCCCGATCTACGTCCCGCCATCACGGAGAAACTCGTTTCCACATTTGGCGAGATCAAGTCGGGCAAGGTGTTCCGAGGTGCCATGTGGATTGTCGGAGAGTACGCATCAGGTGCAGCGGGTATGTCCCATTGAACTTTGTCTCAATGTTGTGCTAATGTCACATAGACATCAAAAAGGCGATCTTTGAAATCCGAAAGGTTCTTGGGGAAATCCCTATTCTCGCTTCTGAGCAAGTGAGCGGGATTGTCGTGCGTACTCGATCAAGCTGACAGAGACGAACAGCGATTACTGGACGAGGCCGAAGCCGCGGACGAGTCGTCTGCAGAAAAGCAACCAGAACAGCCCAAGGCTGTGACGACTACTCGCGTTCTGGCCGACGGAACTTATGCCACCGAAACCGTCTACTCTTCTACAGCTGCAGCAGCACGACTTGAGCAAGTTCGAGCTGCTACTAAACCACCACTCCGAGCGCTGCTCCTTGGTGGTGACTTCTTTACCGGGAGCGTGCTGGCTGCGACACTTACAAAGCTGGTCCTTCGCTTCTCAGAGGCGCAAAGTGACGCTCAAGCCATCAACACGCTGAGAGCTGAAGCTATCCTCATCATGACATCGATCATTCGAGTGGGCCAGTCCAAATTCGCCGCGGTACCTATCGACGAGGACTCGCAAGAGCGAATCATGAACTGTATCGAGACATTAGCGGAGCTGCAAGGGTCAAAGATCCTGCACGACGTGTTCTTGCATGACACAAAGGCTGCATATGCAAAGATGGTGGCTACGGAAGAGGTATGTCCTTTGCCGTCGTTTTTTTGAGCTTCGCTGATCTCGATGAGCAGAAGAAGGCTTTGGAGAAGAAGGAGCGGGAAAGCAAGACGACAACTATCCAGGCAGACGACTTGATTACTTTCCGACAACTGTCAAAGAAATCAACTCTTGGCGATGTCGACGACGTGAGTCGTTGCTTCCAAATTATTTGCATATTTGCTAATCGCTTTCATCAGTTTGACGATCTGGTCAAAGCCACTGGTGCAGCAGAGGTCAAGGACGACTTTGTATCAAAACTTTCCCGAATCTCACAGCTTACCGGTTTCTCGGATCCTGTATATGCCGAGACAGTCGTTACACTCTCCCAATACGATATTATCCTCGACGTCTTGCTCGTCAACACCACCGGCGAGACGATGCAAAATCTTACAGTGGATTTCGCAACTCTTGGCGATTTGAAGCTGGTCGAGCGACCCGCGGCTGTTACTTTGGGTCCCCACGGTTTCCACAGCTTGACCGCTACGGTCAAGGTCTCATCAACGGAAACGGGGTCAGTCAATATCTCTCTCGAAGACAAATCGCTGCTGACTATCCTTCTAGTGTCATCTTCGGCGCCATCACATACTCCAGGCAAGGAGCATCGGATTCGGATGTCACTATCGTCATGTCTGACATTCACGTTGATATCATGAGCTTTATCAAGCCAAACTATGTGAACGAGGCGCAATTCCGATCAATGTGGACCGAGTTCGAGTGGGAGGTGAGTACAAGGTGTTTGCCTGCACAGTGTCACCTGACTAAAACAACGCAAATTACAGAACAAGGTGGCTGTGCAGACATCCATCAGCGATTTGCGAGCGTACCTCGACCACCTGCTCAAGAGCACACACATGGCGCTTCTCACGCCAGAAGCAGCTTTGTCGGGCGACTGTGACTTCCTCAGTGCCAACCTCGCGGCGAAGAGCTTGTTTGGTGGGTGCTAAGCCCGTCCACATGTGACCACTGCTGACGTTTTCGTAGGCGAGGACGCGTTGGCAAACGCAAGTATCGAGCGAACAGACGATGGCCAAGTTACAGGTCACGTTCGGATAAGAAGCAAGACTCAGGGTATCGCTCTGTCGCTGGGTGATAAGATCACTCTGAGTCAGAAGGCGGCCTTGAAGGCGTAGATGGGTGCTTGGAGGAGATTTATTTATACCTGCATGTAAAAGCTACGAACAATGATGAAGATATTTGCATCTGGCACAATGACGAGATCGGTGCGGTGTGTGGAGATTGCGCGGTGATCGCCGCCTTGTTGCCACTGATGATTCGCGCGTCCTCTGTCCTTGTGGTCGTGACAACAAATCCTTTGATATTATTATTGGCTTTGATTACATCGAGTAACAAGTTTTACTATTTACTGTTCATATACGCCGCCATGGGTCAATCAAGCTCATCGCTCCCATCGGCATTACCAGACTATGCGCTGCATTGCCTTCGGGTCGCGGACGACTCACCGGCTTCAGGCCTGGTAGAACCGTATTTCGATTATCTTGTTGGAGTGGAGGCGGGAGAAACGATAGCGCCGTCGAGCAATGCAGGAGCGATTAACGACAGTCAGTCCAGTATGACTGGGTTGAGTCCGGTGGATCTTGGTAGAATATTAGAGGACAATGAGAACAAGCGGATAGGATTGAAAGTGTACAATGCCAAGAGTCAAAGAATACGAGGTGAGTCTTGGGCAAGTTGCCAACGCGCATGTCCCCGTACTACCTGTCACTGAGGTCGTATACTGTGATACTGACGAGCCTTTATCGTGCCGTAGATGTCGCTGTGACTCCAAGCAGAGCGTGGTCTGAAGCAGCCCTCTTGCAAAATGGGCACGAGTCAACACCGTCATTACCAGATGGAACAAACCCCAAACCGTCATTATTGGGTATATCCCTTAGAGTGTGCAATCCCGCAAACGCGCTCGAGTCGGTGTATCACGTCTTGGACGTGCTGGAAGGTAGTCCAGCAGAGGTGCGTACGCTTATACGTCAAACTATCTTGACGAGTGCTAACTTTTCTTTCTATCCGTCCAGATGGCAGGTGGGCATGGAGGACCTAATCGTCTGGAGAGATGCTTCACTGACTATATCATAGGGCTCGTACCGTGGGGCGACTACGTGCTGGCGTGGTCAGGAGGACCGCTGCATTCCGAAAACGATTTCTACAAATTGATCGAAGCACATGTCGACAAGCCATTACGGCTATTCGTGTACAATTCGGATCTGGAGTCAGTATCAACCGACATCTACTTATCATAAGGAGGAGAGCTGACTGTTTGGCTGATAGCAATCTACGAGAGGTCATCTTGTATCCTACACGGCAGTGGGGAGGCGAAGGGCTCATCGGTTGTGGTATTGGGTGAGTGCTTCTTGATCGCCAAGTATTTTCGCTGCTCTACTCCGCATTCGCACTCGCCTGCGTCCTACTACGTTGTCGTATCGTGCTGATACGAAGATCCCACTCGCAGATACGGACTGCTGCACCGAATACCCAGACCATCCACCCCGCCCACCACTGCTTTCGCCGCCGATGGCTATTTTGGCTTGGAAACAGGTCGTCTGACCGATGCCGCAAATACATATGCATCGTCCCCTTCCCGCACAGCAGCATTAGCTGGGCCATAATCACCTATTACATTGGTATTCATGCATATCATGTGATGACCATTGTAGCTGTATGGAGAGTATGTTGCTCAGGGCTATTCCACGTGGTTAAAGTGTGACCTTGACGTGTTTCAGCTTGGATTGCTGTTTTCATTTCAGTAACAAAGTGCACAATAAAGTAAAGTGTGATCACCACTCGACGCGGCTGGTTGTCACTTTGTTAGCTTGACTATCACTTGCAACTTGTACCATTACACTTTCAACTCACGACCAGATCACGACATAGACGAGCAGACACGTAGAGACACGACCAATTGCATTGCACAGCATACGCGTTTAGCACATCTCAGCTCTCGTACGAATTCAGAAACAACATGGTATGTGCACCGAGTGGTGAACAACAAACGCTCACGCCCCGAACATAGTCTACATACGCTGCAAACAACCCGTCAAACCCCCATGCTGACCCGGAACAATTCTACGTTCGTCAAAATAGGATAGGTAAGGTAATTCTGTTCCGCTCCTTGGTCAAGCTGATACAACACGCAGGAAAGGGTAGTTTCGGCGAGGTGTACAGAGGGTGAGGTGTGGTCACTTTGCCAAGGGACTTGTTGATAACGTTGAAACCTATAGGTATGACCGACGTACTTCTTTACCTGTCGCTATCAAGATCATCGACCTGGAGAGCGCGGAAGATGAGATTGATGATATACAGCAAGAGATTCAGATTCTGGGGCAACTCGACAGCGAGTTTGTCACTCGGTGAGTACCTCTTCGCTGCATATAGACTTACACGGCGGCAGATACCACGGCTCGTATCTGAAGGGCTCGCACTTGTGGATTATCATGGAGTACTGCTCTGGCGGATCATGCTCGGACCTTGTGAGTGCAGAAGGGTGGAGAGTAATAGCTGAAGGGGTAGATGAAATCAGGCGTATTTCGCGAAGAATACATTGCCATCTTGGCGCGGGAGTTGTTACGAGGCTTGGAGTACCTTCACGGCGAGGGCAAGCTGCATCGTGACATCAAAGGTGGATCAAACTTTCCGAGCTTGCATGTATCAACGCTTACTCTGCGATAGCCGCAAACATTCTCCTCACTGCAAATGGTGAGGTCAAGCTGGCAGACTTTGGTGTTTCTGGCCAGCTTACAGCGACCATGACCAAAAAGGTGAGTCGAACGTAGCCTGCACCGACTGACAGGTAGAATACCTTTGTTGGAACGCCGTACTGGATGTCACCAGAAGTCATCAAGCAGTCGGGGTACGATCACAAGGCGGATATCTGGAGTTTGGGTACGTAGAATTTCAACGACCTTAGCTCACGTCCGATCACCAGGTATCACATGTATCGAAATGGCAATGGGAGAGCCTCCTTATGCCGATTTGCACCCTATGAAGGTGAGCAATCAAGCTTGACAGGCAGCTGACTGTCTTAGGTGCTGTTCCTCATCCCCAAGAACCCTCCTCCTCAGCTAGACGAGAGCAAGTTTTCGCGTACTTTCAGAGACTTTGTCTCGTTGTGTTTACAGCGTGATCCGCGAGCGGTTAGTTGAGCACGATCTGAATCGCAGCTGATATGTAGCGACCAACGGCCAAAGACCTGCTCAAACATAAATTCATCAAAACAGCGAGAAAGGCGTCGTATCTCACCGAGCTGATAGAGCGGAATGAAAAATGGAAGGCGGAAGGCGGAGCAAAGTCCGACGATGGGTCTCGTGGTGATGGCATGTCTCATGAGTGAGTCTTCACGTCGCGATTGAATGTAATGTTGACCATTTACCAGACCAGGATATGGTCCTGCTTCGGACGCGCTTTGGGATTGTGAGCGCTTTCATCTTCAAATGATGATCAAACTGATGATGACTCAGTCGGGACGGTTCGCAATGCGCTGCCTCCGCAACCTGGCACTGTTTCCAGAGCAACAGGACAACCTATGCCGGAATCGTCTGCTAAGCCTGCTTCGTCTCAAACGCCCAAAGCGGAGCGGCCCTTACCGCCTTCAATTAACGGTAGATCTTTACCCACCTTGCCTCCCTCTGCATCACAACATACTATCGTCGCTCAAGAGCTGGATGAGCCCTCGGCTGGATATCAAACGATCCGTAATGCTCCGCCTGAGCTTGCTCAGCAGACACAACTGCAACATGAGGAGACAGACGAGGATGTCATGCTCGAAGGTGTGATTGTGCCTGCTATACACAATGTGAGTTGAAGCCACCATGACCCGGCTGACTTGTGATAGCTTGCCGCACGTGTTCCCAATGATCATGCTCGAAGCGCTTTGGCCCGACTACGACAAGCGTTCATCGACGCCGAACGAGCTATACCTGGCGTCACATCCGCATTCGTACTGGAAATAGTAGAGAATGTGGAACCAGTAGGAGAGGACTGATTGTATACATGTAAATATGCCGTTGTGTCGATGTACAAACAAGTCCTACTTCTTGCCCTTGCCCTTGCCAGCCTTGCCCTTTTTGGTCAATGATACCTTGGTCGGTTTGGCTCTCATTCCTTCGTGCTTGACACCTTTCTTTCCACCTGATCGATCCTCGTCAAACGCGCTGCCCTTGCGTTTCCCAGCTTTACCCTTGGATTTCGTCTTACTATCAGGCTTGGCCAAAGGCTCAGTGATCTTTCTTGGCTTGTTGTTCTTTTTAGCCGCGCGAATGGCAGCTGCGCTAGCATTGTCCTTTTCGTCCTCCTCCATAGCCATCTTTCGGCGTTTGAGACGACGTGAAAGACCATCGTATTTGCCATGCTTGACTTTGGATTTATCCTTTTCGTCGCTCTTGGCTGCTTTGCCAGGGAACCCATCGACATATGCAGCTTTGCTTGCGGCTAAGCAGTCGTTAGCTAGAGCATAGCAAGAGTGAACTCACTTTTGGCATTCTGTTTCTCCTTTTCGCTCTGGAACCATGTCCTCGCCGGTCGAGCAAAGATTTCGTCTTCGTGCTCGACCATGTTTTGACCCTTTTTAAGCTCCATATCCGCTTGGCGCATCTGCGAATGTCAGCAATGTTTCCGAACGGACTATACATACCAGCTTCTCCTCCTTTTCCTCCTTTAGGATCTCCTGTATATCGTCCTTCATTTCGTTGAGCTGTTCTGACATTGCCGTGACAGCTTCGGCGGGAATGATACGATGACGTATTTGATCCGCCTCAGACTGCTTGATAGCGGCTTTGAGCATCTTTCGGTCCGCCTCGCCAACAAGAGATATCGATCTGTACAATGTCAGCATGAAATGTGACATCACTCGCTTACCTTCCCTTTCGGCCTGCACGAGCGGTACGACCAACACGATGGGTGTACTGCGCGAGCTGACCAGGCATGTCATAGTTGATTACCGTTTCCACACCTTTGATATCTAAACCACGCGATGCCAAGTCGGTAGCGAGGAGGTAGTCGACTTTGCCAGCTTTGAAGTCGTTCAGTGCAGAGAGACGCTGATTGTTAGCCAAGTCGCATCATACCAACTCACCTGTTCCTGCGTTAGATTTCCGTGGAGCTCCGCTGCTTTCAATCCGCAGAGACCAAAGACCACCCTCATTTGATGCGCTAGAGCCTTGCTTCGGAAGAAGATGATGCATTTCTCCCGAACTGTCCGCTTGCACAACGCGATGAGACTGGGCGATCGTGTATCGTCAGAGCGGATTCGCACAAACTCCTGCGTCAGACTAGATGCGGTGTTCCGTTTGGGGTCGACGAACACTCTGATAGGTTTGTCCAAACTGAGCTTGACCAACTCGTCAACGCTGTCGGACATGGTAGCTGAGAATAGCATGGTTTGACGTGATCGAGGACAAGCCTTGATGATCTCCTCGAGCTCATCGGTGAATCCAGCTTCGAGCATACGATCGGCTTCGTCGATGACCAATACATCCAACGCGGAAAGGGTGAATGAAGGAGTGTTGGTGAGATGGTCAATGAGACGACCGGGAGTGGCAATGAGAATATCAGGGAGGGTACGGAGAGTATGTGCTTGTGCGTTCAAAGACAAGCCACCGACCAGAAGGGCGAAGCGAACGTCCAATCCGCCTTTCTCCGCAAGAGCTCGACCGACGGCCTCGCATTGTACCGCCAATTCTCGAGTGGGACACAGCACAAGTACACGACATGCCTGACCTCCTCTGCCTCTGTCGCGATAGCACAGACGCTCGAGGATGGGGACCATGAACGCAGCGGTTTTACCGGAACCAGTTACTGCGGAACCGAGAATGTCACGGCCAAGCAGAGCAAGCGGTACTGCACGAGCTTGAATGGGGGTAGGCTGGGTGAATTGTAAAGCGGTAAGGGCTCGAAGCAACGGGCGTGAGAGGTTCATTGCAGCGAACGATGAAGGGACAGTCGGGTCGATGGTTGGGTCTTTGGCGAAGAATGCGTCTTTCCGAGCGAGTTCGGCGGCAGTCTCAACATCGGATGCTGCGTCGTCGTCGTCCTCGTCCTCATCATCGTCGTTCTCGTCCTCGTCATCCTCATCAGATCCATCCACCTCCATCACGTTTTCCTCCTGTGACACATCTGAAGAATCGTCATCACCGCAGTCATTTTCATCTTCCTCTTCTTCGCTCTCTTCGACCTCTGACTCTGACCCCGCTTCCTCTGCATCTTCTCGTCGCTTCCTCTTCCGATCGCGATACGCCTCTAAAGGTTTTCCCCGTCTTCGCTCGATGATATCGTCCACGTTGATTGGCTGAACCGCGGTGGTTAGCTTCGAGACTGTTCAAGAATGTCTAGGGGGTACACACCTGGTTGCCCTCTTTCACACCTTGTACTTCGTCGCCGCCCCAGAGGTCAAGACCCTCTTGTCTACCCCCATCAAAATCAAACTCAAAATCGGGGTCCAACTCTTCATCTTTGCCAGGTTTTGCTCTAGGTGTTTGACTTGACTCGCCATAGTTGGACACTTCGTCGTCGCTATCAATAGTGGTCACAAAGTCGAGCGGCATGATGGGCGACTTATTATCGTTATGTGTATGTATGAGCAGAAGTCCAGAATACGGCGTACTTTGTAGACAAAACTCGAACTGTTCACAAAACGCAAAAATACCAAACTATCACGTGACTTACTCGTGCCTGAGTGGCAAGTGGCAGCGACATCCTCTTTTGAACAGTGAAAGGCTTTTGTTATTGCCCGTTCCTCATATCATGCATGGGAACAGTGACTGGTCTGAATCAGTTGTAGAAACCGGCATCACTCTACTCAATGCTTCGATCTTTGTCATACACAACTCTTTCGCTTGGATGCAAATGGTGTCAGACTTGCGCTTGTCATCGCACAGGCTGACCGTGATGTTACGACTGGTATCGAAAGAAGCCATACGGAACGGTTCAGTAATCATTCGCGCGCGGATGGCTAGCAGTGATCCATAGGCCACTAATTGTCAACCAGCTCATAGAGTGAAAGGCGCAATGCTAAAGCAAGAGCGACAACTTATAACTTATACATTTCAACTAGATTGCAATATTCCCATCCAATTAGGCATCACCAAAGCGGTCGGGCATGACCAAAGGCGCGACTCTGCGAGGACGTTAGCCAGACCCTTACACGAGGGTCAATCACTCACAAGCTCCATGAGTATAGCGCATAACATAACCAAGAGCTAATCACACGCATCCACATCGTGGTCTCTGAACGACCAATGTAGACATCTGGTTCGTTGGCGGTAATGCTCAATGGATCCGTGGGATGGGCGACAGGCGAAGTCGAAATGATTGCCCTGGGGATATGTTAGTGGGGAACGGTGTTTTTCGACTCACCAGTCGGTCAACAATCCCGCGACGTACATCGCCGCCATGACGAAGATGATGTGGAACCAGGAGTACTACTAGTCAGCAAAGATCATGAGCTGTAAGCTTACGTTGTACTTTGTTCCACCCCTCTCATCGTCGCGCTCCTCGCCGATAGCCGCTTCGATTTCATCGTCGTCATCCTCTGGCTCGTCAAGGACGGACGCAGGGAGAGATCCTGCGTTAACAGCGGCGAGGATTGCTTGATATCGCATCTCGTCTCGGCGGCCTTTTGGTTGGTTCGTAACGAGACGAACTTCTCCATCTTCCTCGCTGGCTTCGGTGGACAAAGAAATGGCACCAGCGCGATGTCCCTTGCCGACGAGTGCTTTGCTCTGAGTGGCAGCGCGGCTCGTAGAATAGGCAATGGCGAGGAATGTGAACAATGCACCGACGAGCACGGTAGTGGTTTTCGTTCCGCCACTTGCGTGAAGAGGATTGCAATGACCATCGTCGTTATGATTGACGACTGCTGAAGCGGTGAGATAGGTGCAATAAGCTGCGACCATCGATGCTTGGGTAAGACCAGATTTTGGATTGGCTTCTTGGACTGGACCGGAGATTGCCACAACGGTGACAATTACCGAAAGGACAAGGTTGGCGGTGATGAAGAATGTGTTGATGCCGCATCCTGTACCAGCGAAGAAGACGTAAAGGAGTGTAGTCAAGGTAATTGTAGCAGCGAACATGCCAAATGTCGAGCCGACAAGGATGAATTGCCATAGATTAGAGTTGCTCCTCTCCCAATTGTCCAGACAGGTCTCAGACCAGCTGTGTGCAAAGTCGACCAGGAGGACAAGACCGATAAGTATGAACGAGAACGCCCCGATAGGTGCGATGTATGATCCGTAGGCCATGAAGAATTCGTTCGGTATCAGAAATGAAAGGAAGGAAAGGACAGCGTAGAGCATGAGTTTAAGGCCCCACCAGCTGACTGTTAGCGATGTTTACATAGTTATTACCTACCCATTCTGAATAGCAGCGCGTTTGGTTTTGGTCGACCGTACCCCGATCAGACTCGCCGATAAGATCAAGTGGAACAACGCGAGAGCGAAGCAGAACCGGTGCACCTGAGTTGTAAGTATAGATCGACCGAAGGGTTACTCACAGCTAAGAGACCGTAGCACTTTCCACCCGAACAATCCATCTTGATCCAATCCCAGCTGAGTTTTTCCAGTTGTCGAATTGCGATATCGGTCCGTGATAGGTATGCCATCATCGATGATAGGGCAAAGATGAGCTGCGGGTTAGTGTGAGCTATATATGCTAAGACTTACTCCGAAGCCAACTCTCGTAGCTATAGAAGAGTTGCAGTTGCACGATTTGCAGAAAGCCGAGGCCGCAGTGCCGCCTATACAGTGGTCAGAGGGGATTTCTCGGTCTGCAGAAGCAACGCACCCATGAAGATCATACAGCCAGAGAAGAGGGAGCTGGCGATGGAGCCGGCTCCCCCGACCAGGAAGGGGATGGAGAGTAGTGCGCCCATGTTTGGCTTTTGTAGTGTTCGGATGAGATGAGGTGGATGAAGAAGGAGATGATGTATTTGTGTCGGGTGGCAAAGGACCGGTATTAGGCGAGCAACGATTTCCAGCGAGCCTACAAGTAGTGGTCAACGGATAAAAGTTGCGAGTGCTCGAGTACATCCCGTTTGACATTCAACATCTTTACATAGTGACCACTACACTACAGCGAAAGTAAGTCATATCTCCATACCCCCTGCGCCCCCACCCTTTCTCAATGATGCTAGTCACCTAGATATGTTAGACTTCTCGAGGAATCTCATTCCGTAGCAGAAAACTTATATTCGACACTGAGACTCGTCCATTCCCGCCTGTTTCTGTATGTAAATCTTGAACAGCGCTGACAGACATATAGCCATGGCGCCGGTCGCCGTGCCAGAGCTCGATGAGCTGACATTGAACGACAAAGAAAAGAAGGAGGATCCCACGGAGGAGGAGGAAGACGACGACGATGAGGGAGAAGAAGTGGCTGCTACAGGAGGTACGTTAGCTTGCTATGACTGGGCTGACTATAAAGATGCCAAAAAGAAGAAGAAGAAAAAGAAGCGTAAGCGACACCTTTCCAGCTAGGGCTAATCCTAAAGCCAAAAAGAAAAAGCCCGCCGCTGCTACTCAGTCCGAGCCGCCTCGAGTTGGCCTCAGTAAGATCTTCAGAAATGGCGTGTATCCTGTTGGCGAGGAGGTCGAATACAAGAACGAGTGGGTTCGCCCCTAAAGGAAGGAGCTGACAACAGCAACACGTCGCGAATATCATCTGCCGAGGCACGAGAAGCTGAGCGATTGGCGCAAGAGGACCCATCGACGACATATCAAAACGTTCGGCGCGCAGCTGAAGTCCATCGACAAGTCCGCGCATACGCACGGAAGACCATCAAACCGGGAATGACCATGACTGAGATCGCGGATATGATTGAGAACGGAACAAGGGCTGTGGTGGAGGAGAACGGCATGGAGAGTGGCATTGGATTCCCTACGGGGTTGAGTGTGAACGAGGTGGCTGCGCATTATACCCCGAATCCGGGGGATACGAAAGGTGAGATAATTTGTAAGGTATTAGAGCTAATTTCTAGTGCTGCAAAAGGGCGACGTGATGAAGGTCGACTTTGGAGTCCACGTGAATGGACGGATAGTCGACTCTGCGTTCACGATGAACTTTGAGCCGACATGGGATAGGTTATTAGAAGCGGTCAAGGATGCTACGAATACGGGTATTCGAGAGGCAGGCATTGACGTGAGATTGTGCGACGTTGGCGAGGCAATCCAAGAGGTTATGGAGAGTTACGAGGTCGAGGTGGGGGGCAAGACCCATCAGGGTGGGTTAGGTGTGTTAGACGAAGCTGATAATGATAGTGAAATCCATCAGCAACCTGAATGGCCACTCTATTGCACCGTACAGTATCCATGGCGGTGTCGGAGATAAGATTGGAAAGTCGGTGCCGATCGTCAAGCAATTTGGATCGGATCAAGACACGACCAAGATGGAGGAGGGAGAGTACTTTGCTATTGAGACGTTTGGCAGTACAGGCCGAGGACGGGTTATTGAGGAAGGGGCGTGCTCGCATTACGCTCTGTCGCAACATGCACCTGAGCGATACACGGGACAGTGAGTGACGACGTTGGAGCGAAGCTAACAGCTAGTCATCAATCTGCAAAATCGTTACTTGCGTCGATCAAGCGGAATTTCGGGTCGTTACCGTTCTGCAGGAGATACCTTGAGCACGTTGGGGAAAAGAACTATCTTCTTGCCGTGAGTTTGCGGCGTACAGAGCGGAAGCTGACGTTTAGTTGAACACCCTGGTGAAAGAGAGAATAGTAATGGACTATCCACCATTGGTGGATCCGCAACCTGGATCGATGACAGCGCAGTACGAGCACACCATCTTACTGAGACCAACGTGCAAGGAGGTGGTGTCACGGGGTGACGATTATTGACATGTAGCATATATATGCATGATTAAAATCCAAACATGTAGCCTAAGATCAGAACAACGCAGATGCCAACGACGCAGCCCATAATGATGGTGTCTCGACGTCGACGGGTACGGATCATGGTGATGAGCGAGTTGATTCCAGGCATTTGACTGAGGACGCCGCCCATTCGCGAGTCAATAGATGCGAGGAGGGTACGTTGTTGTGCAAAGTCTTCCCGCGTGGCGTATGCTTGGCTGCTTGTGAGCTAGATGATCAGCGTGAGGACTCACTTTAGTGTATCATCCATCATTCGGTGACTCGAGTCTATACGTCCTCGGTCTTGTAGTAAAGAGTCGGTTTGAGAGGGTAATGATGATTTGTAGTCGCTAATGTCAGCGGTGTCAACGGACATAACTTACTTGATATCTTTTCGAACGGATCCGAGGAGGTTTGACCGGCGTATGGATTGTTCGACCCCACTCTAAATGGTCAGTCTGATTCATGAGTATTGACCCACCCTTGTGCGGAGGAAATCTCGTCGGTAGTCATCGAGGTTATCTCGGTGCCGTTGCGCGGCATGTTGCATAGATGATGAAGGTGGTTGTGATGGAGAGTTGATCAACGCCATCAAGTCGTCGATAGCTTGTTCGAGCTGACGTCAGAGTCATTCCTGCCTGAGCTACACCTTACCTTTGACAACAACTCTTCAATCTCCTCCTCGACAAGCTTGTACCCGCCTATACCTTCCTCCTCGAGGGCGGGAGAATCGCGACTGCCTCCAGATGATCCGCGGGATATAGTCGCAGCGAGCTTGGAGTATGAGCCGAGTTTCCCATCGAGCGCCGTCTCGAGTGCGCGTGCATGGCGTCGTGCGTTGTCCCACGCTGTTGACATTATGTATGTTGTCAGTAAAGAAGTGAACAAGTGGAGAAGCGGTGTTGATAACCGGTTAGACAAAGTAAAGTAAAATGGGACGATCTCTTAAATCGCACTTGTCGCGTGTACAAGAATGAACACGTCTTGAAATCAACCGTCATCCCAATTACCTTTCTTTACAACAGCACAAGCACGAGCACGATGAAGACGATAGCGGGGATAGTGATAGCGCTCGCCGCGGCGGCGCAGATCAACGCGACCGCTCTCACAGCGATGTTATCGGCGAACGAGCGGTCTTGCTACTACGCCGATGTCGATGGAGCGGGGGAGAAAGTTGGTAAGTCTCGACAGCTCGAAACACTAGCTAATTCGAAAGGATTTTACTTTGCAGTGCAGTCTGGAGGCAACTTTGAGATCGACTATGTGGTTATGGACCCGGATGACAAGGTGCTGCTTGAGGGTATAGGCGAGCGTCAGGGCGATTTCATCTTTACAGCGAACAAGGTGGGTTCGCGAAGTGTAACGCGGCGCTGACGACCAGCTCGGCGAATATTCCTTCTGCTTTGAGAACGAGGCGTACACCGCGGACAAGTTGTTAGACTTTGAGTAAGTGAAAGGTGGTGATTTCGCTGACAGTCAGCATCATGGTCGAGTCGGAACCTAGAAGATCGTTGTCGGCGCAGCAGCAACCGTTGAAAGAACACACCTCGGCGTTGGAGGAGAGCACGTACAAGATCAGCGGGTTGTTGGGGAGCATCACCAGGACTCAGAAGTAGTAGGTCAAGCTCAACCAGAACTGCACTGACTCCAGCTTCCACACGCGACATCACCGAAATCAATCGACCGTGTTGTCAACGCAAAGCAGGATATTCTGGTTCACCGTGTTGGAGAGTGTAACGGTCATCACGATGTCACTGTGGGTGCTCAAACGAAATGAAGCTGACATGCAGACTGCAAGTGTGGATTTTGAAGACGTTCTTTTCTCGGTCTGGAAGGTGAGTTATATTGTACTTTTACATTGCTGATCTTGTAGACGGTACAAAGTTTAGTATATTCTATGCAAGCCTGCGCTCCTGTTCCATCCTCATTGTTTCGTGGATAGTGACCGCCTCGTCAACCCATGGAAGATTGAACATGTCACTGCGACGAAGATCTTCTTCACGGACGCTGCCGCCGTTGGGTCCGGTGCCAATCTGGTACCCAAGCATCTGATCCAAATCGCGTGCTTGCGCCGCGAGCCAGTTGTGTATAAACGCTTGAGGGTTTGCGCTGCATGTCAGCGGATGTCACGATCGGTTGACTCACGCAAAAGACTCTAAGAAATCCCGCTTTTGTTTGAGATCCCGAGCAAAGTATGCCAGTTCACCGACTTTGTCTTCGAGCTTTGCGATTTCTTTGCCTTCATTACCTTCAAAGCTTTGTACGATCTGTGCCATTTTGCTCTTGAGTGGGTCTTCAATCTCAATAGGGATATCAAAGCATTTCGGGTGGAAGTTGAAGTCTTTGTCGACGCTGGGGAAGTCAGCGCGGTTTGCCGTAGCGCGACTCACCGTATGGTATAAGGGATGACAACAGGGTCGGGATGGGTTAGGAACCGTCCTACGAAGTCGGGCAGTTGGTGGAATGGCGCGCCTTCAAGATCTTTGGGTATAATCTGGGTGTGCTGTGTGAGCGGTGTTCAACAACAACGATTTACCTTTTCCAAACCGCCGATGGGCCGAACTATCGTACCATCCTCCTTGTCCTGCGCACCAGACACTTTGACCAATTTCCAGACCGCGGAGAGTACTTCTGCGCGAGTGCCTTCCTGAAGAGATATGACATCGGAGAGGGGTTGAAGGACTTTGAAGCGTTCGGGGTAGTGTGCAATGTTTAGGATGATACGGCAGTTGACGTCGACATCTCCGCGACGTAGTATCTCAAACCCGTCCAGGGGTTGGTGAAGGGGTTGCGGATGCCACTGTCGTCAGCGACGATCAATTCGGTAACTCACCTCGACGATGTTCCCCTCGGGGTAGGTCGGCGCTTCGCGATTGTCAAACTCGACAATGGCAGAGCGAAGGAATGTGGTGAATTTGCGTTTAGTCTTGTCCAATCGTACATTGCCGGACTGCGCGTTAGCGCGGCGTGCGGTCATTCACTCACGTCCAACAATCGACCCTCGATCTTTAACACCCAGCCTGGGACACCTTTCCCGGTGGTTTCAGGTTGGATTTCCTCGCCTTGCTGCCATTGTTGATCGTGAACGGTGTTGGAGATAAACACGCGTAGTGTTCGTTTCACCTAAATGTTAACGCTGGAAACTAACACCCAACTCACTCTTGTGGGTCGACCAAGCGCATCATTGACTTCTGCTTTCTTTCTAAGCAATGTCCAGTCGAGCTTTTGCTCAACCTTCATGAGCTCGGTGAATGCGGGAGAGTCTGGAACAAGCGTAGCGAGAACGTGTGGAGGAGGAAGGGGGGGTCGCGGGTGTTTCCTGAAGATTGTAAGCAGAGTGCCATGCATCATCACGTACAATCTTCGCGCCCCATCTGCATCGGTCTCTGGTCGTCTCTTGTTATCCACTGACGAAGGGGCGGATGGCCCTGCGTGAGGTGTTGACATCTTGCGTGATGTTGTGATGAATGTAATGATACAAAGTGTAAATAGAAACGCGAGTTACACAGGGTTTTTCCGGTAATCAATTTTCAGGTTTTACATCATTCACATTGAAAAATATGCCAGCGAAAGCGTCTTCGTCGCGACAACGGATACCATCGCCTGACAGTGTGCTGGACACCGACTCGGAAGTGGACGAGTTTGCAGCGGACTACCAGTCCTCTGGAGACGAGGACGAAGCCAATGGTCGTTGGGCTCCTGACGACTGGAACGAGGGGGAAAGCGACGAGAGCGGCGCGAGCGGTGACGAGGCGGAGCTTGTGAGTTTACTAGTGTTCTCTCGTAGCTAATCACGCAGCGGCAACTACAGAATGGCAAGTCTACTGCAAAGACGTAGCTAACATTTAGATGTAACATCGCTGCCGTTGGCCACCCTGGCGAAAGCTCAAAAAGCTATGAAGCGACAAAAGTCTCAGCCTCTCCCTCAAAGCCGAGACGACCGAGTTGCAGCGGCAAAGGCAAAGCTCGCGCAGATACAAAAGGGCAAAGGGAAAGCAGTGGCCGTGAGAGATGAGGACGAATCGGAGGAGCACGACGACGACGATGAAGACGCTCCAGAGTCATCAAAACGAGGAAGCAAACATGCGTAGGTGGGAATTCGTACGATCGAGCTGACGCTTAGCCCCACGGTGATGAGCACGAAGAAGCAGGTATCACGATCGAGACAGGTTGTTGATGTGCACAAGCCAGTGAGTGCGAGCTACAAGATAGCAAGCTGACTGTTTTTAAGGTCAGAAGAGATCCGCGATTCTCGAACATGTCCGGGGGCCAGGTCGACGTCAACATTCACTCGCGGTCCTACTCTTTTCTCCCAGGAATGCTTCGTGACGAGTATACCGATTTACGAAAGGCTGTAGCGGCGGCAACAAAAGCAGAGCGTCATTGTCCTTTGGTAGAAAAGCCAGCGCGGACGGCTGAGCGCGAACAACTCGAAGCGGATATGGGCAAGTTGCGCACAAAGATATCTCGAGCAGAGCGAGAAACAAACGAACGTGAAGCGCTGTCAAAGGTTAATAAGGAGGAGAGGGAGAAGAGAGCGCAGGGCAAGGGCGCGTGGTATATGAAGAAAGGTGAGTCACAAGTTGCAGACGTCGCTGACATGTTTAGCGGAAAAACGCGACCTCCTGCTCAAAGCTCGATTCGATGCGTTGGAGGATCGTGGTGGCAAGACTGCGGTGAAAAAAGCGTTGGAGAAGAAGCGGAGAAAGATTGCCAGCAAGGAGAAGAAGAGCAGGCCTTTTGCCAAGGGGACTCAGTAGCGTGTCATGTAATCAGTCTCTCACGCGTATTTCAGTCTCTCACAACCCGTGCCATGAATCACGTATCTGTACATATGCCCTATGCAGCTACGCTCCAAACTTAACGACCACCCTTGCCAGCACCACCCTTGGTGGCCTGCTTGGACACCTTGGGAAGGTTGGACTGGCCCGCGGGCCTGGAAGCGGCCTTTGTTGCCTCCTTGTCCTTCTTCTCAGTCTTGGCCTTGGTAATGGCAGCTTGACGAGCGGCAGCACGGACCTCGGGCTTGGCGGTACGCTTGGCGAGGATAGATGCGAGGTCGGCGCCGACAATGCCACGCTGGGGCGTGTTAGCAAACGGATTTGAGACGTGTACGGAGTACCCACCTGGACCTTGACGTTCTTCCTTGACCTCTTCTTAGCTACCTCCTCAGTGATACCCTTCTTGTGCATCCTAAAACATTCACATTGTCAGATCCCATCATTGCGCCGTAGCCTACTACGCCAATCCACCCACCGTCGGTACACCTGGGTCCAAGCGATCTTTCGAGGGTTCTTGCGCTGGAGGAACAAGGACTCGGATTTGGCGTTGAGGAATCGGAAGGTCTGCAATACACAAGCTCAGAGCGTTTCCTGTATCCTCCCAGCACCTGACCCACCTTTGAGTCTCCTCGGACGTAGACCTTACCCCGGGAGGGGTAGACCTTGTACCCCGAGAAATCGCACCTGTCGACACGCATTCTGCAACGGGGTCAGCAACGGAACAACTAAAAGCGTTGGCGCCTGAGACGATTGGGCGTTGTCGAGCGCAGGAGGTCGAGGTCGACTTACGTTGTTGACTGATGTGATGTGTAAGTAAGACTATGACAACGACGAACGAGCAAAACAACGATATGCCAATGTTAAGCAGTACCAAGCAAGCACTGAGTGAGCCATGCAGCGAGAGCAGAGTCAGCAAGAGAATGGCCCAATGCAGCGAGGGACTGAAAGGGTGAGAATGGAACTGCCACAATCGCAATTCCAGCCCATTCTGGTATATCTCCGCTTTCGGTGTTATCACCGGACCGGCAAATCTTAACGCCGAAATCTTCGCTCGTGAGTGGAGGCAGCGATCATCTGCTTTTGCTTGTACGCGGTGTCAATGTGTCTTTCCTTTTGCACCAAAGTCGTATCTCCAAGTTTACACCAGTCCCAGATGCGAAAACAAGCGTCTCTTCTGTATCTTCATTGGACATTCAGCACAGTCACTCACCTGACGGATGCGACTCCGTGTCCCACATCTTCTCGTCAAGCACATTGATTGCCATCCTTTTCATGATCCGATGTTTCCGCTACATGCAACGACCTTTCTCGGCGAACAAAACAATCCGAGCGTGCTCGATCACATGCTCGGCAGTAGATTGATGCGTCCACACGCGAACTGACACTCCTCCCAGCCCATGCACGACTCGCTAATCTGTTACTGGTGCCATGAGATGCTGATGCGCCACGATTTGTTGTTCCAGCCCTTTGTTCAGACTTGGTCCTCCGTGAAGACGCACGGACCAGATGACGCGACTCTTCTGGGCCCATGCCACCCGTATCCAAGGGACGATTTTGCTCTTCCTCTTTCCTTTCTCCTACGCCTTTCCTTCCTTCCTTCCTTGCAGCATCCTCTAGCTCCCCAAAACGCGTTCTACAGCACGTACAGTCACGACGATTTTTGCTACAAATGGACCATCTGCATTCTCCCTCTCTTTCTCTGTCTCTTTTTCCCATCAACCTTCTGTCTATCTCTCACTCCTTCACCCAGTTTTTCCTACCTCTCAACCAATCTTTTCAATCGCGCAATGACCAAGACACACCGCCTTAGCGGAGATCCTCGCGGCCAGCGACTTCCCCGAGTGGGCCAAATCTACGAAAATAATGCCATTGTCCGCGCTGTCCTGCACGCGTCGGTCGAGAAGCTCGCTAACAACCATTTCGAGTGGGTTACCTTCCTACCACAATCGTTTCTGTCCCATCACCAAGCTAGACTACCTCCTTCCGCGTGCTTCCTCGTGCAACAGAAATGTCTCACGTTCCATACTCGCCTTGGCTGAATCTTAATCGGTGCACGGCTTGCTGACACTATCTTCCTTCCATTTGCCATTCTTCACATTCTACCATCGAGTCATCACGCGTGTCTCTCTGTGGGATCTGCAGGCTTGCGGGCTCAATTTGCGCGACCTGCTCCGCTCGCAAGCATACCTCATGCACGAATACCCGTAGATTGATTAGCCCCAAGGAGCATGTCTTTCCAGCGATTGTTTTTCGATGGGGCTCGTGTACCGCATGCAAGTCTTCTGGAACGGCCTGCAGCAACAATCACGTCCTATTTTGGCAAATCGACAAGCACACTACCGTCGTCACCGAATTCGGCGATTGGCCCGAAGAAAAGCTTCTCGGCATCCCTCGCCCGGGGTATGGTAAAGCTGCCGCAGTACGATGGGCATATAAAACTGTCTTCCTTCCTTAACACTTCAATCAGACATAACGCTGATGTATTATCTTAGGGCCTAAGTACCTCAAACCCTGCTGCCGCGCCAGTGGGCCTGAACGCCTCAACCGGAAGCGTCAATCAAGCACTTACCGGCGAGCGACCCAAGCAGCTTGCTACAGTTGCAATTTCAAAGCCAATGGCTCTAAGTAAGAAGCGCGCCCTCTCGGACCGCGGTGATAATCCCTCCGAGGACAGTAGTAAGCTGGGGGACGATGATGATGACTATATCCCGTCAATCTCCACTCGAATCAAGCGGCGCCGTATCGAGCTCTCGCCCGATAGTGTGAGTCCTTTGCCGACCCCCGTAACACCTTATCGTTGAATTCCGCTAACAAGATCATTTGTGGACAGCCCAATCGGGAGCTTGAAAGAGTCAAGGATCAGAGGAGTCTCAAGCGCACTGGCTCACGCGACGGTATGTTTCGAAGAAAATCACTTGACACTGACACGCTCACTCAGATATCTCGCAAGAGCTTTCCAAATTGAAGCATAGATGCAAGCATATCAAACGTGAACGCAAGGGTCTCAAATTTGAATTTAAGTCGGCCCAAGAAACCATCGCTCGCCTCGAAGGAAGCGATCGCCGCCTCTAGGACGAGCTGCACAACAAACAGGCCTCTTGATACGACCGTCACTCGCCGTGGTTCCTTTCGTACCCACCTTGACATTGCATCACCTGTCAATGCCAATTGACGATGCTCATATACCGTTCCTCACTCCACTAACTGTTTCCTACTACCCATGCTGCTCACTCCGTCTTTGTTCATCATCATCATTCATCCCTTCGCACCAGTGGTCCTTATGGACCTCTTTCCCGGTTATGACCCTTCACTTTTGGTCACAAACAAGCTTCGTCGTAGACATATATCCCATGCACTGTCAATACTGTATACCTTGCATGAGCCTCTAAGTACAGGTGTAATCAGCTGTCTAAATGCAGCCTCAGAGTAGACACATCGACGTGTTAGGCACAGCAAGGTACCTCATGCCAATGAGTGTGACTAATGCATACAACATGGCTGCAATCTTGAACTACAATGACTTATTCGCGCAACTCCGATTCTAAGGTTTGTAAGAATTGCTCCGCCTCTGCAGCTCGCTTGTCCGCTCTCAGCTTGTCCACCTGCTCTTTACCGCCCAGCAGCTTTGCTCTTTTCGCTTCTATTAGCGCTTTCCTGTCGTCCACTTTCCGTTTACGAGTTTCCTGCGCCGCTGTCAGCCCCTTTCTTTCGCTAGCTTCCGCTCGCGCTGAATCTGTCGCGAGTCTTTGCGCATCCAGCGATGCTCTCTGTTCGGCTCGCTTCTCATCATCGAGCGAGAATTGATATTGTCCTGCGCCCTTGACTCGGACTGAACGATATCAGCTCAGTTGTCACATTCGCTGCTCACCCTCCTTGCTCGCGTCGTAATGATGAGCTCGAGCTTCCTCCTCTGCTGCGCGGTATTTCGCTTTGATAGCATCGTGGTCCGGCTCGTAAACGGGGAAGAATGATTGTTCTCCGTCTACAACGTGTTAGCACGTGGACCCTGCTATTCGACTTACGAATCACGTTTGATTGCCTAATTGCCTGTCAGCATGATAAGCATGAGCTACATTGCACTCACAGAACCTCTGCATATGCAGACGTTTCCTCGCGAGCGGAAGGAATTTCCGGTCGCTTCGCTGCCTCGGCCTCGCGCGCCTCTCTTCGAGTGCCAACTCGCGTGCGTCCCATCTCGTCGACATATTCGACCTTCACCAGGTCGTCCTCCTAATACACCACGTCAGCCATGACAGAGTCTTCCGCACTCACATCATCAGACCACCTCTTAGGTGACCGCGTCGACTCGTCCACATCCGATGAATGGTCCGAAAAATCATCCGCCTTTCGTTCAAACTGTTCATCAGCGATGTTACAACACCTCACTCACGTCAATGACCGCCTCTGCCAGTTCCTTCTCGCTCAAACCGGAATAATCTCCACGACTCATTGCTTCGTACTTTCTCGCTTTCGCTTCGAGTATAGCCCTACGCTGATCTTCCGACGGACCATTCTCGTCTTGAAAGCGCCTCTTTGCATCGTTTCGTGCCTCTGCAGCTAATCTTTTGACCAAGCCAGGGGAAGGTCGATCGAACGGGTCTTTGCTCTGGATTTCAGCTCCGTTATTGAGATTCGCACTCACCTTTAATCGCTCTCGAGGTTGCCCCTTGATTGCACCTCGCCCTTCCTTGGCAAACCTGTCCACATGCTCGGCGGTGATCGCCTTGAGCTCGAGCAGACTTGCTTGAGAAGGTCCGGCCATGATGTTGTGGACAGAGTAATATAACGTTGCGAGCATAACCAAATAGAGGAGACACAAAGTGGAGGTACAAGTGATGGGAGAAAACGTGGAGAATCCACCGCTCAAAATGGGATCAAATTAGTATTTGGTGCCCCGATGATGAACCAAAAACAGCCCTTAATGCGTGCATACATCGCCATACATCATACATCATACATCATACATCATACATCATACAATAGTTGGTGTGCAAAGATGCTGATGCTTGGTCTGGGACGTTGCTAGAAGCCATGATGGAATGAGACACCTATAGGCATTGCAGGTGTCGAGTCACGCTGCCACATGTAATGGTGCTGTACGTTTAGCCATGGTACGTGCATAGAGACGCGATGCTAGAGAATACACAAATTGCCACTTGGGGAAACAAAACATGTATGACGCTTTAATTCCGCCGCCAAGTTTACTTTATGGTAAAAACTGCACCTGCCACGCCCCTTTCCCCCCCGTTTCCCCCTTTTCCCACCATAGATCGAATAGAACCTTTGTTCCTTCTTTCTCTCTCTTCTCTTTCACTCAACTCCAACTCTTCAACAAATAACATCCATCCAAATAATCAAGATGGCAGCATCCAAGGTTTACGTCGGTGCGTGTGCCAACACATCGCTCGAGCGGTCATATTGCCTCTGTATGGTCACAAGCACGGCTCGGGCGATATGATGCAACAAATGCAATTTCTCTTGACTATTGTTTGATGATCCTGACTCGCTCGTAGGCAACCTCTCGTGGAACACCAACGATGAGATTCTTCTCCAGGTTGGCTTTTGTCTGCTTTCTCGTCTGGTGTGGTGGTTGTGCTTATGTCTTTGTGTCGTCTCGTCTCGTCTGGTCTCGTCTGGTCTCGCCTCGTTCCGTCTGGTATCGGTGTCTCTAGACCTTCTCGGCTTACGGCAACGTGGTTGACGTCAGTGTTCTCGTCTCTTTCTCGTGTCTGATACTCATCCGCTACTATACAGTGCATCGTCATGAAGGACAGAGAGACTGGTCGCTCGCGTGGTTTCGGTTTCGTCGTGTGTATACTTTGACGAATTTCAGCACTACAATGACTAACCTTTGTAGACCTACGGCAACCCCTCCGAGGCTGAGGCCGCGATCAACGCCATGAACGAGCAAGAGCTTGACGGTCGTCGCGTCCGTGTCAACCTTGCCAACTCCAAGGGCAGCGGTGGTGGCGGTGGTGGTGGCTACGGCGGTGGCTACAACTCTGGCTGTATGTTCTCTTCATATATACGCACAACCCTTGGCTGACTCCCGTTTAGACGGCAACCAAGGTGGCGGTGGTGGCGGCTACGGCGGTGGCCAAGGTGGTGGCTACGGTGGTGGCTACGGCGGCCAGCAAGGTGGTTACGGTGGTGGCGGTTACGGCGGCCAAGGCGGCAGCTACGGTGGCCAAGGTGGTTACGGCGGTGGCCAGGGTGGTTACGGTGGTGCCCAAGGTGGTCAGGGCGGCTACGGTGGTGCTCAAGGCGGCCAAGGCGGCTACGGAGGTGGCTGTGAGTCTCTTTAAAGACTGAGAACGTTGGCTGACTATATTTTAACAGACGGTGGTCAATCCGGTGGCGCTGGCGGCTACGGTGCCGAGCAAGGTAAGTAAATTGTGTGACAACCCTTTCATCGCTGACAGATTCCACAGGCGGTCAAGGCGGCTACGGTGGCCAGCAGTACTAGGCTCGAACCTTTCATTTTCTCAATCTCAAAGTAATTTCCTTTTCATTGAAAACCCCAGAGTCGTCGTTTAGTTCCCGAAATGTATTATGGGTGACTCTAAATTTGTGTTTGGACTGGCTATCCAGTTGGGTTTAAAAGAACGTCTCATATATACCTGTGCCTTCGGTCGATGAGTAAGATGCTTGCCCACGCTCCCACGCAAGATGATCTTTGTATTCGAAGGAGAGTCGGGTATAGAGACGATAGTGACGATCGGGTCTACCGCGGTACAGTCTGCAGTGCACACTACGGCTACTAGTTCGGTAGAGTCTGCAGCGCGGACCACAGCTCCTGGTTCTGTCACAACCACAATGCCAAGTCTGACCTCGACCTCGTCTCATATCCCAACCGCAACGAGCACTTCCGCGACCACCTACCCTACAACTTTTTACAATCGAACCACGCTCATCATCGGAGTCATCATCGTCGGTATCATCGCAATCGCCATCATCTCGTGGCTCATCAGACGGTCTACCCGCACTACCCGCAGCTCCGATCTCGCTATAGCCGATCTCGAAGCCGCAGTAGCACGCCGTCAATCTCGTCATTCTTGGCAGAAGCTCGAAACGGAACCAAAACCCTTAGACCCCTCCGAGATCGGCGTTGCGACTACTACCAACACTTTACCAACATCTGGCAGTCGCACTGCTGTCGCGCGCGAGATTCACCCTGTGATGGTGAGTTTCAAGTTTCTGTTCAGCCATGCTGATAAGTTACAGATGTCATAACCATGCATATATACCCTGTTTACTACTCCAAACTCTTCTCCACCTCGAGGAGGTCGAGCACCGCCGACTCCTTGTCCAATGCTGCGCCCCGTTCTGCTGACAACTCCAAGAGTGGACGTCGTAGTCTTGCGTTGGGGTGACCACTGTGCTTTTGCAAGAACCACTTGGTACCAGCGATGCCGACTTTGGTGAAAGCTCCATCAGCGGCGGAAACAAGACCCTGTAAGTGGATAGCCTTTTGGAGATCGGCAGCCGAAGGGTTGGGGTCGGACGCAAACTTCAAAGACAACTCGAAGAGCTGCACGATCGACCGAGGGTAGATGTTACCAAGACCCATAATGGCACCGTCACCACGGCCACCGACTACAACGGGAAGCAAAAAGTCGGCAAAGCCTCCAAGAGTAAGGAACTTTGGCGCTGATGATGCTTTGCGCTTGTAACTGTCAAACGAAGCCACTCCGGTCACTCCAGTGATCCTCGTCAACTTGCCCACCGCTCCACATGTAAGCTTGATGCCGCAAATGTTGCTACCTTCCTGCGCGATTTCTGCGACGAGATCCGAGTCAAGGTCGATACCGCCGGCGGCACCGGGGAAGTTGTAGACCATGATGGGGATGGGGCTTGCAGCTTGCACATCGAGGAAAAAGGTTTTAAGAGCTTCGCGAGACATTGCGCCGGCGTAGTAACCGGGAGGAATGACAATTGCGATGTCTGCACCGCACTCCGCGGCGATCTTACAGAGCCCGATGGTACCACGGGTTGAGTTGGCGCCTCTGTTGAATCCATCAGCACATTTCAAAGGCTGCTTATACTCACGTTCCAGCAATGATAACTGTGTCGCTGAGCCCTGCCTCATCGAGTGCCTTCCTTGCCTCCAGGAACAGAGTTTTCCTTTCCGCGTCTACGAGGTGGAAAGCCTCTCCCATGGATCCACAAACCACGGGCTGCATGCCAGCCTTTGCGAGCTTGACGACATGCTTTCGGAAGGTCTCCAAGTCTGAATATATATCAGCGATCGCTCAGGCGTTGCTTGCATTGGACTCACCCAAATCTTCGTTGTCGTCGAAGAATGTTGGGATAGGGGCCCAGACTCCTGGCTTGAGAATGCGCTTGGCTTCGCCGTTGCTGATACCGTTCGAGGAGGTCATGATGAATACTGATACTTTGTATAGAAATGGGGAATGGGAGAAGGAGGGATCCAGCAATAGAGTACCTATTATATGTCACACATTTGGGATACCGGGGCGTTTTCCTTCTTTCCGGACCGCCGGTGTAATCCGGGCCGATTGGTACTGTATAAATCGACCGAAGCATTATATCATTAATGTGTGGGGCACCTGCGGAGTTGGATTTTGGCTGAGTACCGCTGCCGATTGTGGCACTGCTAGATGTTATTGACAACTGTTTGAGGTGGACCATCATTGTAACAGCTGCTTATAGCGTACGAGCGCTTTTCGGGCCGGTCAGTTGTCCGTGTACCACTACTGACTACTACACTGCCATCAACAACGCCTTGTCACAATACGTCCTGCCAAGCGGAAACACGATGGCACCAGGATGGCTTCGATCTCGCTCGTACTGAAGTCACGTAAAGCTTGCCGTCAGGTCTTATTCTCTGGAAGAGTGCTGAACAGCTTGCAGAGAGTAGTGCACGGCCCAACCTGTGTTGCGGCTTGACTCCAACGGATGTTGGCCAACGTTCCAGTAGTGTCGACGTAAATTCGCGCTCACGTCCATCTGGTTGTGCATGACAATGACCGTTGAGGCATTTTGCACAACCTATTTCCCCACCATTGGCTAGTCAATATCGGCACTTGGGTTGAGCCGATCAGTCGCAACGAGACCGCGTTGCTGCTACCCGACTGTACCGAGCTCTCCTCCGTGATCGCAGCTTCTGTGCCTCGACACCGCCAATGTCATTCACAACTTGCATTCAGTCTATAGGAAATCTGCTGCCGCCTTCCGTTTTCTGCCTACAACATCGCCCTCGCCATCGACACCAGGAGACGCGTAGCGATACCGTGCTTGTTGTGCTCGTTTCTCCGCCTATGCAAATTAGCTGGATGCTCAACACATCTATAACTCACAGGTGATGCAGAGACATCAGGCCACAGTACGCCATCTTTCGGCGGCTGTATCTCGACTGCAACGGGCTCGGGCACGGGCGTTTGCGGTACAAAGTTGGGCGGCAGTGCTGGAGTTTGTAAAACAGGTGCGAGGGGTGATTGCGACATGGGTGGAAGCGGGGATATTCCAACGGGTGGAAATGGAGGTCTAAAGCCGGGGGGTGGACTGTCTGTCAGCCCACATTCGTCATCGTTCGGACTCACGCAAAGGGCGGTATGACACCAGGCGGGGGCAGTCCTGCATATCCGGGAGGAGGCATAGGGGGAAATCTGTGTGTTTCGTTAGCGCAACATCAAAACACACGACCCACCCTGGAGGGAACGGAGGAGCACTCCCAAACGGAGGGAACGCCGGTGCAGCCTTGTTTCGATGTGCCATCAGTGCTTTGTGTTGAGCCAAAGCAGCTTGCAGGTCTGCCTCGGGTATGACGTTGTACGAATGTCGAGGTCGTGATGCCGCCGCCGCTGCTGCCAATGCTGCTGTACCAGCATCTGACTCCTTCCTCGCTTTCCATTCCGCCAACGCGTTGGTCGGCACACCTTCCATTCCGAAGATCTCAATGTCATATCCGTCTCGTCCCGGTAAGGTGTTTGTAAGACTGAATGTAAGCGTGACTCTTGAGTGGTCAACTCACGGTTCAGGATCGCATTTGTGCACCTGTTGACTGTGAACCATCAAACCTCCCGCAGTCTGCACTCATCAGCAGATGGCCACACAAAGCTCACTCACATTAAGCTTTCTTGGACATAGCTGACACTTGAAATGTTTCGACTTTTGATGCTGCAGCAGGACTACGAAGAATAAGCGACGGAGTGTTGACAAAACCTCCTCACCTTTATCATCCTCAAACTCTCGCTCGCAATACCAACACCACGGTTTGAGCACCTATTGCACTGTCAGCCAAGTGCAAGGTCACTCTCGTGGACGACTCACGAAGACCTGAGTCCTTTTCTTCTTTCCCATCTTGATAATCGACCTGTTGATGTGAAGAGATAGCGAAAGAGAGAGATCAAAGTGCAAAGCGAGATGAGGTGGTGTTGAAAGAGTAAATGCAGAGTTTACGTAACGCAGCTGGTCCTAGAGAAATGTTGGTGAATGGTGACTTTCGTCTTTTTCATGTCCACGCTTTCATTCGTCTTATCAAATATCACTCACCATCGCACAATGTCGTTCCGGTTCACCAAAGCCCAGAGGCTACAGCGCGAGCTCCATACCAGCGCCGCTCATTATTCGCATATCGGAAAAGTTCCCGTGCCCATTCCTTCCTCAGTCTCCCTTACCCTTCCTCCAGCCTCCATCCCCTTAACGGCCAGTGCAACAACACGCACATTTTCCGTCACAGGTCCATTGGGCACGGCCACTTTACCCCTCTCACCCTCTGTAGTCCTTCAGGCTCCAACACCCTCAAATCCTGCATTGTCTATCTCCGTGCAGGACGCCAACGTCAAATCACAGCGTAGTCTTTGGGGCTTAACTCGAACATTAATCAGCAATGCTGTGACTGGCGTTTCAACTGGCTTTACGCTCGAGGTCCGTCTCGTCGGCGTTGGATACCGTGCGGCCATGGAGCCTATCCCACAGGTCTTCCTCGACCTCGCTCGACAGAAGAATGCAAAATCAATCGAAGAATTACCTCGGGAGCGTTTAAATATCAAGCTTGGTTTCGCTCATCCGGTCCTCATCGACATCCCCCCTCAAATCAAAGTGACCGTTCCTATACCAACAAAAATTGTGCTCAGCGGCACCGACAAACAGCAGCTTGGCCAATTCGCGGCGACCATCCGACGCTGGCGGAAACCAGAACCATATAGAGGAAAGGTGAGTTTGACACGTTCGAGCCGAGCTGACATCTTATTCAGGGAATATTTGTTGGCGATGAAACCATCAGGCTGAAGGAGATCAAGAAGAAGTGATGATACACATGATGACATGCTACTCCATAACTCGAACTCGTTCTTCCCAGCCTGACCAAAATTCTTGGCATCGGTTGTCATCCTTCATCCCCCTTTCATCGCAACCGAGCAGCCCCTGCCAAAGATCCACTACGCCATGATCCTCATTTCCAACCTCTTGACCCGTCTCTCGGAGTACATAAAGCGAGTTGCCTGACCATCGAGTGACCACAGCGAGTGACGCGTGGAATTGAGGAGCTCGCGGTAGATGCACTGACAACACCTGATGCGATCTGGTTATTAGGCATCATCGTAACGGTGAGCTCACTCTGGTAGGAACAGCTCGATTTTAGACGACACAGAGCGAGCCGATGCTTGTGAAAGACCCAGCCACTCCGCTTCCATTTGAACAGCGGAAAGCTTGCTTCCACTTATACTGACCCCCGTCAGCCGCTGCTTACTCGTGAACTCACCTGTTCAAGCTGCAGCTGCTCAACACTGCCCGATTTGCAATCGTCCTCAATTCGTCCCCGAGTGGATTCTCATCCATCCGTTTTGCCCACTCCCGCGAAACACCGCTAGGGTACGCATAGCTGTCAGTAGTCTTGATGCATTCGGATATGGATTGCGGATCAGGTGCGCGTAAATGAGTAGACCAGTCCGCCCGTATAGCGGTGTCTTGATTCGACCCGTCAGTACGTGCGATCACGTCGCCGTTGCTCCCTATCACTAAAAAGTGTTCCTTGACCTCGCCAAACGCCGTGCAGAGCCTCCAGATGTCTTTTGAGACAGGTCGACAACCTATGATCATCGGCCACTTCGCCAGATCTGGGCCCAAGAGACCCCTTGCGTGTCCATCAACGGACCAAGCTTGGGCGGAACCGAGTTGGAACATGGTGTGGAGTCGAGCAATCCAGAAACGGATCGCAACTGAGAAAGCTTCTGGGCCCGTTGTATAGAGGTCGGCATGGAGTCCTTGGAAAGCAAGGGCCTGCGTAATTGACGATGTGGACGGAACCGACGTGGGTATCTCAGCCGCGCGTCCGTGGTTGAGGTTGATGAAAAGACGTTCAAGAAAGTGCTGAGTCATCCATCGTATTCGGTCCGAAGTGCTTGTAGGGGGCAAGCCTTCTGGCGACTTCGTTTCGGTCACTACTTCAATTGATGGTGAGGACTTCGTAACTGGTCGTATCGCCACTGGCAACAATACACCTCGTTTTGGAGGGTTGCTAACAGCGATGCTCCGTTTGACAGTCAGAGTATGTGTGTTGGTATCGCGCGTGCTCGACAAATGTTCATTCAGACGCGCTTTGGTCGAGGAGACATCAGGTGACACTGGCAGCTGCTTAGGAGCGCTAGTGTCCCTTGGCTTGATCAATGTGTTTCTATCTTCCTTCAGTCGCTTCGCTTCGTTGGTTTTTCCAGCCTCCTCGTTGTGTCTCTTCACAGACTGCTTCTCTTCAGGCGTGATGTCTTTCTGATTTTCTTGCTGAGACTTGCTTGAAGAGGTTTGGTCAATAGGTGAATTCGCGTCAATAATCCGTTGTATCAGCTCTGCCTTGCCAAGCTTTGAGTAGTTGGCCACTGTAAGCTGTTGCAAAGTTAGACAACTCCGCATGCAGCCTCCGACTTGCCTCTTTGCAGATAGCTTTGAGTTGTGGGACTCTGAGAGTCTTGAGAGATTCTGGGGTATGCATATTGCGTGTTGTCTGGTATTCGAGGGAATGATGAAAAGTCAAAATCAAGATAAAGACGCGTCTTCTATTTTGAATATAAGTCTCTTTTCTACACCTCCTTTCAAAGAGATGTCATCCATGCCGTCCTACGCCTATCGACATCAAATCCTCTCAACATTACTGAAAAGCCAACCACATCCTTCGCTTGAAGGACAGAATGTGTTCCGCGTCGCCCAATCCCATCCAGGACAGCGCTTAGCAGACGACTTGCTTTCGCTTCGACTAGACGCTTTCCTTCTTCGAGGCTGGAGTAGAAAGGGAAAGGAAGTGGATAGGGATGGTAAGCATGACGTATAACTCTTGACACGGCACTCACTCCGCGATGTAGCCCTTCGCCATGTCGAAAGCTTGCGAATCAAGCGTTCCGACTTTGATATCATAGGTCACATTGGAGAAGGACAGTTTGGAATAGTAAGTAGAATTACTTTAAATAACACCTGCTGATCCCAAGCAGGTCGAAGTCGTTCAGTCAAAGCTCAATGGGCAATTGTACGCATTGAAAACCATACAGAAGACGAAGGCATCTCGGGCTGGACCAGTGAGCTGTCCTTTGCGATTGCTCCAACGCTGACTCGTGGCCAAGCAACTCTCTCTTCCCTTCGAGAGACATATCCACCTGCTGGCGGGCGATGATCCCACAGCACCCATCTTAAATCTCGTCGCCGCGTTCCAGACTAGCGAATCACTGTCGCTTGTCACGCCGTACGCTGCCTACGGATCGCTGTGGGATCGATTGTGCTCCCTATCCAGCAACAATCTGAATGACGCTACCACCTGCCAGATTCGTGATGAATCGGGAGTTATGACAGAGGACGAGCTGAAATGGTGGTCTGTGCAAATGATCGACGCAATCGCCTGGATCCACGCCAGAGGTTTCGCCCATCGGTATGTTCTACCTGCATTGACCGTTTGCTAAGAAGTTCAGCGATATAAAACCCCACAACTTCGTCATTCGAACAGATCGTCGGCTTCTTCTTACCGACTTCGGGTCTGCTGCGCCTTTGTACGAATCAGATGACACACAAAGCCCCTTTCTGGTGTCCTCGCAGTGGTGCTCGCTTCCTGTCGGGACGCCAGATTATGTTGCCCCCGAGGTCTTGCTCGTGGCAGAGCAAGCAGTCATCAACGCTGCTGGCGGACCCCTCGACGGTGATGAGCTCGGGGTCAATCGGCTGGGCTACGACGCAACTATCGACTGGTGGAGCTTAGGCGCTAGTCTCTTCGAAATGGCGACTGGTCATGGTCCATTCTGGGCTCAATCCATCGAGCAAACTTATCAAAAGCTGATTACCTACCAGGTATGACCCCGTTTGTGATTGATTGGGGTTTTGGCTTACCTCCAATAATTAGGGCAATCTGATCATTCCCAGCTACATATCTGTCGACCTGGTCAACCTTCTCCAGAAGTGAGTGCCCTCATACTGCCCTGACTGACCGATGAAGACTGCTTGCCCTCGCTCCATCACGCATGCGAGATATAGACACCATCCGGAGACATTCCTTCTTCGCTACGATAGACTGGTCCTCCGTGGGTCAAGGTGCGTATTGTATGTCTGCATTGTGCTGAATAGCTATCAGTCGCGCCTGAATCATCCTGGCCACCATTACAAGCAATCGATCTTTCCGTTTTACGCAAGGACACATCAGTCGACCAAAATGTATTCCTGCATGACGACGGATTTACGTTCAGCCACTTTTTCGAAGACTCCGAATTGTCTAGCCTGCTCTCCGATTTGTCGTCCGTTCAATCTGCGCGTCTCGATGAACACAATCCAGTGATGCGCTGGGTGGGTTGGACTTGGGAACCTCCAGCTCATGCTTTCGACCAACGATTGCCCACCCCTCAATTCGCCTCTCGCGACGGTAGACCTCCAGATCGAACGATGACAGTCACTCCAGATCGCCACTTTATGCCTGTTACGCCGAAAACCTTTCTTGCCGCTGACGGTGCGGTACGAACTATTCCCGGAACCCATCTGCGCACTCGAGCAGTCTCGGAACGGCAAGCCTTCAAAGAAATGGTCCAGTGCGTGCAGATGAGCGCCAAGAAGCGCATGTCAGCCACTCAACCGATCGACCGTCATAGACGATCGATTCCCAGTCGACCAACACCAATGACACCAACTCCCATATCAAGGGATGACAGCGTATTTACCAAGTCATTCCGCACAACTCGAGCGCCTCCGACACAACGCCCACCTGCTTCATTGTCGGCACTCGAAAGTAGGCACTCATCTCTGGAGAACAATCTTCAAGTGAGTCAGTCCGTAGCTGCCGTTTACTGACGAAACAGACTCTCCAGATCAGACTGAGCGCTCTTCGGGATGCAGCCTGACATTCGACGTCTCGGGCAATCAAAGCGTGCCCTTCCTGCCAGAGTGAGATTGAAAAGCTAAGTCGAATAATTAAAATGAGAGCGAAACGGCCGTGAGGCGACAAATGCCATCTACACACCACGGACGAATCGTTCTGGCCCTACTCTTGTGAACGTCTCCCATTCATTGCGGTTGACTGTCTGCCGAGACATCTTGGCAGACCTCTGCCAGGAACTCCATGCTGCATATGCATAACACATTACCTAGCTTTCTTGAATAGTCTTTCTTTGTCTTTGTCGGGCTGTGTGAGGTGACACCAGAAATGACCGCGGTGTCCGCGGACTTCTCGTCTCCTTCGACTTAGTTCATCACTCGCCTTTTACTTTTGTTAGCTGTGGGTCATAGACGAGACTTCGAGCGGCGTCCGTATGTTCGTCATATTACAATCCGTTTAACGGCACAGGTCCCAGGACATGGAACATATTCGGGTAACGCTTCTTATTATCATGATCATATTGCCTCCCCAGCAAGTGACTGCGCCACGTTCAGTGTGGACCGTCATGGGCAATAAGAACGACCTTTTATTGCATTGGCCGTTACTATCATCTCGACGCCGCCGTGAGCAGCGGATCTCCTCACAACGTCATCTTGTCACCTCCCGTCCGTCGCACCGCGTTCCATCAAACGATCAAGCTTATTGAGCCTTGGCGAAGCTGTCCGTGTCACGGGGCTACGCCGACCAACGAATAATCCGTCGTTCAGCAGTCAAGTTCGAGTACGGAAAGAGTACTTAAGGCAAGTTCAACGAAGTTTGTCGGACTTCTTCGATGTTGGTATAAGGGCTACGCCGACATTATAATGTGCCTCAGCTGTCCATCATATATATTTACCACTCTGAGAGAGACAAACAGCCTCGACTTTCAGCTTCCTTCTCAACCACAATTTGTATCTTGTAGCAACCTCGAGCTGCAACAGAGCTATGAAGTATGGAAGCCGACCTCATCAACCTTGCTTAGCAAGATTTCTTCGATGGTATCAAATTGATCTTTGATAGTAATGAGCCTTTTTGTAACAGCCCGTAGCTGCCCATCACATTCCTTACTCCAAGAGGGCATCCAGCACCCATCTTCTAGAGCACCCTTTGTATTTTGTAGCACCTTCAAGCTGAGAAGGAGCCTTTCTTAATACACTTGAGTCGATCTTTAATCCCATCGAGTCGAATCAATAAAAGAGTTTAGACTCGTGCATATAAAAAGGGGCTGAGTGAAAAGACTTGACATTTCTTCTCATCACTTGGACCTATACCGGAGAGACTGCAGAGATCAACAAGTCCCTTCCTAACTCCTTCACTTTTCACTGAAGAGATGAAGCTCCCTGTCCTGCTGTAGTAAGTGGTACCCATCTTATTGCTTGGTCAAAGAGTCCACCAACCCTTGGTGAAAGGGTACTGGGCTCACTCAACTGAAAGAAACCAGAAATACATCGTATGTGTCAGCTCTTGTGGTTCATTGGACTGCCTGACCTTCACAGCCAGTACTTTCATAGTCTTGTTTCCTGTAAATATCAAAACCCTTCACCACAAGTGTAACTGATCCAACCATCACATTTCCGCTACACAACCCATACAGCAATTGACGGCCTCGTCCACTCAACCGTCTGACCGTCCACGCATCTGACCGTCCATACGTCTGACCGTCTATCCGTCCGTCTAAGATCAGGCTCATATGTCATCATCTGTTTTGTTGATCTTAATTTTGGCAGCTTAGCCATACTTTGCCGTCCTTTGCATGTGAAAATGGAGACAATTGCTTGTTTTGCCTAGGTGGCGTATGTCTGGCCGGTGAGAGCAATAGACCTTGCGGGTTGTTTTGCAAAGTCAAGCAGGAACGACCATATATGTTAAAAGGTTTTCCAAGTTCCAGTGACTCCAAGTACTAAAGAAGTCTGTGTTTTTGGTTACAACAAAGTTTTTGATTTTGATCTGCCCAGAAGCTTCTCTATAGCAAAGACATTAGACTGGAACTTTTGCAATGCTGCAATTACAACTGTTGGTACAAGTCGACATGGCTCACACTCAAACCGGGCCACTGCTCTCCCTACCAAGCTATGCATGTTATCGAAAGATGCTTAACGCGCATGACAGGGTAGCCACATTGTTCGCTTTGGCCTCATGGGTAAATTCCCTCCCAAGACTGAATTGAGCTGCAATTTTGCAAAATAGGACCAAAAGTTCGAGATGAGATTGACCTACATGTATTTGCAAAGAATTTCGTCTTTGACAATCATCACTTTTTGTGTGAAAGGGTAAGCCTGAATGGTCGGGCACGTATCCAGCTTCTGCCACCACTTGAAATTTGTCGGTGCGTATGGCTGGACCAGAAGTGGAGAGCATCAGATTGCAAAACAAATGTGTTACAATATCAGCAGATACAACAGTTTATTATGTGCTGATGGCCACAAAAAGCAAGCTTCAACATACTCTGCCGGACCGTGATCCAAAACACAATGTCTTCTCGTGTAGTCAGCGCAACATCAGCATAGTGTGTACAAAAAATGTCTATATATCTCTGCTGGACTCTGAAGTCGAGAATTCCTATCAGTTACGTTTGCAAGACATTTGAGCCCAAAATGTGTCATGAACCGTTCAAGGACAAGTGTGGCATTGCTGTACTTATGTTATATTTGGCTCACTTCACGCCTTGGTCGTTCAGTACAGTTCCTGTTCGACAGACTTGGATCAAACAGACAAAGCGATAGACTCGATTCGGACGGACGGATCGACAGACACGGGTCAATACACTTGGTTTGAACGGATATGGATCATTTCAATTAATTATTTATCTCGCACATATAAGCAGCCCATTCTCAGTATCTAGGTTCTCTTTCCCCCAATTATGGATCAATTGTCTCTTGTCCCCAAGTTCATGTCCCTTCCAAGTTCTAACTCCAGCCAGACGAGCCAGAGTCACTCAATCTTCACAAGGAGTGAAGGTAACCCCAATCCCTGACAGATTAATTATTCCTCTCGCAACCAGAGCTGAGTTGGGCGTAGCTGTTGACTGCATTTTCTCTCAAAGGGCACTTACTGGTTGCCTGTAACTGATACTTCAGAATCTCCCAAAGCTCCTATAGAGTTGCTAAAACTCCCTTACAGTACGATGTTATTGTCACGGGGCTACGCCGACCAACGAATAACCCGTCGTTCAGCAATCAAAGTTCGAGTACAGGAAAGGATACTTAAGCTAAGTTCGACGAAGTTCGTCGAACTTCTTCAGTGTTGATATATATCTTGAAATAGATTCGAAATCTAACTTGAGGACTCTTGCGAGAGTAGCCAAGTACGTGTTGGTCGGTATAGCAATGCAGAAGACTGAGTAACTACGAGGTACTAGCTAAAAGACATCAATCTAGAATCGACAAGGGAACTAACTACGCCGTAGACACCGCTTCTTCTTATACCTCTCTTCTTATTCCAAGTTCCGCTAAGTTAGCTGTACTTCGCCGAGCTTCTCTGTTCTTCGGCCGACGAAGAACAATAGAATCGTAGTCGAGTTGCATTCGGTGACATGGGTCTTTTGTCGAGAACAATAGAAGTTGAACGAAGTTGTTCGATCCTCGGCGAAGAGAACAATAGACCGTAACTCAAGGGTCTCGTGCCGATGTTTCAGTGACCTTGAGAACAATAGGAACTTTGTGTATTGAAGTCGAAGTTGTGCGGACATCGGCAAAGAGAACAATAGATCGTGAATACAAGGTTTTGTGTGGGTGTCTCAGTGACCTAGAGAACAATAAGAACTTCGTGTTCTGGGGTTGGTTCTTACGACGAAGTTTGCCGAAGTTCGTTGAAGTTTTGCCGGTGCTCGCATTCGTTATCGGCCCGTTGGTGTCACGATCGTAAGCCAGAACAGACGAAGAAAACCGACTTTATCCAACGGACCAATAATGAATGCAAGCTTTGGCAAGCTTCAACGAACTTCGGCGAACTTCGTTGTAAGGAGCCGCCCCAGAACACGAACTTCCTTCGTCTTCGAAACCACTGAGACACCTGTACGCCACCCTTAAATCAATGATCTATTGTTCTCTTCACCGATGTCCGCACAACTTCGCACAACTTTGTTCAACTTCTATTGTTCTCACCAAAAGACCATGTCACCGACATTAACTTGGCTCCAATTCTATTGTTCTTGGTTGGCCGAAGTACGGAGAAGCACGGCGAACTACGGTTATGTTGACGGAACTTGACACAAGGAAGGAGGTATAAGAAGAAACGATATCCACAGCGTAGTTAGTTACCTCGTCGATTCTAGATTGATGTCTTTTAGCTAGTACCTCGTAGTTACTCAGTCTTTTGCATTGCTATACCGACCAACACGTACTTGGCTACTCTCGCAAGAGTCCTCAAGTTAGATTTCGAACTTGTCTTCAAGTTGACGACGCCGTGGTATTGTGGAGCAACTCGAACTCGAGCAGTGTCTCATGGCTTATGAGAACCGTTCCTCACAAACATGTGCTCCGAATGTCCACCTGTGATTAGCGTGATGGGCTTGTTGTAGCAGACGAGTATTCTGGGTCCACTGCGCATGGTACCGCAGAGCAGCGTTGACCGATAGCTTCCCGGTAGGACACGTCGTGCTTCCGCAGAGATAACGCAATTCTGGGTCGTGTACTGAACCCTGTCATCAAGTAAAGCATTGACGTGTGGAGAGTTCCTTCACATTCTGCGGGATACCACGCTGCAGGTCTCCGACCGCTAATCGCCTGCTGTGACCTCTCAGCTTTCCCCCTACTCTAACGCCCATGGCCTGCCCAGGGCGATGGCATGAAAAATGGATTACAGTCGGCGAGTTGGTTCAGGTTCAGCGGTACGGTCACTCGAGAAGAACAAGTACAACGGTTATTTGGGCCGTCGCTAAAGCAAAGTGCCACAGCGTCCACGGTCGCTGTGTGAGAAACGTGAAGAAGTAGGTGAGCAATGCGGATGCAATGCATTCAGGCCGTATGGAGAATCGAGCTATCTTCGACCGACCACTGATCAGTACCAGAAGAGAGAACGGTGAAACTGTCGGGTATTGACCATTCTCGCCGAACAGGCGACAGCTAAAGCAAAGGCAAGGCAGATAGGCGGAGATACTGCCTGTAAGACGAGGATGAGGTGGAAGAAGGCAGTTCGACTACATCGATCGGCCAAGTTTGCCTTGCGACAACGATCGTGATACAAAGCCGTGACAGGTGTGGTCCTTCACGCCGTTGGTAAGGGTTGTGATATATCGCCTTTCGCCTGCACAGATTAGTAACAGCGATGAAAGACGATTTGGTTAGGTGTGGCTTCATTCTGCCGATGTTGAAACGATATCGTCCAAGCGGATTCTCGTGATGAGAAAGGTGTGAAGCGCAAAAAGCAGACATGATAGCATTCATGTACATCTACGGTCGTCGCCACATATCCTTCGTAAATGAATTGTAACACTTTCGTCGACGTCTACAGGTCGGCATCGTCCTGTATGATGGGAGGTCAGCGCTGGTGCGAATCATTGAAGGACCAAATGATCGTACCTCATCGGGAAGAGGTGCGGCGGCGGCTGCCTTGAGCTCCTCCTCGTATTTGGCAATGAGCGCTTGGTCGACTTGGACTTCAGGAGGCGCCAATGCAGGAGCAGCAACGAACTCAAGGGACTGGTTGCTATAAGGGCATTAATACCAGCCAACTTAATATGACAGCTGATTCCGCTTACCCAACCAACTTGCGTGCAAGCCACAGGAAAGGCTTCTCGAAGTTATACTACAGAAATTGTCAGCGCAAAGAATGCAACGAGTCATCTTCCATACGCACGTTCGATTTGGCCGAGATCTCGAAGTATTGGAGGTTCTCTGCGTACAGTAAGCGGATGTCAAACAAACCAAGGTGACAAGCCAAAAAGATACGCACTTTTGCGGTGGAAAGTGACGTTACCGGTCTTCACTTTCCTCTCCTGCAGATTTTGTTAGCTAAAAGTACCTGGGAAGAACGTTGCCACTGACCTTGACGTCAACCTTGTTACCGCAGAGAACGATAGGGATGTTCTCGCAAACACGCTCGAGGTCACGGTGCCAGTTGGGGACGTTCTTGTACGTGATTCGCGATGTAACGTCGAACATGATGATTCCACATTGTCCCTGGATGTAGTATCCGTCACGGAGACCTCCAAACTTCTCCTGACCGGCGGTGTCCCAGACGTTGAAGCAGATGGTACCGAAGTTGGTGTGGAAAGTAAGAGGGTGGACCTCGACACCGAGGGTAGCTAAAAGAGGAGTTCAGCAATCCATTTAAAGCTGTACGAAGGCTGCAAACTCACCAATGTACTTCTTCTCGAATTCACCTGTTAGTGATTGTGTCAGTGGATCTGAACGTGAATCTAAACGGTATATAAGAATATGGACTGACCAGTCAAGTGACGCTTGACGAAGGTAGTCTATACCGTGGTTGTATCATCAGCAAATGAGAAGAGCAACGAGCGTCAATGAACCCACCTTGCCTATGCCACACAAAAATAAGACAGAGAGATCAGTATAGCCGTCTTGTATGAATTCACATCTGCTACGTACCCTAGAAAACAGTCAGCAACCAGCGGCGAGCGGGAGTTTGAAAGAGGAGAAAAACAGGTTGAACTGCACTCACGGTACCACCGTCACCACACAAGACCATTTTGAAAGTAGCTTGGTTCTCAGCCATTTTGGGCGATTATCTCTCTACTGTCGTACGAGGAGGGGGAAGCGAAGAGCTCGGAAAAAAGAGGAAGACAGAGAACGATGAAGATGAGGATGTTGGAGTGGAGAGCGAAAAGGAGAATTGAACACAACAGCTCACCATCCCATCCCAGCATTGCGCGTGGTGGTAGAGTTAGAGAATTATTTTAATTCTTTTCCCTTTTTTGCTCTTTTTATCCAAACAGCATGTGATACCACGTGACTCGGTAGGACGTCCGTTGTTGTCATAAACGGTCATTTCAGTATAGTCTAACTATCACCAGTCATTGCATGTCCCTCATCATCTAGCCCAGCATCTGAGATGTCCGGCCCACCAGAAGAGACCCAAAGGGGACTTATGCTGGTGAAGCAGCGTGAGAGGGAGGCGGTGAGTGTTGTGGCGTCCTATCTCGCTCTTCGCTCTGAGTGCGGTCAGCTTACTTTTCTCAAGTGGTGTAGGCCGAGCACCAACGGCAGAAAGAAGCTCTGCTCAAGGTACGTCGGCAAAGACAGATCCGTTGATGTAGAAGCTCAAGCCGAGATCCGTAGGAGTCACAAAAGGATCATACAGCAGATCGCTTCATCGGAATCACCGAAAACTTGGACGAGCGATTGACAAAGTCCACCATTGGTTTGGTTACCCTTTCAGATTTCCAGAAGACCAAGAACGATTTGGAAGAACAACATCGGCAACTTGCAGCTCAGCTCGCAGCAGACAAGTCGTAAGCTAGAGCTCATTGGGGTTGCTGTCCGCTGACCCGGTGTCAGAAACGCTGCGCCAAAGCAGAAGAAAACCAAGAAGAAAGAGAAGTTAAAGCTGTCATTCGCAGATGAAGAGGAGGACGACGCCTCTACAGGTGACAAGCGGGCGCGTGATCAGGATGAAGGTGAGTCAGTCGCTTGGGATCGTGTCTTTACTGACGTCGAAACGTGGCAGAGGAACAAGGGATGAAGAAGAAATTCAATAAAAATCCTTCCGTGGATACCTCATTCTTACCTGATCGAGAACGGGAGGAGCAAGAACGGGTTGCCCGTGAACAGTTGCGAAAGGAATGGCTTGCGCAACAGGAGCGGACAAAGACGGAGGATATCGAGATCACCTACTCTTATTGGGATGGCAGTGGCCATCGAAAGTCTGTGGAGGTGAGCGCGAGCGTGTCTGTAACAAGTAACTGATAGGTTCCAGTGCAAGAAAGGCGATGATGTCGGAACTTTTCTGGGCAAATGTCGTGCGCAGTTCCCAGAACTCCGTGGGACCAGTATCGAGAACTTGATGTATATCAAGGTGAGCGACTGCTGTTCTCCCTCGCGATCTTGCCGAATAGCTGATTTTTCGCTTCCAGGAGGACCTCATAATACCACATGTATGTCAACACACGAGAATCTAGCTGACAGCTAGCATTACACATTTTACGACTTCATAATTAATAAAGCTCGTGGGAAGTCTGGACCTCTCTTCAATTTCGATGTTCACGATGACGTCCGCCTGATCTCAGATGCTACTGTGGAGAAGGACGAGGTGGGTACAGACACCCAATGTTAGCTGACGGATCCAGTCTCATGCTGGCAAAGTAGTCGAGAGATCATGGTACAACCGATACAAGCATGTGAGCCCGTAGTCCTGCTACATCAGGTGAGATGCTAACCGAGTCGCGTGTAGATTTTTCCCGCGTCAAGATGGGAGGTATGTATTGGTTTTACTTACAGAAATCGATACTGATGCTACTGGCAGGTATACGATCCAGATAAGGAATACGGTGCATACGTGAGTGTCGTGAGCTCGAGGGCTGTCTGTAGATAAGAGGGCTAATTTCCGACAATTCAGCGCATTGCATAACGGTCACAGCGGTTGTTATAGGTTAATAGGTAGAATGTCACGTGATGCATGTCTCCTTCGTCACCGTCTGTTATTTCAGTGTTTCGAGATTTGTTTTGAAAATGATCGTTGTTGCTCTACCCTCTGATAGTCTTCAGCGTAGCTGGCTGCTCATGTCCTTTGCCTCAATCTTCGTGCACCGATTGAACCGCAACACCTGCCTCAAAGCGCGATATTACAGCGTCATGCCCGTGGCAACAGCCAGAAGCTCATCTCCTTCCGTTGGAGAGCCTAGTGCGAAACGATTGAAACCATGCGCCGACGAAATCGCGCCCGTGCTGGTCCCAGAGATTGATTCGCTGGAAGAAGCACGTATGGTCACTGAGGAGATGGCCTTGCCGATAGAACATGTCAAGAGCTACGATCGGGAACTTGACTATCGCGAAAAGCTGGTACTGGCGCCCATGGTTCGGACCGGTAGTCGTGAGTGAGCTTGACACTGGGCGTAGATATCAGCTGACCCGCTGGCAGTTCCCATGGTAAATCTAACAGACTTTCGTGAGGACTGCTATCTGATAATTCTCTTTAGCGATTGCTGTCACTGTATTATGGTGCAGGATTGGTCTGGTCGCCTGAGGTCGTGGACAAAGCGATCATCGGCGCGGAGAGAACTGTGGATCGTAAGTTGAGCACTATATGTATCGGAGCTGATAGGGAAGCCGAAACGGGGGTGATCACCTATCACAAGGGACAAGGTCCCATTTTCTCCTGCCACCCGTTAGAGAAGCCTTATCGTAAGTCAAGTCAAGCCGACCACGCTGAGAAGCAGTCATCTTCCAGGTCGGGTCGTCCAATCCAGAACTTGCAGTCAAAGCAGCACAAACGGTACAACAGGATGTGGCAGGAATGTGAGTGATGAACGGAGGAAGAAAGCTGACCTTTAGTGATCTGAATTGCGGCTGTCCTAAGCCATTTTCGTAGGTGACAGGAGGCGTGACGAGCTGACGATAGAACACATTCTGGCATGGGAGCTGCATTGCTGTCCACCCCCGACATACTTCTCAATATATTACGTGCGCTCCTTGAGGCAATTCCATTACCAATATCTTGCAAGATACGCCTTCTTCCTGAACAGCCGTCAACACTCTACCTAGTCTCGCGCATCCTCAGAACCGGTATACGAAACCTTACGGTGCACTGTCGAACACGGTCAATGAGACCGGCGGAACGAGCTCTTTGGGAGCGACTCGGTGATATTGTACAATTAGGGGAACAAAGAAGTCTGCCGATAACCTGCAACGGGGACGGCGATGGTTGGTCAAATTGGGAGAAAATAAGGACGGAGACTGGTGGGTCATGTGATCAGAACAACACTGACATCCTAGGCGCCGATTCGGTTATGATTGCGCGTGCAGCTGAGCGCAATCCTTCAATATTCCTCCCCACCGGTCCCGTCTGTAATCTCACACAGGTGATACCAAAGCTGCTCAGCATTGCACAGTACACCAAGAATCCGTGGGGTAACACCAAATTTCTGCTTACTCAATTCAGACCGTCGGGTGCGCCCATCTCGGACATGAGCAAAGCCGCCAAGAAGCAGGCCACTGAGGTGATAGCAAAGGGAAAATCAGTGGAGCAGGTTGCAGAGGGTCTCGGAATCGACCTCAAAGGCAAGGAGGTGTTCGACGAAATCGCTGCGCGTATCCGAGAAAGAGGGGACGGGAATATTTGGGAGGCGCGGCGAGCAGCAGAAGAGCACGGGGAGGTGACAGATGAGCCGACACCGGCAGAGGCTGTTGGCGGAGCAGCCGAAGTTGACGGTTTCGAGGTGGGAGTAGGGCCAAGTAAGGGTACATAGGTTGCATTATACAGACAACAGTAATATCCACCTGCTCTCCTTCCGTTCTCTACTGGATTGTATCCACGCAATATCCACACCATGTGTCGTGAGGATGTCTACGTTGTGGGCAACATTATGCCGTAATGTCGACAGAACACCCGATGTTGACATGGTTTCCGACAGCTCCAGCCCATTTAGAATATCGTGGGCATGGCGGAATCGCTCAAGCGCATAGGTTGTGGCGATTGCAGACTGATGGTCAGAGCACATATCCTTGCGGCAACTCACCTCAACTTGCGGCTCTTTGCATCTCACCCATTCTTCATAATCTGGGACTAGTACAGTCGCTGACCCCGGAAATTTGACTGCATGTTTGTGGCGCAATTTGAAGTGGGATCGCGAAGGTTGTGCTGTGCTCAACGGTCTCACTGTCAAAAGCTAGGCACACGTCAGTATGATTCCTGCGAGAAACTCACCGATTGCATAGCAGCGCTGAGAGCGATCCACAAGCTGGCCCACTGATATTGCCAGGTTTCGGGGAGAGCACTCCGCAACCTCTCCGTGCTAATAGCATGGACCCACCACCAACTCTCAGATTCTTCGGCTGGAGTGATAAGATCCAAATCAAAGGCTGACAAAGCTGCTTCCAGCAGACAATCAAGGCGTATCCCTTGCAGGCGCTGAGCAGCTTGTGACAGCCCATGATGATGGGCGGTGGCGGCACGCTCACGCCATGCTGTAGCCAATGAAAGGAGCGAGCGCCGCTGACGCGCTCGATTGAGCAGCGGGGTAGTAGCTGTTGCGAAAGCGTACTTCTCATGTCAGCGCCGCATAAAAATGGAAACTGACAGATGCAACTAGGTCCTTCCAGATCCCCAAAAGAGAACTGTTGGTAATGATATCGCGGACTTCCGCGAAAGTTTCGGAATGCTCATCGCGAAATAGGTGGTGAATCAAGACGTTGTTCCGACGGTCGCATTCAACAGAAAATTTGGACTGTCGTTAGCGCGAGGCCAGGAAGGTCAACACCTACTTTTACCAAGGAGCGGACAATTGCTGGCTGCTCGGGTGACCAAGCGATTGACCGAAAGAATTCCTGTTGTCAGCTCTAAACGTTGTCTGAGTCTTACCTCCCACCGGGCTATGTCTGCTTGCCCGAGCGACTCGACCGTTGCGAGCATCCTCACTATCCCTTCAAAACGATCGCGCCCCTCTTTTCTCGTCAGAGGCGTAAAAGTGGGCAATGGCATACTCTGACGAAGATACGCCGGCATATCAGAATCGAATGGCCACGTGAGGGGCGGCAGTTCATCCGAAACATCGATATGTGTCAAGCTGTCAAGTAGCTCTTGTAATTCGGTTTGTCCTGGTGGCAACGATGTTGACTCGAAGTAAAGCAGAAAATGCTAAATATCAGCTCGTGCAGCACGGTGGAACTCACGCGTCGTGTGACTAGTCGCGCTAATAGCTGGGCGCGCAAAGGGACTACTATCAGCTGAGCTGGACAAGGGAACGTACTAGTGGAATCACGCAGCCAGTCCAACACCTCGTCGACGACTTTTAGAACGTCGTCAACCGAGTCAGCCATGTGAACGCTGACTCCATAGTGGTCCATCCAGCAATCCTCTCCATCGATCACATGGCCCTTCGCGAGTTCTTTGTACGCAAGATCAATGGTTTTACAATATAACAAGATGTATGCTCGCAAGACTGCTTGAGTTGTGTGGAGTCCGCTCGATGGGCTAGCAAGGTGTTGAGGATTGTGGTAATGAAGCGAAGTATAGACAGTCTGCACAAGCGTCGCACCAGAGTACCATGCGATCTGATGATTAGCAGCATGACCATGTGCTTGGCACCTACTTCCAATGCCACCAGCTCATCCATGATCTTGCACAAGTCTTCCGGCGAATATGGGGTGCTTGGTTCAAAACAGATGGAAGAGTCATGCTTGCGGTCCAATCCCGTGTCCATTTTTGGGTCCATGAGCTATAGAGGTTAGCGATCAGCTGATACTACCAGCTTACTTGGATCGCATTCATGGCTTCCAGCATACCGAGCTGTTGCGGTTTGACCATCTGGCCCGGGGGTATCTCTGCCATGAATCCGCTCAGTTTGCAGGCCCACGGCAACGACACAGACGAATAGACACACCTTGGCATGCCTGCTTGAACCATGATGTGATGTCCTGCATGACTCGTGGGCCAGTCCAACGGCCGCAGAAGGAGAGACGCTGCAAGGCAATCCGAACTGACAAAGAACCGACTTTTTATTTCATGTTGATGATGATGAACGGTACGCTGCAGAGCTGGAGACCCCGCGCCCCGACCCCCGTTTTACGTAACTTTGATTTTCGACGGGAAACCAACACCGCATTTGCACTGCACTTTGAAACTGCGACGCGTTCAAGAAGAGGACTTGGCTTTTGCTATTTCGTTGTTGTTGTCTTCAACGTTTACTGTTCGACTTTCGTCCTTTTCCAACTACCCATCTTCCATCCCGGCACAATGTCGCATCCGTACGGAGATCCGTATGATGACTCGTATAACCGCAACTCTCAGTACGGGTACGGTCATGCCCAACAGCCTTCTCAGCACGACCAATACAATCAACACAATCAGTATAATGAACAAAATCAGTACCATGAACAAAATCAATACAATGATACTTATCAAGGCAGTCCGTACGGAGATGAGCCTCGCTACCCATCATACCCAGCCGACCCCTCCATAAGCGAATATCAGGTCAACCCAAGCACGGAGAAAGTCCTTGATGCCGACGCATACCCTCAGAACACCGAGAGAGCGCAACGCGGTCGACAAGGTCTTGGCCCACTTCCCAGGTCCTTTGCAGAGATGGGTCCGCCTCCTAGAAGCACCGGCATCCTCAGAATGTGGCGCAAAGACGAGAGAGGCAAGCAATGGTCAAGGGTACGTGCGCATTCTTGTCAAAGCTGACAATTTAGGGCGGCGGTTGTCGAATGTCGCTTCGTTTGTTCTGCTGTTGTTTCACGATTGGCTTCATTATCCTCATCAGCATCATCCTCAGCATTGTCTTGGTGAGCCACTCGTCCTACGAACGTGACTAACGTCAGTACATCCGTCCACCGAGCGTAGCCCTCAACAGCGTGACTGTTGGCACCGATTCCGTCACACTCACAAGCGACGGTCTTACATTGAGCTTCAACTTAAGCATCAGGTGAGTTTCGTCACACGCGGCACAGCTGACAATTAGTGTGGCCAATCCCAATTGGTTCAGTGCCGATTTCAAGGAAATCTCAGCAACACTCAAGTATCCAGGTAATGATACCACCTCATTAGGCGGCGGAACATTGTATAATGTGGACTTTGTCGGTTATACCGAGTCTACATTTGATTTCCCAATGACTCTCAAGTGGGTGAACGAGCACAACTCTCGCTGACATTTAGCTATACTCTGTCTTCAGACCCGGATAAGACCATTCTTACGGATTTGGAGAGTGAGTCGACCATTTGTAACCTCGCTGATGGCAGGCAAATGTGGTATCACTAGCAGCACTGTCTCTGATATCACGGTTGATTACGACTTGTATCTGAAATTGAAGGTGGGTTCCACTGATGGAACATTGCTAACAACAGATTCTCGGCTTGACAATCTCCCCGACCGTCAGCAGCAGCGCGAGTTTCGAGTGTCCGATTACGGCTAGCGATCTTGAGGTACGTCACAGAAGTCAGACGTCGCTGATCATCTTAGGGTCTCATTGACGGTAGCACATGATCGTTATGTATTAGGGACCTGTACGGGATGGTGCTCTTGCAAAGCTCTTTTTTTGACATGTAGCTGTTATCAATATCGAATTGACCGACCGCGATCGTTATAACAATGCTGTCAATGGACGGATATGCTGATCTAGGAGAGATGCCGCTTCATCTGCCGCATTGGCTCTCTGAGTGGAGCTGATGCAGGCGCCGAATGTCGAAAATCAACTTGACTTCGAAAAAGACTTTCGATATTCAAGTCAGTTGATACTCCTGATTGTCTGACAAGCGAACATCCGTTCATGCATGAAGTGAAATGTGGATCACATGTCTTCATTAGTCCACTCATCAACGACATCGTAGAATTCTGACACGAGTCGTCGTTGAATTTGCTCCGTGGTCTCGTCCTACTTTATCAGCTGAAGATCAGCAAAACAAGACTCACTTTTGTAGGTGGTACGGCGCGGACGAAGATGTAACGCCGATTCATGAGCAGCTGATCCCAGGGATCATTGCGATGGAAAGCGTCTTTTCCTCCAGAGAAGAAACCGCCAGTCTCATTGATGATGATCGCACCAGCCTGAAAGTAAGCGCAGTACGAGCCATCGCACTCACTGTGACGTCCCAAGGATAGCATCCAGCGTCCCAGTAGATATCCATTTGACCCGCAGCTATGGCGGCAGCGTTGCATGCGGTACTTCCGGTGGCTATCGTTTAGCTACACTGTGAATGTGGGACTTACTTCTCAGCGCATGCGCCATGACTCCTCGTTCAACACCCTTGCTGGGATCTCCTGCTAGACGAACAAACGACGCAGCTTTTTTCACGAACGTGGTATACGTCCGGTCGGATCCCCCTAATATCAGCGTTGGCGTGGAAGTGTCGACTTACATTCAGCTCCGATCATCGCACGTGAGAGTTCAGTCAAGGGCTGCGGAATACCGCCGGTAAGGGGTAGAGGCGTGGTTCGATTGAGGAAAGCACCGCCACCAAGACGAGCAGAGAACTAGCATCAGCGCGTATTTCGTGACGAGACTCACAATCTGTTTGAAGAATGGCATGGCAATGACCCCTACCACTGGTCGTGATTTATGTGCAATTCCTATTGAGCAAGCGACATGAGGGCTGATGGTCAGCGAAGACATGCCAGCTCGACTTACTATGAATGCACGAAGCTGGAGTCAGCGGTGCACAGCAGACGACCTTACTTCATTGTTCCCTTAAAAGTCAGCTTGGTATGCAATTACAGCTTACATCGATCGGATCAACGATCCAAGTGAACTCGTCGGTGAGCCCAGAACGGTCCCCAGCCTCGTAAGATTCCTCGCCAATACTAAAGATCAGCGCGCATTGCCGATCAGCACTTACAATTTATGGGAGGGATATCGTTGAGCGATAGCCGATTTGATCACTTCCTCTACTGCTTGGTCGGTCTCGGTCACAAGCTATTAATCAGCGATGATTTTACATGGTACTCACATCTACTGAATTCTTTTTCTCGTCTGCATCAGTTTGGCTGGTCCAACGCGTAGCCGAAGCCGACAGAATCATGTCGGTTGCCTTTGAACAACAGTCAGCCCTGCTATTCGCACTCCACCCACTTGCTCAGCCAGATCATAGGCGAATTCGAGGAGCTCTTGATACACCTCCATGGTGCTCTCTACAGTGGACATGATTTGCTATGAAGCGAGATATGAGGCAGTGTGAATGGAGACACGTTGTTGTAGACGTGCTCTGATAAACAGGACAATGCTGTTTGATGGATTCGGACTGGATCGCCTCCACATTTAATTTACCCACTCACTTTAAATATTCGCCAAAACAGCAATCCCGTTCCGAGGCGATCGTTTTGGGTGGTTTCGGTGGAAAAAATATGTTGTAGATGGATGTATCTGCTTATTTGACTGTCTACACACAAAGACCAAAAACAGTACATCATGCTGAGGAACCCCGTACAGTCGCGCCTTCTTTCCGCCGTCAGGACTGTCGAGGCTCGAGGTGAGCATTTTTCGTCCTGGGATGAGCGTTTATTGATCTGTGTTAGCCGTCCGCCCTATGGCTGGACCATCGATGCCCTTGGCCCGAACATTCGCGAGCAAGGCATTGCCTGCTTCTCGCGTCAGGACCGCTCTTTTCGCTCCTCGTCGCTTGCCCGTCCGAACATATGCCGCGGATGCAGGTGGCAAGTTTAGCCGATCAAAGCCTCATTTTAACATCGGCACTATCGGTCACGTCGATCACGGTAAAACCACCTTGACTGCCGCGATCACCAAATTCCTCTCGGAACAAGGAGGTGGCAAATTCATGGACTACAGCCAAATCGACAAGGCTCCAGAGGAGAAAGCTCGTGGTATCACCATTAGCACTGCGCACGTCGAGTACGAGACTCCCAACAGACATTACGCCCACATTGACTGTCCCGGACACGCCGATTACATCAAGAACATGATTACCGGTGCCGCGCAACTTGACGGTGCGATCATTGTTGTCTCTGCCACCGACGGTCAAATGCCTCAGACCCGAGAGCACTTGCTCCTTGCTCGTCAAGTCGGCATCAAGAAGCTCGTTGTCTTCATCAACAAAGTTGACCAGGTTGATGACCCAGAGATGTTGGAGCTGGTTGAGATGGAGATGCGCGAGCTGCTAGGGACATATGGTTACGATGGCGAGGGTACTCCCATTGTTATGGGTACCGCTTTGGCTGCTCTTGAGGGCAGGGATCCTGAGCGTGGAGCCAACAAAATCCAGGAGTTGATGGAGCAGGCCGACCAGTGGCTCGAGCTTCCTGCACGTGAGTTGAATCGCTACCATGTGCGCTGACTTTCAGGTGACCTGGAAAAACCCTTCTTGATGTACGTCGAAGACGTCTTCTCGATTTCGGGACGAGGAACCGTTGTTACCGGCAAGGTTGAGCGTGGTACGATCACAAAGGGTTCAGAAGTTGAGATTGTCGGTCTCGGTGCATCTGTCAAGACTACTTTGACTGGTATTGGTAGGTTCCTCAATCTGGTCCCGTAGCTAATAAGCAGAAATGTTCCACAAGGAGCTCGAGCGAGGCGAGGCTGGTGACAACATGGGTGCTTTGCTTCGTGGTATCAAGAGGGAGCAGGTCCGTCGTGGTCAAGTTCTTGTCCAGCCCGGCTCGATCAAGAGCGTCAAGAAGTTCAAGGCTCAGATCTATGTGAGTGCTGCTAGATGATGCTTAACTGATAAAACAGATCCTTACCAAGGAGGAGGGTGGACGATACACCCCATTCATGGCCAACTACCGACCGCAACTCTTCATCCGAACTACAGATGTCACCTGCCAACTTACATTCCCTGAAGGCACCGAGGGTGCGCACGAAAAGCTCGTCATGCCCGGTGACAACGTGGAGATGATCGGAGACTTGGTTCACGACATTGCCCTGGAGGCCGGATCTCGTTTCACCTTGCGTGAAGGCGGAAAGACGATCGGTACCGGTATCGTCTCCGAAATTTACGAGTAATTACGAAACGTCTAGCATATGCATACGCCCTGCTCATCAGATATTACTCGATGGCTTTGGCTAAACTGCCTAGATCTAAGCGCCGTTCCTCCCATTTTTTCTGCTCAACAGCTAATCTCTCCTTCCATCTCGTGAAATTTGCTTCACCAGCCAAACTGACAAGTTTCATTGATACCGCCTGCAATTCGCTCAAGGCGGCTTCGATGTCCTCCTCGTCCTGTTCGGGATGCATTGATGACACTGCCGAGTCGAAAATGTCGATGAAGCTTGTCGCTGTCTCGCCTAGCGCGGCATGGTTCTGGACGCCATCGAGATACCTCGGTATCATGCCGAACAACAGTTGATGTAGTGCGAATAGCGGTTTCGCTGCCTCGGCCCTTACTCTGTCCTCTTCTGACATTTCACTATCCAGGCCGAGCTCATCCCACCCGTCCTCGTCTTGCTCTCCTTCCAAGATCTCCTTGAACTCTTCCCAAGCATCTTTGACGAGAGCTTGCTGTGCCTTGAGTCTTCTCGCCACGGCACTCCTCTCATCTTTAGGCATATCTCGCAATAGACGATCTATTGCTTCCCAGACCATGCCTGTATGCGCGAGATGATCACCCCCGCTTTTCAGCACGTCGAGATATTTCTCCGTCTCCCATTCGATCTCTACGACTCCTCCCTTCCACTCTCCTGCCATCATAGTGCTTTCACCGTCGAGCGCAAGGAGGACACAGCTGATCAATTTGCCAATCTGTTCGGAGATCTTGTCCAGTTGATCGAGCGCTGCAGGTATCGTCACCGGGGGTTTGACAGCAAGACCGAGAGATGTGATGTTTTGTCGGAGATTATTGAGCAGCTGCGCAAACACATCATCCAGACCAGGTGGTATGGTTCCTCCTTCGCGGCGTGTGTTACCACTCAATGCAGCGACGGCGGTCTTGCATGATTTCTCGCATTTTTCGATGCCTATATCATCAGCTCGCTTCTCCATGATCACACTCACCATTTTTCAGCTGCGGATCTAAGTAGATCAGCTAAGAGTCTTCGTACGACAGACTCACCCATGCTTGATACTGAAGGCTGAATTTCGATTAAGAGCCGAGCCAGTGGTAGTATGAAGCAGCAATATACCTGCAGCAATGGTCATACAGAATACAAAAGCGACACGGAAAATAATCAGATCTCATGTTGTTGAGAAACCCTGATTTACGTAATCAATTTCTGTATGGGTTGACGCAATGTCTGAAATGTTGTTGAAAAGAAGACACACGCGACTCTGAGCGCGATTATACAGATCTTTTCCCCTTCTCTCCTCATCATCACTCAGCCTTCGCAGATACTTTTCAATGCTTCTCATCAGCCGAGAAATCCCGCGTTGATCCCCCTTTCCCTCTCCTCGAGCCAGCGATGCTCACTTCGGGAAGCATCCAGCTTTCTCGTCCCGTTTCACCCGCTTTGACCGAAACAGGTGGCCAGGATGCGATACCCGATTGCATCTTGCCCCAGGATCTCGGCGATCTCCTCTCCGGTATAGGTGCTGATGATCTTGACGATTTCGAAGACATGGATGGTCTCCCGGCGGTGACTGCGAAAGAGTCTGAGCCAGACGATCATTGGGATGAGGGCCCCCAAATCCCGTTGCCGATGTCACTCGGCTCGGGCTTTGCGACCGGTTCAGGCAGAATGCTGGCACCGCCTTCCACGGCAGCATTGGAAAAGGCGAAGAAGATCTGGGACGAAGACGAGCCCGATGCTGGACCATCGTCTAGTCAGAGTGACCACCATCAAAGCAAGAAACCGCGACTCGAGATCCCAATGACGAGTTCCTTTACCACAGGAAAAGGTGCTCCTGTCCCAATTCCTTCCAAAGCGGCGTCCGAACGCGCGGCAAAGCTGTTCGATGAACTTGACATTGACGTCCCTCCTTCCACCGGATTTCAGCTGGGTTCGGGCAACCCAGCGCCCAAACCCCGAAACGAGAGCGTTGCGAGGGCTCTTCAGCTATTTGGCGAAATGGACATGCCCCTCTCCACTCCCTCTAGACCACAGAACCCGTCAACCTTGATTACACCGTCTAGGCCTCCACTTGCTGTCACAACAAACACGTTCAGTACCCCTAAGCCCATCCAACTGAAAACTCCATCGTCGTCCGTCAGACGGATAGGACTGGGGTCGACCCCTTCCCAAGCACGAGTCAAACGTTCTTTCGTTACTCCTTTCAAAAAAGCCACCACCTCTGCGGTTGTCCCTGCGGCCGCCCCTACCGCCAAATCGAAAAACCCAAGCACGGGGCATTACGAGTCTGTATTCGACATGACTCGTGAGTTCATCGAATCGCTACACTGCTGACTTTGCAGCTGTTTCTGGCCGTAAAAATATGAAGGACGCGCTGTTGCATCCGCAATACTACTCACATAGGGAACTCAAGGAGCTCAACATGTGAGTTCTCGTATTCCAAACAACGCTTATATTTAGTCCCGATGAGCTCTGGGTGATCAACCTTGACAACGGAAAAGATTACCAATTCGTCACCGATGATGAGCAACTCCTTGGCGTCTCGCAGGCTTACTCGTTGTTTTGCGACAAGGGATCTTCATTCGCAAACTCGCAATGGATAGAGAATCACTGGGCGCAGATTGTATGGAAGCTAGCAGGACAGATACAAGCCAAACCGGTGATGTTCAAAGAATTATGGAACTGGGGCGAAGTGATTCGGCAACTAAAACACAGGTGAGATCGAAAGTAATTCATCGCTGATGCCAGGTATGAACGCGAATTCGGCGCCGCACAAAGACCACTCATACGACGTATCCAAGAACATGACTCTTCCTCCAGTACACCAATGGTTCTTGTAGTCTCCGCAATTAGGTGGTCAACCGAAGAGGGTCAAACCCCTCGTCCATATCTCGAGTTGACCGACGGATGGTATCGGATACGCGCCCAGATCGACGAATGTCTCACGCGAGCCATCCGCAAGGGACGTATAGTAGTAGGGCGCAAGATGGCCATCACTGGTGCCAAGGTAAGCCTTCGCGCTGAGTGCCGGCTGACTCCTCAATAGCTTGAATCACCTGGCGATGGTGCAGAAGTCCTTGAAGCTTTCGAAACCTCACACCTTACCATCGCTGGCAACTCGACATCTTTGGCTAGGTGGCACAGACGATTGGGGGCTCTATCCCAGCCGTTCATCGCCAATCTATCTAGCCTATCGGTTGATGGCGGCGTCATAGCAATGATGGACATCATCATCGAAAAGGTTTTTCCCCTCGCGTACATGAATGGCGACCGTGGTACCAAGGAAGCTCCATGGGACGAGGAGGAAGAGCAGTCACGTCAGGACAAGTGGGATGTGAGTGGCCGCGTGTCGGTATATCGCTGAAGTGCAGGAGCAATACCTCGCGGAGAGATCACGGCTGGAGGATTTCATGCAAAAGCAGATGGAGAAGCTGGAAGACGTTGCGTCTTTGCTGGCTCAGCAAGCCGAGAATACCAGGACCACCTCTAGTGGGTAGACCCCAAAGGAACTCTGCTGATTCCAGGCGACGGCCCTGATACCTTGGACAATGATTTTGACTCCCTCCTTATGGCAAAAGACCTCTCTACTGCGGTCCGACGATTGCCCGCTTCTCACGTCGTCCACCTCGCTCGACACGCCTCCCAGCAAATGAGTCAAGCGGTCCAGGACAAGCAAATGGAGATCGAGGCAGAGCTACGGGTATGTCTCTCGGGAAGACGACGCTGATGCCAGACCTTATGTCCACCGCGGTCAGTTCGCGATTTTCGCATGGTCCGATTCTCAGATGCGCAACAGGGTATCAAGGAGCCTTTCCGCGTTGGCATGCTCAACGCATGGGAGGTCAAGGCGCTGGAGGGGCTAAGCGAGGGGCAAAGATACTTGGTAAGCGATGAGCCGACGAATGGGTAGCTGACAATAGATTTCAAACCTCATACCAGGCCGTAGTGGGGATTGGAGTTTGAGCGGAAGAAAGACTGAGATATACCTTCACACTCGCCGCGATACCCGCTGGCAATTGATCACATGAACTGTTGTACAAGTAATCACAAGATGTTGTACATGTTGTATGTTATACTATGTTAAATTAAGTTGAAGTATATTCAACTATGTCAAAGTCAGCCAAAATGAGGTTGAGATGATGCAGGTTCTTCGAGTGGACGAGGTGTCGCAGAGTTGGACATGGTTACAGGCGAATTGAGATATTCCGCATAGGACTCGCCGAGTCTGGGTTGCAGACATTGTGTGGAGACGGATGGAATGCTCCCAGGGCTCGTCTCCACCCGTTGAGCGGACAATGCTTTTTGGCGCAACGCAGCCAAAGACACCCAATCGTCGATCCAAGTCTTGACAAGTTGGAAAACTCCGAAATTCGGATCACTCTTGAGAGTCTGTCTATCAGCAAAAGTTCCGCGCGGGTCCGACTCACGAACTCGCGCATAACTTGAGACGTGATGAAACCAACGTTGCAGGCCATTCTGTGTAAGTGATTAGCCCAGAGCAAGAATGAGACACTCACGTCTTCATGCTCATCCCTGGCATGTCGTTATGCACCTTTTTGATTGTCTTGTCGACCCATCTGCCCAGCGGCTCCAGTGCACCGCTATCCCTTGTGGGATCCGCCTCTACCTTAGCTAGCCACAGACGGAAACCGGCTAATACCGATTCCACCACATCAGGTGGCCATCTGCAAAGCAGCGCACACTGATCCGCCACGCCACGGACTTCAAGATTGTCCCATGCAGTAAGCATGGCGCGCAACTGTGCTTGATTTGCCAAAATTGGAGTAAGCGCTGCTGTGAGCTGCTGCAAATCGACAAAGAGTGCTACCCGTCAGGGCTGTCTGTCGCAAAGTCACTCACTGAATAGACGCGCAACCCTGACGCTCAGCTCGATCTTCGACCCGGCGAACTCTTCCGGGTACCCGTGTAATGCTTCCCGCATAGTCGACCCGAGGCGATCCGCGAGATTGCAGAGGCCAGTCCGATTATTGAGAGAGAGGGGGGAATAGAGCTTGCTTAGCAGCAACGCCATACAACGCTACAAGCTTAAGCATGTCTCGACATACACTACTTACATCATGGCTGACTGCCATAGCTTCGGCGATAAATTTTGACATTTCTGGATGTACGCAAACTTGTATGACGGGAGGCGTAAGGGACGCCCAAAAGGCTCGGCACTGACCGTCAAGTCAGATCATGCGCTGATTTGGGAACTTACGTCCAAATCATAGCGGTCGAATTGAAGACTGCGAATGCAGCCCGCAAGGGTCTCCAAGTGTTGACTAAACGAGATCCAAAAAGACTGGATCATGTCGAATGGCAAGTCGGTAAGACGTGCCGCAATGGTGTGGATCGAGGGGAATCCGGGAAAGCAAAAGACCGGATTCGCTACTATGCCAATCGTCCGTGAGGCAACGGTCTCTGATCCCCAGGCGGTGTGTCGACGGGCGAATTTCGAACGCTGACCGCTCGTTTCTTGTACGGAGAAGGAACGATCGCGTGAGAAGGACTCTCGCTGCGGGGAGGCGCGGAAGTCAAGCGCAGAGGCTGCTTTGTGTATATGCCTATAATTCCGATTAGTCTTCTACTGTCACTATCCACTCACGGCCAGGTATCATTCTCCTCGTCGTACTCGCCAATGTCAGTTTCTTCACCTTTCACATCGACGTCTAGACTGATGCTAGAGGACTGGAAACCCATCGAGCCGTCGTCGGCCGCCAAATGCCATGCACTTCTTGTCAGCACGGCAGGGGGAAAGGTGAACATACCCGATAGCGTCACCATACTCGTTTAGCCGTTGAGCCTCGACCAAGATGGTGGGTCGAAGGGCGACGTAGTGGTATTTGCTGCGCTGTCAGACAAGCGCCGTGTTTATAGCCACTCACCTGTTCCCCCTCACTCCGAGCCGTCGTGTCTTGATATCAGGAAAGGCACCTCTGACAGCCTTGCCAAAGGATGCGGAGTTGATTGGCCGCACATCATAGTCGGCACAGCTCAGTGTATATGAGTGATATAAGCCTTGTCTGGGGACCGTGAATCCGGTTGTTTGACGATAGTTGAGCTGGAGCCTACGTTCATCAGCGATGCCTCTGACGACCGTCACTCACCACTGCTTGACCCAAAGCGTTCTCGCTTTGTCCTGCTTGATCACACTACTTATGCCTTTTAGCTCGTTGGCTTTGTCAGTCAGTTCGCGAAGGACCGTCCGTTCCCGCTCTGCTGCCGAGCCTTCCGTTTTGACCTGTAGGAGGCCCGATTCCTGGCTTGACCGCCTAGAGAGAAAGGAAGAGCTGCGACGCGCTGGAGATAGCATTGGTCGAGCGGTGGGACTGCCCTGAGCGTAAGACGCATTCGAGCTGGCTCTGAGAAATCACGTCAGCCATATTGTCGACTCGCCTTGTCACTCTCACTGTCGATGATGCGATGACAGCTCAGGGAAACCGCCAGAAAGAGAGGTGGCTGGCGTTATCGACCACGGGGACTGTAGAGTGCTTTGCGTCGTTGAAGCACTCGCTAAAGTGGCGAGCTCATCGCCCTCTTCGGACCTGAAATACCAGCTCAGCTGCGTTGTGCGGCAGAACACTCACTTTACAGACACTGAATCAAACCTTCCCCGTTGATACGGCGCACCTCGGTTGGAGCTCGTGAGTCTGCCGAGGCTACTTGTCTGAAGTTTGAGGCGAGGCGGTTGAAAATCCGCTGATGGGTGGAACTGGGCTGTCGATCTCCAATGACCTGCACTTTCAGACACCGTGGGCATCGCCCATGAGCTCATCATGCCCGGCGTGGTCGCAGGTTGAACCATACAATCGTCGAAGGCGGATATCGACGAGTGGGACGAGTAACGAGAGTGATAATCGGCCTGGCTAAGGGGCTCGGATATCACCATGTTGTCGATAGGGAGGGTCTGGACCAAGAGACCGCTGGACTGGTTGGATGACCCGAAGGAGGCGATGGACGACGAAGAGGATGCATGACTGAGAACATGCGAATCGAATGGATTGTGTAAAAACTCTCCGCGGTAGTCGAATGGGTTCGAAATACCTAAGCCGGCAACGAGCTCGTCAGCACGAACTTCGGCTGAGTGAACTCACCGTCAAATGTCCCTTGACTAGCGAAGACGTTCGGTGCGCCGGCGTCAAGCGTCGTTTGCGCTGTATGGTGGTGAGTGAAACCAGTATGAGCAGCCTCCCATGCTGTATTGTAGTTAGTGTGACCAGAGAAACAATCAAAGCTTGAGCCATCGAAATGGATATCCGAAGACAAACAATGGTGCGGTTGGCTCTCGTCGACAGCAGGTCGAATACCGTCTTGCGGTGAAACGGTTGCTGGACAAATAGGTGCTTCAAGGGGAGGGAGTGCGTCAATCATGTTGATAAGATGAATCTTTACCTCAGGATCCAGTCGAGAGGGAGGGAAGGGTCTGGCAAGACACACAGTCTCAAGGAGATGTATGTGTTGAAGAGTGATCGTGTGTTAGGCGAGAGAGGAAAAGGTCTTTCTGAGCAACGGTGATGGGTGGGATGATTCTGATTGTCAGAATGAGTCGGGGTAGGGGTGTATATATCTCTTATTCACACCTGCGATCTCAGTGCTGTCGAGAGATAACGAGTACGTTGGTTCAGCCAATGGATGCGGGGAGGGGAAGATCATCATCATAGCGTCGAAGCAAGGCTGTTCCTGGTTGTGCAGTTTCAACTAGATAAGGCTAAGCCATAAGTGGTGGTCCGTGCGTGACCACCGTCTTGTCAAATGGAACACGTCGTGGGCTTGCGAGGTGAGTTCAATCATTCCCTCTCCCATGTCGTTGTGGATCCTGCCGTAGCTATAGGGCCTGGCAGACGCAGTCGGCTGGTGTCAGTGTTGCTTATCACATCTCAATTGTGCGTTGAGAAGAATTATACTGCTCTTCAGTTGCATTTGTGAGTCTTAATCATTTTCCAGTCTGGAGTAATCCGGATCAAACGGTCAGTGCGGTGAGCTAAAGGAGGGCGCAACATATCACCAAACGCGACGACGGAGACGCTGCTTCTGGCCCAAACCCAAATCAATCCCGTCGTTCGATCAGATCAGGACCATCAGACACAAGATTAGCACACAGATCGACTAGTGAATCCAACTAGTATGAAACAGGGTGCTGATCACGCCGATCACGCAGCAGGCCTCCCTGAAGATTCCTGATTCCTCTCTTCGGGAGCTCTCCGTGTTTTCCATGCCGCACCGAGTTGATCATCAGTAAAGCTTGATCAAACCACCCCTGCGAAGCGAAAAGTATGATTCGCAGCACACACATCATGATCATGTATCAACCCGGGCTGCGCAGGATTTGAGCGCATCGTGGCATATATGTACATCTCACTCTGCTTAATCCTATAGCGTCATCTCATAATCCACGGCCTTTTGCAATCTTGGCATTTAAAGTTTGGGAGGAGGGGGTGTGAAAGAAGCACCCTACACACGGACACAAGCATTAGTTCCAACTCATGAATACAGTCCAGAGGAGTAACATACCTTCTCGATGCTGGGACCGAGCTCCTTGACGGCAGCAGCAATGAGGGTCTTCTCAGCTTCGTCGATCTTGCCAATGGGCAAAATCTTCTCAATACCAGAGGGCTGTCGAATCAAGACACACGTCAGCTAGCACAGCTTACCTACAACGTTACACTCACGCCCAACTCGATGTTGACAGAGAAGTAGTCGACATCGCTGCTGATTTCCTTCTTGATATTCTCTCCACCGGATTCCGCACCGAGGTCAATGTATGCCTGAACGATAGTGCCCTTCTTGCCTCCAAAGGCGGCTTGCAGAACAGCGTCGGCGAACTCGGCACCGGCTGTACGATGTCAGCGGTTAATCACCGGTTGAGAACTCACCTTGAGCCATGGAGAGGGTAGCGGAACCAGCACCATCTACAAGGGGTCAGCCAAAATTCACCAACGGCCTTACTTACCCTTTGCCTTGACAACCTCGTCACCACCGAATTGGATTCGGTTGATAAGTGCATCTCGCTTCTCCTTGTCGTCCAGGATCTCGGCGGGCTGATACAAAGTCAGCAAATGACATCAAATGACAGAACTCACGATGGCAGGCTTGCTCTGGGTGAGAAGAGGAACGATAGTAGCGCCAGAGTGACCACCAATGACGGGGATAGAGTACTTGGCGGCATCCTCGGGCTTGCCAATCACAGTGCTGACGAAAGTGGAAGCACGGACGATGTCGAGGTGGCTGACACCGAACAATCTGCGGGTATGAGCGGAGGATCAGGCTAGTTTCACTTACCGCTTGGGGTCGTACACGCCGGCCTTCTTCAAGGTCTCGGCGAAAACGGGGACAGTCGAGTTGACAGGGTTGGAGATGACAAGAATGAGGGCTTTAGGAGCGGCGTTGGCGATAGCTTGAGCAAGAGTAGCGCAGATGCCCGCGTTGATCTGAAAATTAGATTAGTTTGACAATCACGTTGCAAGGATATACGCGCGGCTCACGTTCTGCGATAGGTAATGTGATGTCAGCTGAGTCACAGAATGGAGCTATAAGAACGCACGAAGAGATCATCACGGGTCATGCCGGGCTTCCTGGGCACACCGGCAGGGATAACAACAATATCGGCGCCCTTGAGGGCTTGCTCAGCACCATTGTCTGGGGGAAGGTAGCCGGTGACCTGAGCGGGAGTTGCGATGTGAGACAGATCGGCAGCGACCTGATGGAAGAAGATAGCGGACGCGTCAACATGGCTTTGTGTCAGAATGAGATGGGAGAAAGAGGATGGGAACAAAGGGAGGTAGTCCAGCCGCGATGATCACTCACACCCTTGGCGTTGACAACATCGTAGAGGGTGAGCTCGGTGATCAGGGGGTTGAGCTTGAGAAGAAGGGACAGGGGCTGTCCGATACCACCTGCGATTGTGAGGAGTCAGTCAAGTACGCCGCAGGCGTTGCTATCGTCGTTTGCAGTAGGAAGAACACGGGGATCGATCAACTTTGGGGATTGAACGTACCAGCAGCTCCGGCGACAGTTGCTTTGACCATTGTACGATAAGGAAGCTGCACCAGGAGAAAGAGCAAAGAGGTTCAGTCACGTTGCGACCGCAGATGGGAGACTGACTGACCTTGGGTTGAGCTTGTGAAATGGAGAATGGGCAACGTGTGCTGTGTGATTGATGAAGAAGTTGATGAGGATGGATGGATGTAGCTGGTGATGACCATGTGGGGCAATGTAATTGGTACTAATCAGCGTGGGCCGCGTTTGATTTCGAATAACCGGTCAGGGTTCCCCGACGTACCCGGTTACTATGGGGTTATTACGTGGCATTAATTCTTGGGATACACACAGTAATCTCGATCACTCTTTTGATATGCATATCTGGCACTCGAGTAACTCGTGGAAAGATAAAAAAAGTCAAGAAACGTTCAGATTGTTCAATCTGTCAGTATACTTCATACAAACGTACACTGAGCAATATGGACAGCTACCAAACCCCTCTCTCCTCGTGAGCATGCACTTATAATGAATAGACAGCATGTCTGCTGGGCTGACTCCATGTACCAGCCGATATGCATCGAAAGAGATGTCCAAGCTGTTTTCCAGCGGAGTGAGCTAGCCTTGTATACTCTTTGTGCTGCCGTGTTACTGACACAGGACATTCTTCTAGACCCGATTCGGGACCTGGAGACAGCTTTGGCTCAACCTTGCCATTGCCGAAAAGGTTGGTAGCCTACCTCTTGTCTTTGTTATAGCTCCTAGTCATCTAACGCCCGTTACAGGAACTGGGTCTCGCCATTTCCGACGCTGCAATCGAGCAGATGCGAGCCAACCTCGTGCTGGACGAAGACCAGATGAAGGTCGCCGCCGAGGAGGAGAAGAAGCGAAGGCGTGAGTGTTGTGTCCAACTTATCTGAAACACCGCTTATACCGAGATAGACGATGTCATGGCCCACGTTCACACCTTTGGTACCGTTGCACCCGAAGCTGCGGGCATTATCCAGTGAGCTTTGCAGTGACTATGATTTGCGTTCCATGCTAATTATATTCCAGCCTTGGTGCCACTTCATGCTACGTTACCGAGTAAGCTACATATTGTTCCGTTACGAGTGCAAGCTGACATGTTCGCAGCAACGCCGATCTCATCTTCCTCCGCGAAGGTCTTTCAATCCTGTTACCCAAACTCGCGACTGTCATCTCCCGCTTCTCTTCTTTCGCCCAACAATACCGTGACCTGCCCACTCTCGGCTTCACTCACTTCCAGCCTGCTCAGCTTACTACCGTCGGTAAGCGAGCCACACTCTGGATCCAAGAGTTATTGTGGGACTTGAGAAATCTCGAGCGTGCGCGCAACGACCTCGGTTTCCGCGGTGTCAAGGGAACAACCGGTACTCAAGGTTCATTCTTGGCGTTGTTCGACGGCGACCATGCCAAGGTCGAAGCGCTCGATGCGCGCGTTACGGAATTGTTCGGCTTCCCATACGCTTATCCCGTCACTGGTCAGACCTACTCTCGAAAGATTGACGCCGACGTTCTTGGCCCTCTGTCTAGCTTCGGCGCAACGGTACACAAGATTGCGACTGATATCCGATTATTGGCCAACTTGAAGGAGATCGAGGAACCATTCGAGAAAGACCAAATCGGAAGTTCCGCCATGGCCTACAAGGTGAGTCTGAAACCGTTGAGCTTTTTTTTGGGACGGGTCACTGACCGCAGGACGTAGCGTAACCCCATGCGATGCGAGCGTGCATGTTCTTTGGCTCGTCACCTCATGGTCATCTACCAAAACACCTTGATGACTTCCTCTGTGCAATGGCTCGAACGCACTCTCGATGACAGGTGAGTGCAAATGTTTTCGTTTGCGACCGTCAAATCAAATTGCTCATGCTGCACTGTCAATTTCCAGCGCAAACCGCCGAGTCACCATTCCCGAGGCTTTCCTCACCGCCGATATCCTTTTGACAACACTTCAAAACATCTCAGAAGGTCTGGTCGTCTACCCTCGCGTCATTGCTCGTCGAATCTCCCAAGAACTTCCCTTCATGGCGACGGAGAACATCATCATGGCTATTGTCAAGGCTGGCGGAGACAGACAAGAGTGCCACGAGAAGATCCGTGTCCTGTCTCACCAGGCTGGTGCGGTCGTCAAGGAGGAAGGTGGCGAGAATGACCTGATCGACCGAGTTAAGAAGGACGCATACTTTGAGCCAATCTGGGCCCAGTTGGACGATCTCCTTGACCCTAGAACGTTCGTCGGTCGCGCTCCAGAGCAAGTCGACGGCTTCGTCAAAGAATGGGTGCAACCTGCTCTTAAGCCGTATGAAGAGGCTTTGAAGAACGTCAAGACCGCAGAATTGTCCGTTTAGAGAGATAGTTCAAGGCATCATTCCGGTGCAGCATACAATGCATCTCGTGTCATGACTTTTTCATCTTCTCTATGCTTGCTCCGAGTACACCTTGATCGTCTTGTCCGCTCCTCCCGTGATAAGCCTGGTACCCGTCTTGTCGAAAGTGGAGCAGAATACGCCCTAGTATATAGCATTAGCGTGACTCAATGCTATAAGTAGAATATGACATACCGCTTCGGCGTCGAGAGAACCGGGCTGAGGAATGTCCTTGAGATGTTGGAATGGCAGACCCGTTGCGTAATCCCACATTGTCAGAGTACCGTTGTCCGCTAGTTGAAAGGTCAGCTTTGCCTTTACCAGGTCAATCGAGTACTACTCACCTCCTGAGAACAAAACTCCCTCGGTGTTGACGCTCATTGTGTTGATGATCGCCTCGTGACCGACAAAGTTGTTTACAAAGGTACCTTCAGGACACTTCCACTTTTTGATGCTATAACGCCGAGTGTCAGTGAGATAACATTGAATAGGACACGATCGATGCTTACTTGTTACCGCCCGCACTACCGCTGACAAAGCTGTATTCGGTGGGATGGATGGCGAGCGCTCGTACCGACTTCTTGTGGTGAGTAAGAGTCGTCATGCATTTGCCCGCAGCCAAGTCCCATAATCTGGCACTACTGTCAGTCATCGCATATGACAACTCCGAGTGCGTACTCACCGGACAGTGCTGTCCATACTTCCCGAGATGATCTGAGGATCCGAGTCTTGAGTCTTGACGTCGGCTACGGTGCTGGTGTGTCCAGTGAGGGTGAAGATGTTGGCTCGAGTACGCATATCCCATACCTGCAGACGATTTAGCATTTTTCCAAAACTGCAGAACGTCTGACTCACTCGCACACTGGCATCTCGACCAGCAGTGACAAGAACATCCAGTGTAGGATGTACGCTGCGTGGTTGTTAGCTCAAGCGGCCTATACACACTATCAAACGACTCACGCAAGCGAGTAAACACCGGAATAGTGTCCATGATAATGTCTGATGACCTTGTTTGTCTCCAGATCCCAACATTTCACCATCTAACAAACGTCGTCAACAACAGATCCAGATATGACATGAACGACTCGCCTTGTCTTCCGCGGCCGAGAACAAGTAAGGATGTCTATCTGAGACTGCAAGACCTCGAATGACGGAGATATGACCAGTCAACGACAGCTTGAGCTCGCCCGATGCCAAATCCCAAATCTGTCAATCACAGTCAGCATGTGCTCATTGCTTGATTGCTGAACGCACCTTTACAACTCGATCTCCTGCACCAGTTGCGAACCACTGATTTCCGGGGTCCACAGCCACTGCTCTGACCCAGCCCATATGACCGGAGATGACTCTTGTCAATTTCCCTACGTTCCAAATGTCAGCTTTTCCAAATGTACAAGTCGTGAGAAACGCACATTGCGGATGGTAGACCGGCTTTACTTCTCTCGCCTCCTTCTTCCTCATCAAAGCTTGTGATAAGCGAGAACCGGACTGACCGCCCTCCGCCGCAAATCCTTGCTGATGTCGGAATTTGACGAGTGCGCGAGGCTCTGCCGCAGATGCAGGTCCAGATGCAGATGACCTACACAAAAGTGGTCAGTCAGGTTTCATCTCGAATCAGTGGCGACTCACGGTGTTGATGCTTCAGAACCGGTAATGAGTTTCACTCCCGCATCGGCACCTCCTGTAGTTGGTCCAGCTGCTGGTCGTTTAGGACCTGCTGGGCCGGATTGTTGCGATTGCAACACTGGCGGTAATGTCTGCACATCCTTGTACTCGGCCGCAAGCTTGCTCGCAAGTTTGATCTTGTTCCTGCAGCCGACATCAGCTTTGATATACTATGGTATGGACAAGAAGAAGGTAGGCTACTTACGCCCGTGCTAAACCGTCGTCAATGCCAGTTCCTTCTAAGCCATATATGACTCTTGTCCGCTTCGCACTTCTCCGTACCAGGTCAGCCAAGAGCGGCAATCCACTCGCTGCTGCAGTTGACGGGCCAGCCGAGTCCGTTGTCGGCGATGCGACTGATGCGGACATTGTTTTCTGTCGAAAGTGGGTGATCACAATAGGTTACACGAGTGAAGAGTAGTCACGATGCGAGTTGAGGTTAACCTCTTGATTCAGCCAAGTGTTGAAATGAGCAGAGGAGACGGAAGCAAAAGTGGCTGCTGTTGTGAGATGTGGCATAAATTCACGTTTTCGCATTTTTAATGATTTGTTCCGAGTTCAACAACCTCATGAGTACAGGTGATCGTTGTAGGCACATCCCAATATATTCAATGCACGATGCAGACCCAAAATGTACTAAGTAGTCAAACATCTTCACTGCCGCTGCTCAACAGCGATAAGGAAGACTGCCCAGTCAAGAGATGATTCTACAACAATGCATTTGGAGTTTGATCACGGCACTTAAACATGGCTCATTCAATCAATCCTAGCTCTCTGAGCCTGCCACCACCGTCCAAGAGCGTTGGCGGCATCGACTACAGGTCCTTCTCCATTGAACATCCTCGCATTCTCCAACATGAGTTCAACATCATCGTCAATTTGTCTGCTAGATTGATATTGTCCCTTGTCCAGTTTGGACTTTATAAGCGTCAAATCCCTCGCATCCTCTGGTGGGATACTGCGGTGAGATGGGTTAGCCTCAATGTCCAACGATGATCTTCGCTATCGAACTGATATACTCACATGTCAAAGTACTGTGGGATCTGCAAAGCAACGGGATCGACTATACAGCACACCCGTCAGCGTCGGTGGAGGAAAGCACGAGACCTCACTCACCAGCGGTACGAAACCATTCGCTCAGTGGGTTCTTGATCGCCTGATTCAGGAGCGATACCATAGCCTTCTTTTCATCCGGGGTCATTTTGCTCGATGCGACCTTTGGCCATTCACGCCAGTATACCGCTTCGACGGCGTCCGCTAGCGCCGTGATCTCTCCAGGAGGATTGAATTGCCGACAGCTGCCAAACAATGTCAGCTTCGTTCGCAGTGCGCATAGCTCGAAAGTGGACTCACTTGGCAAACACGAGTTCAACATCCCGAGCAAACTGACCCAAGGTCTTGTATTTCTTCGCATCGAGCTTCTTCAGCATCGTGCCAAAGTCCATTGGGTGTTTGATCTCGTCAAGATACCTGCGACATGTCAGTCATTGTTCCGCGTCTATTACTGAAGGCAGAACTTACGTAGGGCAACCATCCGCAATGGGATCGACAGGTCTCAGATACAAAAATGCCGCCGGCTCTTTCATAAGAATGTTCAACAGAGCTTTTGCGCGCTTGGGCTTGATGGAGCCGATGTTCTGTACTGTAGGTGGCAAGTCCGCTGGAGGTTCCGCTCGTGCTGTGTATATGACGGCGGAGGCGGGAGCAGGGATAGGTCCGGAGGATGGTGGTGGCGTCATGTGCGGCAGCGCGGCAGATGTTTTTGAAGGTTTGGACGACGGAGGTGGAGGCGTCGGTACGGGTTTGGCAATCCTGATTACTGAAGGCGCAGGAGACGAAGAAGCACGTTCTTCGCTAGGCATTTTTGTCTTGATCGTCTTGATGATTGGTTTGACGTCGGCGGAAGCTGATGGAGTCGGGACAGTCACTGTTGCTTTTGCCTTCGGTTCTGTAGCCCTTTCAGGCGACCGTCTACTAGCAGGGTTGGGCAGTTTGATTTTTTTCGGCGGCGGCATCTGCGGCTCCAGCAGATCTTCAAGCGCCTCGCTCGACGGTCGATCACTTTCCATCGCATCGATCTCTGCTCCAAGCAAGTCATCCAGCTCATTCCTGACGCCTTTGACAGGCTCCTTCCGCTTCCTGGGCTTGTCCGAAGAGGAAGCAGAAAACTTAGGTGGCAGTGGCTTCTCAGGACTCGATCTAGCCGAGCCAAGGGATATCTTCTTTATTGTTGGTAAAGGCGGTGGGGCCATGGGCGGTACTTTTTCAACATTCGTATCGATAGTGACCGATTTAGGCGCCTTGACTTTGAGTTTGGGCAACGGCACACCGGCGTCGACAGCAGCAGCGAGTGACGGTGTGACAGCTGTAGGAGTCTGTGCAGCCGCTTGGAGCTTTTGTGCGTTGGCTGCACTCGAGCTAAGGGTGTTTTCCGTCTTTGACCATACTGCGGTTGACAGGTTGAATTAGGCATGGTCACCCGCAGTAGCACAATCAGGACGTACCACTATTGAAAACCTTTTCGAACGCTTCTCCTGCGTGACGGACAGGACTTCTGGGATCGATGTTGTATGTGTAACAATTGGAGACAATCAAGCGGACATCCTGCACAAATTCTTGTCGACTGGCATACATTCCGTTATCGAGTTTTGCGCGTATCGTGGACAGATCCATAGGTTTGGTGATAATTGCGGTATAGCTGTCACGCGTGTGAGTTGCATAGCAGGATGGTAAAACGGACGGCCGACTTACTCTGGAGCGCCGTCCCGTACGGGGTCGACAGGTTGTCGGAAGAAGATGCTTGTTTTGTTCGCCAACTGCTCTCAGATATCAGCGGAAAGTTGACAGCCACGCAATCTACTCGTACCAGCTTTTGAAGAGCAATGGTGATTGCCTTGAGATCGGTGTCTGGCAAACCGCGTTTCTGAGACTTGTGCACTTTCTCCTTTTTCTTGGCGATCGGCGCATTTGGATTCGAGCTCAACGATATCTTCAGCGGTGCAGCGGGGGTGACGACAATCTGTCGCTCTTCGACTACAGGGAAACCGTAGCCTGAATTTTGGTCAGCTCTGATTCGTCAATCGCTTTCTGAACGACTGACCTTGAGAGTCAGGCCGTATGTCGGCACTACCCATACTAAGACGGATTTTGGGCGTGGCCAACGCTGGAGTCTCCACCGTCGGCGTCTGCAGGGTGATGATCGCGCCAGGAAGGGGTTCGGATGTACTACTGGCCATGATCTCGGCGACCTTGAGCAACGCGAATCGGATTTCATCATCAGGCGAGGTGAAGCCCTCTCTGCGGGCGTGTAAGCATATGTTCTGCTAGGAAAGTCTAAGATTTCAACGCACATCAAGGTATCTTGTACAAGCTGCTTGATATCCAACTTCTTGCTAAAATCTTTTCGCATAGCCTTCACGATCGCGTTGTTCTGAGCTTCTGCGCGTTGTTCTCTGGCTTGCTCCGTGTCAGTGGTCACATCGACGATTTCTGGTGGCGGCGCAGAGCCGGTCACTTCGCCGACGGCGAGAGTCATCAGGATAGACTCGGACAGCCCCCGAGCCACGTGTCGGCGTATCGACAGAGAGTGATCCGACCGTACGACATCGAGCAGATACTTGTCAATGGCAAGACTTCGTCCCGGAGGTTTGCACAGCAGAAGGCCATCGAATGCAACCATTCTGATCGGCTCAAAATTGCCCTCCCTGCGGAAGGTGGTTAGATCTGGCGATACCTTCGTAATCAAGCTTACCTCGTGTAGCTCAATAACAGCCTCGCATCGTTCGTTCGCTGACCAGCAAAGATTGACTTGATGTAGGACTGAGCGAATCATTTGCATGAGGAACGATAGCGAGCAGGACACGAGCAGGACTTACCTGCAGACCAGCCTTGGTGACAAGATTATGATAGCTGGGCACCAGACGATCCATGGTCATAGTCCGATCAAGCGCGTCTGTTGCTTCTTTCAACAAGCTCTGCTCGTCTTCACGTTCACTATCGCTGAGTAAAGCTTGATTGCCAGAGCCAGCGGTGAACGCATTGCCGAGAGCAGTGATAACCGCGGCAAGATAATACGAATCAGACCACTGAGATTTTCGTCAGGTTTGGTCTGTATAGATGAGGGGAGACCTTTACCTCGTTATTGGAGTTGTCATTTGAGATTAGCAGTTCGAGCAGCGTTCTGCGCACGTTCCGCCAGACGGTCCTTGTTGCTGGATCTCTCAATTCCGCCATGGACGCGATCAGGGTCTGAGGTGAAATCAGCGATGTTCCTGCTGATGATACAAACCTTCTTGACGAAATAAGCTGAAAAGTTATTGAAGTCGTTTGGTGATGGACGACACTCCATGTCCACCGCCTCGGCTTCAGGATTGGCCGCAGGATGACAGTAGAATGTTTGAAACAGCTTTAGAACGAGGAAATAGCCGACATAGTCGCATTCTGAGTTGTTGTACTATGCATCAATTAGCGCCTGCTCAGATGTCAACGAACTTGTAGACTTACCACGACTAACGCCCTGGCTGCTTCCATCCTAACACGATAGAAGTAATTCTTCACCAATACTGTTCGGGCGAGCTCGCTGGCTATGACCGGAGACGAATACAAACGCATGTTCTGTATGGCCTGCAGAGAATGAGCATTGTCTCTTGACGCTTAACTCACCTCTAGTTGTGCTATTACGTCTCTATCCCCTTGCAGCTGACTGATCCAATACCACGGCTTCTCCTGGAACTCAATGGACGCAAGCCACTCGCATTCTGGATCCACTCTGATCCATTCATAACCGCCTCCTTCGCCCATCATCTGATCAGCCTGCTCCTCGCCCCACTCAGCAACTTTCCATCGTCTTCGTTCCTCCTCATCTTCCCATGGAGGATAAGCAAAGACACCCGCTCGATCTGCCGCTTGTAGACGTGCTTCATCTTCGTCATTATCCTCTACTGCCGCCAAGGCGTCTTGCATCTTGTTGAATCTCGCTGCGATATGGCCAGACCTACGTGTCCGTTTGTATTTGGTGTTGAATGGCAGTGGGAATGTTTTGGAAGCGGTCTTGATGTCTACAAGATGTTCAAACGGCGCTCCATCGGCTTCGTGGATCCGTACGGTTAGACTTCCCTGTGGCCGTGATCAGCGGGAATTGCAGAAGGCGAACTTACTTCAAAAAACGGCGTTGGCCGCTTCCACGCTACGAGCTTTCTCTGCTTCTCACCCATCTGCTTGATTGCATCGTTCGCTGGGATTTCCTGGTTGACAGTGAATTCGACCAGAAGCTTCTTTTTGATGAAGTGGGTCCGAATAATGAGTCTCGGGCACCCGCTGCCGTAGATCCATTGATCCTGGAAAGTTTGAAGATCGATACCTGTTGCTCTTCGACATCGTCTGAAGAACCACTGTGTCGACAAGGCGTTTCCCGTTATTTCGTCGGTCAAAGAGGCAACGAATATTCCAGGTATCACGGCAGAAAGACCAAGTGAGGTTCCTGCTTTTGCAAGGTATCTATCCAAGATGTGTAAAACCAAGGGCGCTTTCAAATTGATGAAAGCAGTTGTTGCGGCATCTGGCGGGTCTACGATGCTGGGCACGCAAAGTGGCCATTGGGCGCCTTGGTCTTGACGGACACATCGATCCATGTCCTTCTTCAGCCGGAATCGATACTCGTTGTTACCAAGTAGATGCCTGAGAAACATGTTCTGTATGTAAAGTGCCAGTCCGTTGATCAACCAAGTATCGGCCAGTGTCCTTTGGATGATGTTAATACCAATCCACTGTTGTATCAGTGCGAGCGACAGTATTTGGCGTATTTCCACTGCTTGTTCGATCACATCAGGCGGATGTAGAAGATCCGACGAGAGGATTGTCGTTGTCGCTGATGTCGAGGCTTCGATGCGCGGACCGTTTACAAAGACCACCTTGAAGTCGGTAAAGGGATAAGAGCCCATCTCGGTGTAAAAAGACATGGCTCGCGGCAGGAACGATATTGAATGTTTGAGCATGTCCACATCGCCGGGAAGACAAAAGCCCAACAGTGTTTTGGAAGCGCCTTCCGCCGATACGCAGTGCATTTCGAATGGACCGGCAGCGAACGAGATGTGTTGAACCGAAGTCGGGTTGGTTTGGAGGTAGTAGAAGATCACTTTGTGAGGGTCGTGAGGATGTGTAACCTGGGTATGTCAGCGGAGTCAAGCTGTGCATGACGTACCTGCTCCATGAGCTCTCCGCTGCTGATCACCGTTACAGGAGAAGCGCCTTCGCTGTATCCTGGTTCTCCGCCCTCCAGGTATCGAGGAACGATGAATTCAAGTTCCCACGTACATCTTTCCCACAAACTGTCGATACACGGGGTCCACACTCGCGCGGCATCGTACGTAGTGGGCGAGAGGAACATATGGGGTATTTGCTGGAACCTATCAGCAAGCGCCTGAATGACTGTTTCAAAACGCTCACGTATTCGTCTCCTCCATCGCCCGGCCGTCGAAACACAATTCCCTCCACGACAGAACCACCCAGTACAAGCTGATAGTCTATTTGTACTTGTATAGGAGCAAAAGTGACTTGGGAAGCACCCTGCGCATCCACGACGGGCGACTCGACGAGCCTAACCCATCCGCCTGACACTGACACGGCCAATTCCCCCTCGTCCCGTTCGCCCATTGCTGCCCAAGTTTTCCGCTTGACTTCCGGATGAGACCTAATATCTATTGGCGGTTCCCTAGTCGGTAGTAGCTGAAAAGGGTTAGACAGAGTGAAGGACGCAGGTGTTGGAAGGAGCGGTTCCGTCGATGTAGGAGACGACAGCGTTACATTGTTGATTTGCAATAACGGTGATGCGTGGAGGTAGAGCGTACGCAGCGACGGGTTGGTAGGCTGTAGTGTAAGAAATGCCGAGGCTGTGATGACTCCAGCAAAGTCGATCTCGAGCACATTGCGCTGATGCTGAAGAGTGAACCCTCGAGAGGATCCCGCGACGTCTTCGGCCATCGTAGCTCGCGTCTCTGAGCTAGGTTTTACAGCAAGCTATGACTGAGCATTAGATTGCTCGCCGTTCCTTCGGTCGACGCCCTCGTTCACGAGCATGAACAGTGACAGCTGAACGGTAGTTGTAGTGACTGATTACCAAAACATGGGACTGTGACAATGCAATAATCTAGTAAATGACCGGTTCGCGTGTTTTGGCAGCGAAGGTGCCTTTCCGGTTCTGTAGGCGCGCATTTTATGTGACATTTGGCGATTTAGGCATGACACTGCTCGGGTCTGGCTCTGGGGCTCCTCGTCGTGATGGGTTACTCGATCACCGGCCGAAATATCTTTGAGCATTATAAGCAAATACGACGTATACGATTTCTAGCATACGCTGTGACAGCATACAGGACCAGTGTAGCCAGACAGCAGGATGGCCGATGCTGAGAATACTAGTCCGGCTCGACCGCCTCCGACCCCTCAGCGGGCTCTGATCGTAAGTGTCCAGCTCAAAGTCATAACCATGAATCTGTCATTTGGGTGGCCGTGCTAAATTCGGACGATAGTCTGGTGCGGTATCCGGTATCGCAGTGGATTTCCTCCTTTTCCCCTTGGACACTGTGAAGACTAGAATACAGTCTTCAGCTGGATTCTGGAATTCGGGAGGGTTCAAAGGCGTTTATCGAGGTGTGGGCAGTGTAGGAATAGGCAGTGCTCCCGGCGGTGAGTTTCTCTTATATTACTCAGCCTTGCTCTGGCTAAGCAGTCAAATATACGTGTATAGCATCTGCTTTCTTCGTGACCTACGAAGCGCTCAAATCGCGATTACCTCAATATGAAATTTTCGCTTCGAATCCAGCTATAACGCATATGATCGCTGCATCAGGAGCAGAATATGTATGTCTGTTTCCCATCACTTCATTCATCGTTGCTAAGTTACTCTGTCCGCCTAGGTCTCATGCCTGATCCGGGTACCGACAGAAGTGATAAAGTCACGGACGCAGACTGGAGCTTACGGACAAGGCAAAGGCAGTTTACACTCTGCAGCTAGCACGATGCGGTTAGAGGGGATAAGAGGGTTTTACCGTGGTTTCGGCATCACCATCGCCAGAGAGGTCCGTTCGTCTCCTGACCCTTGAAACTTGTCTTGGATTATCAGCTGATATTGTGGAATCTGCAGTTGCCCTTCACATCGATCCAGTTCCCGTTATATGAATACTTCAAATCCCTCTTATCACGCCATCACCTCGGCGGTCGAAGACCGACACCGTACGAAGCCGCGCTTTGCGGATCAGTAGCTGGAGGTTTTGCAGCGGCTGTCACTACCCCTCTGGATGTGGTCAAGACTCGCGTGATGCTCGAAGCCAGAGTACGTGTTCCATTTATTCAAGGAGATGTGCGCAAGGAACTGACATGTAGAATCGCAGACTACCACCAGACCAAACGCTACACCAAATGGTGTTCCTCCACCACGACAACCTTCCCCCTCAGTCCTCTCCTTCCCACCCAGATTACTCGCTATACTCCGGAATGAAGGCCCGTCGGCCCTGTTCCGTGGGTGGGTGCCAAGAACAACGGCAATTTCATTCGGTGGAGCTATCTTCTTGGGTATTTACGATTTCGCTGTCAACTTTGGGAAGGAGTACAAGCCAGAGGACGGAACATCATAGGCTCAATAGATGCAGCATCAGAAAAGAGGCCATATCATCAATGTATAAGCAATGTTGCATCCAGCTCTTAGCATTCCACTACATAATGCCATTCGACTTGACAATCCATCCGAGGCCAACTTAGTTGGCAAATGCCTGCAAACCGGTGATCGCTTTGCCGAGAATGAGAGCTGCAAAGAGTCAACTGGCTTGAAAGGCCACGAAAGGAGAACATCGGGCTTACCATGAATATCCTGTGAACAAAATCGTCAGCGGTTGCTCCTACGACAAGATTTACACTCACATGTGTGCCCTCATACGTATTGGCAACTTGCAAATTCGCCACATGCCTTCCAATGTGATATCTATGTCGTCAGCCGTGCTCAAAGCTGGCTCACATACTCATCGCTGCACGCGTTGCCGCCCAGGATATCAAGGAGTACTCGCGAATGTTTGAGGGCTTCTCCGCAATTATTCCGCTTCATCATCGATACCATATCGGGAGCCCAAGCACCTTTGTCTTTCAGCCTTCCTAATTGCAGCGAGCCTAGGAGACCTAATGTCGCCGATGTTGACGCATCTGTGAGCTTTTTCTGTACGAGCTGGAATGATGCCAAAGGGCGATTGAATTGCTTGCTGATATATTGTCAGCTGACGTCTATCAACGCATAACTCACCGCTCCAGGGCGTAATCTCGAGCGCGAGTGATACAGTCCTCCAGCGCACCCATCACTCCCCAGCTGATACCGAATCGAGCGCTGTTGAGACATGAGAACGGTGAACCGAGCCCGCTCGATTTGGGCAGCAGTGCATCGTGTGGTAATTTGACGTTGTCCATGAAGATTGAGCCGGTGATCGAGGCTCGGAGCGCCAACTTGTTCTTGATTGCAGGCGCGGTCAAGCCCTCAGTATCCTTGAGAAGAGTCAGCAAAACAAGTGCGGCTAGATGCTCACCTTCTCGATCAAAAACCCTTTGACCTTGCCCTTTTCTCCATTCTCGACAACTCGCGCCCAGACCAGAAAGAGATTTGCTACTGGTGCGTTGGAGATCCACGTCTTACTTCCATTGAGAACCCATCCATCCTTCGTCTTTGTCGCAGTAGTCTCCATTGATGATGGATCAGACCCGTGATTAGGTTCGGTCAAACCCTATCCCTTCCCATGAGTACGTTAACAGACAGTCATTCACGACTCACGAAACAGCCGATCATCTCCCCGGACGCTGTGACACATTAGTGCTGCCAGTGTCTAATCACTGGAGATGCTTACCTAGTCTCGGCAGGTACTTCTCCTTCTGCTCCTCACTGCCGAACTCGTTGATCGGATGCATGACCACTGGAGAGTTTCGAGTCAGATCCCTCCGCTTCAGTCAGAGCAGGTCAAGAGTCCCTTACATGACGATTGCACACTCATGGCCGATCGATAGCCCGAGTCAACCCTGCAAAAGATCATTAGCATTTGAGCATTTAGCCCATTGTTGCAGGGTATAGTTCACCTCTCCACCTCTCGTGCAATGAGCCCATAAGATACACTGGATACTCCTGCACATCCATACCCTTCGATCGTTGCGCCGAGGAGACCAAGCTCGCCCATCTCTCGCATGATTGCGGGATCAAAGTCCTCCTGGGTAAGATGCGATCATCCATCAGCTTTCTCTGACCCGATTATCATCAGTACTGACTGTTCGATAAGCACTGATGACTCGCGGCAAGAGCTTTTCTTGAGCATAAGATTTCGCTGTTTCGCTGATAAAGATAGGCATAAGCTTCTACTGGATGATTGGATGGTGAACCCACTGAATCGCTTGCTCCTCTTCGGTGAGAAGGGATTTCATGTCCAGTGGATCCTGTTATTTTTCCAGACATCAAGTCATAAACTTTGAATACCAATCTACGTGATCATTGGCCCACCTCCCAGTCATACTTGGCAAAGCCTGCGAGGGAAACCTGTTCAGCTCCATGAAGTATCAAGATCGCAGAACAATCCTGTCGAGAAATATAACATCCTACTCACTCGATGCCATCCCCCTTGTCGCGTGCCGCAAACCATCCGGCCTACGATATGCCGATCTCAACGCAGGTCGAAGGGTTCGTAGAGCTGTCATGGTTGGTGATCAGTACTTGGAGCTGGTGTGTCCTGTCTCTTGCTGGATTATATGGTGAATCCTCAAGGCGATGGCGAGCAAAGATTTACGCAACAACAGCAGCTGTCAGTTTTATAGACGCTCGCATCCGGACAAAGCATTAACCGAGAAGCGACTCATGCCCATGTTCGCCTAAAGTTGGATCACCGGATGACTAGGCGTGCATATCACTTGTCAACATGCGGGGCACCTCTCGGTGCGAAGCAGACAGACTCTTTTGTTGTCATTGACCTTTAAGCGATTTATCGAATGCTGATCTCATTTCACACCTCGATATCGCTCGCAAGGTTCCACGCTGTCACGCCTTGTATCTTGAGAGATCTTTGCGTATCGTGGCCTGGGTCGAAACAGAACTCAAAGGGAGATCGGGATACTTTGGCGCTGTTCATATCCTTTCCTCATCTCCACCATTATGGCTTCCCAAGGCAGTTCCTCTGCTGCAGCGAGGAACAAGCTAGTCATTCGTCGCCTGCCCCCGACGTTACCCGAGGACGTATTCTGGAAGTCCGTAGAGCCCTGGATAACCGAGAAGACTTGTTTCTGGAAACGATATGTCAAGGGCAAAGCCGGAGATGGGTGGGTGTTTGCGCAGTGGCTTCGAGTGCAGAACATCTGTTCGATCTAACTTTTAGATCATTGCAGAACATACGACGCGCATCCGGTGCATTCAAGAGCATACGTCCTCTTGTCTTCTCCCGAGGCTATCGCCGACTTTCATCGTGCCTTCGATGGTCATGTGTTCAGGTCGAAAGCTGGTGAGCTGGCACACCTGGTTTATGCGAGGCATATCTGACGCTATGAGTTGCAGGCGTCGAGTACCAAGCAGTAGTCGAGTTCTCGCCTGTACAAAAAGCCCCGTACAAAGCTAAAGTCAAAGCCGACGCTAGACAAGGCACTATCGACGATGGTGAGTCAAGTCTGCCTACACCCTCCAAAGAGATACTCGAGACGCTGACGACCAACATTATAGACCCCGACTACCTGTCTTTCATGGAAAGCTTGAACGCTCCAACTACAAAACCGGTTCTCGAAGTCTCTGGTGGGCTTATATGGCATTCATACACTTCACTAAGCTGATATCCTCCTAGTCCCTCCACCGCAGCCAACGACGACTCCTCTGCTCGAGCATCTCCGCACACATGCTAAATCTGGCAACAAAGGGCGTGGAAAGGGTGCAGCAAAAGCAGCAGCGTCTGCTACTTCAGGCACAGAATCTTCTCGAAAAGCAGCAGCATTGGCATCTGTCTCTGCTGCAGCGACGAAGCGAGCCGCTCAGGCCAGTAGTGGTCCCGTCATGGTCGCAGGGAAAGGTAGAGATGTTGTCATCGGTCCGACCACGACTTCTGCGCCTGCCAACAATCCCGAAGGCGGCGAAGGCAAGGGCAAGAAGGGTGGAAGAGGGAAGAAGAAAGGTATCAAAGGTGAAGAGGGAGACAAGAATCAAATGAAAGACAAGGACAAAGAAGGCGGAGGGAAAGGAGCAGGTCGGGGGGATCGAGGTAACGGCGGACGGATACCAGAAAGTGGAGTTCGAGCGACTCCGGCACAAGGTGAAAGAGCCTCAACCGTTCCTAACGCCACATCCAATACGCCAAGTAACGCGAAATCGACGCCTGTACCAGCTCGAAATGCTCAAAATAATGTGGAACAGAGAGAGAAAGCAGGTCCTGGAAAAGGCGGTCAAGGACGCGGGGGAGGAGGCAGAGGTCGTGGCGGCGAGGGTGTGGGCGTAAGCGCGGGCACTGATGGTACACCAGCTGCCCAGACTGCTCCGGCCGCAGGGGAAGGTCGAGGACGAGGCGGCGGAAGGAATCGAGGAGGCAAAGATCGAACGGGGCGAGGTCAAGTTATGGAGATCCTTTCGCGCAATACTGCTGGAGGTAGTGCGCCAAATGGTGGGGAGGGTCGAGGAAATCCTGCCGGTGGAGCTGGTGCGATCGTGTCGGATCCTGGTGCATCACGAGCGAGAATCGATGCACCCTAGCGTTCTGGGATGAAGGCTTGGCCATCCAATGAGTGCCGTCTTACTACCGTCAGTCGACGGATCCCCCTGGCTTGCGAAAAGTCAGCAACGCGGATCTGGTCAGTAGAATCTGAGCGGTTGACGGGAAGAGGTTGGGGACAAGTACACCTTGTTAGAGAAGCCTACGTCGTGGACGAAGCGGACGGATCGCTGCGACATCTGGCCTGAGGTTATTCTGAATTTATACCATGCGAAAGATGTTAAGGAAACCCCAATCTGCGGATCAATTATGTTGACGATCACCTTATCCCTGAGCGGATGGGTAGACTAGATGCAGCTTGACCAACAGGCTAGAAACACATTTGCCAGCTCTGCTCTGTATAGCGTCGGTTTTTGATATTCCATCGATATCACTTCTGTTTGAAGGTATGAGCGACCTGAGTGTCATCAGCACATAATTGTGCGTTGCACTATAGCATGCTTTATTGCGATCGACCATGATGTATCCCACTCAGGCACAGATGTGCTGTTACCGGCGATTTACCGGGCCGGAATCGAGTACGAGATGGAGTGGAGGTTTGTCTGTCACCCTTATCGACTACCGAGATGGGCGTCATGCGTGGCGCGTAAGTTATTGAGAGTGTGAGTGCGCGGGAGAGCGGGTGATACATGCCCCGTGATCCTGGGATGTGTCCGTGGTACAGCAGGGGTGGATCATAGATATAAATAATAGGAGTAAGCTAAGACGTTCTAGAGATCTTTTTTCATTCTGCTCTAGCTTTTTACGTTCTTTCAAACACTGTTGATCGAGTGAACAAAGTAAGACGAGCAACAAGAATGTCTCAAATCGCTTCGTGGACGCCCGAATATGCCTTGTCCCAACGTCGGTTGGCTGACCCCTCCAAGCCCGCGCCTGAGAAGAAGAAGCGGGTGATCATCACTGGTGGATCTGGCAAATTGGGACGTGTAGTTGTCCGCGAGATGGTGGAGCATGGATGGGACGTGTACAATCGTGCGTGTCACAAGAGTAAAGATGTCATTGCTGATTAGTCTACGATGCTTAGTCGACCAAATGCCGCCTGCGCCGTCTGAAACAGCTGTCAATGCCAAGTACATCTATGCCGATCTGAAGGATTACGGCCAAGTCGTCTCGTGTTTGACCGACATGGACGATCGGTACCATAACGGTATCGACGCAGTGATCCACCTCGCTGCCATTCCTGCTCCTGCGCGATCTGTGAGTGGGGTGTTCGCACACTGTAATGGCCTCATATTCGCTATACTAATATACTGGGTCGCCGATTTAGGCAAACCACGTCGTATTCCACAACAACATGATGCAGACGTACAACATCCTCGAAGCGTGTCGGGTGCAAGGGATCAAGAATGTCGCACTAGCTTCGTCGGAGACTGTGCTTGGACTACCGTTCCACCCTCACCCACCGCACAATAGTCGATTGCCAATTACTGAAGAAGCCGAAATGCCCGAATCGAGCTATTCGCTCTCTAAGTTACTCTCAGAGAAGATGTCGTTCCAGTTCACTCGGTGGGATCCAGAGATGAAAATCATCAATATCCGTCTCAGCAACGTGATGAGCGTAGAGCAGTACCCCAATTTCGAGAGCTGGCAGGACGATCCGTGGCAAAGGGCCTGGAAGTGGGTGCTCGTTCTTTAATTCGATAAGCAATGTGCTAATCCGCGTTTGGCTATAGCGCGTTCGCGTATATTGACGCGCGGGATTGCGCACAAGCGTTCCGACTGGCTGTCGAATCGGACCTAAAGGGCACACATATATTCAACATTGCCAACGAAGACTCGACTCATCGCACGCCCACGGCTGAGTTGATGAAGAAAGTCTTCCCCGACGTCAAGTGGGAACCAGAGACTGATAATCCCCGCGAAGGCGGGATCAGTATCAAAAAGGCCCGAGAGATGCTCGGCTACGCGCCCAAATACGACTGGCAGTCTGAAGTCGAGAAGGCTAAGAAGGGATAGAAGTGAAGCCATGGCATCGAGCAAGGCAGAGTGTGCGGCAGCGGCAGTCGTAGCTTGTTGACTTGATAGGCTTGCATGCAATTGTATGTCATGCGCTGTGTTGCTTGCAACAACGATGCTGCACGCCGAAAATGCATCACAAAGGATATGCAAATTCAAATCTATTTGGTTTCTTTCCTTTTCCTCTCGGCATCCATCGCCATATCCTTGAGGTTCTTGAACTCGGTCTTACCAGTGGCTTTGCACAGCTATCAAGGTAGACACGCATGATCAGGACTGCGTCTGTGTACAGCTTGAAGGACTTACAGCGTAGAACTTGGACTTGTGATCTCTCAAGAGCTCAGCTGGGCTGGCATATTCCGCGATTCGACCTAGGTCCATGACTAGAGTGAAGTTAGTTGTACCGCGCTACATAGAGTACTGAACGTCCGGCTCACCAAGGACTTTGTCAAAGTCAATCTGTGAAGCAATGAGTTAGTTGTAGAGCTGCTAACAAGCTTTCGATCAACACCACTTACGATAGTATGGATACGATGAGCGATGGTCATGATAGTCGACTCGGAGAACTCTTCGCGAATGGTCTTGGAGACTAGCGCAAGCTGTCAGCGTTGACAATGCATGTTACCTTTTGCGCGAGCTTACTCAATTCGTCGGTCTCGTCTGTAACAAGTTTTATGAGCACACAATCCACTGCAGGTCGGCCTACTTACAATCGATAGATGCCGTGGCCTCGTCCATGAATAGCAATTTGTTGCGTTTCAAGATGGCTCTAGCCATACTGTATATGATGTCAGTATCAGCAGCCATTTTCGTGAAATGCAAACAGAGTTGCTGACCAGATAAGCTGTTTCTCTCCGCTAGAGAAATTGTCGCCTCCCTCGCTGTGTATCGTCAGTTCGAGTTGGCCAGATTATCGGGAAACCACATTAACATACCTGACGGGGTTATTGAGATCCCTGAAGACGTTCTTGTTCCTTCCCTCTTCGTCCTCTTCCGGAGTATCTGCACTCGCGCCCACATATTCATCCTCCTTGATCAGATGGACTCGCCTCAAGGCCGCGTAGATGTCGGCATCGTCATACTCGTCGAATACATCCAAGGTGCTTCTCAAAGTTCCTGACAGGATGGTAGGATCTTGGGGAATGATAGTCACTCTACTTCTCAGATCGGTCAAACCAATCTTGGCGATGTCAATGCCATCGATGATAATACGCCCGGCTGTGGCTTCCACAAATCGGAAGAAGCTGAGTGCCATAGTAGACTTTCCACATCCTGTAGCTCCCACGATACCGATCTTCTCGCGAGGAGCAACGTGGAATGAGATCCCATGTAGCACGTTGGGTAGGTCGGGCTGGAAGTCAAAGAAGTCAGTATAAGCGTCCCAGAACTCGATCGAAGAGAATACACACCGCATATCGAATGACAAGCTTTTCAACCGAGATTTCTCCAGAGTCAGGCCATGATGCAGGTGGTCTTGGTTCAATGAACTCGGGAGCCTCGCGCTTGAGCTCGGTGAACCTACGGGCCGTGTGTCAGCAAACATTACTGCGATACTCTTCCAACGCTCATCACGTACTCCTTAAGACGCTCAATAGCAACCATGCTCTGCTCAAGTTGCACAAATCGTCGAACGACAAAGAGCAAATCGCGGCAGACTGTTCCGGCAAAGGCGAGGGCGAAACCAGCCATAGCTGCGTCGACACCAGGGGCGATAAGTATAGCCACAGCAGTGAAGCCAACTAAAACCGCAGACAGGACGTTGAAGCGGGCTGACGGCAGAAATGGGATCAGTTTACGGTATCTGGTATTCTTACGCAAACTCACTAGACAACCATCGGTTGACAGTCCTGCAGCAAGTATCAGCAAAAATGTTGAACGTTTGCTCGGACAAAATCGCTCACCAAGACCACGCGAAAGCCAGTAGATTGGTGTCGGCAAGCCTCATCATATGTTTGAGCGAGATTGTGCCTAAGTAAAACTTGTCAGCAGTCTTCATCGTGTAAGAAAAGCGTCACTCACTAGCTCCAAATGCTCGAATCACCGCCACGCCACTGACTGTCTCGCCGAACAGCGAATAGAGGGGAGAACGGGTAACAGAGTCAAGGCGACGCATATCTCGCGAAGTCTGACCATAAATCTTTCCCGCTTGGTAGTAGATGATAAAGATTATCCCTCCCGCAATGATGAATGGTACACCGCCGACATAGGTGATCGAGATGGCAGTGACAAACACATTAAGCGCATATGCTGAGCTCCTAACGAAGTTGTCCGCAGTACTGGAATCCAAGCCTTCAATGTCTTTACCGAATCGGTTCAACAATCTGCCTCGGCTAGTCGTGTCGTGGAATCTCAAATTGGCGAAGAGGACCGATTCGAGCATCGAGTTATGCAGCTTTCGACTTGCTTGTAGAGAGCCATAGTAGATAACCGCATACTGGATGTTCGACGCGAAAACCCCCACAAGCGTGATTATCGCATACCCGTACACGTAGTAACGAGTGGAATGACCGCCTTGCGCTTCCGACAAATTCGAACCAGTCCAATACCTGAAAATAGCTGTTTTAAATGCTGCAGTCTTGCAACGAGGGTACCACTTACTCAAGCCAGCCTTTCTCTGCTAGTGGGGTGACGGCGGCTGCGGCCAAGCCGAAGATGAAGAGCACCCCTGCAAGGAGTGAGTTTTAGATACTCGGAGGAAAAACGGAAGCGCTTACACCACACGGGTCCTCCGAGAGCCTGACGAAGCTCAGTCAGCTCCTGAACGTTGTTTCTCGTTACGCCACACTCACCGAGAAATAGGTCTTCCACACAGCCCACGCGATACGGCCCCTAGCGCGCTTTTCATCTTCGATAAGCTTTCGAGGCGGCTTTGACTTGAGCTCAGCTGTCGAATTGGTGAGGGTGATCTCGTCTTCTGGCGCAATAGAACTAGTTTCGGATCCGGGTTCGGACGAGCTTTGTCCGGCTGCACTGAGGCTGATGACACTCTTGTGTGTGGGTTTAATTGCAGCCTCCTCAACAGTCTTCTCCTCCTTCTGCTCCGATTCGGCGGGTTTGGCCTTGACATCTTCCTCTTCAAGCTTAGCCATCAGGCCGGAAGCGACAAAATCGTCACGGGTGCCAGAGAATTTTACGTCCCCCTATGATCCAGTCAGCCTGGATGTCGGATACGCGGTGGAGCTACCTACGTTTTCAAGCGCTACAATGTAAGCAGCGCCCGGAGAGACCAAAGCGGTGTGATGAGATACGAGTAGGACGGTTCGTCCTTCCAAAATCGGACCTTGTAAGCAGTTTGCCATAATGGCGTGAGCTGTATGGGCATCGACCGCGCTCAGGACTGCAGATAGTCAGTAAACGCCTGACACGACTCTACAAGGGTACACTGACCATCGTCGAGTAGGAGGACACCGGCACGACTATACACTGCACGAGCCAGCGATACTACGTGTTTCTCATTAGCATTGTGTCGATCAAACGCCTTTTACAGCTCACCTCGCGCTTTCTGTCCACCAGACAAGTTGAGACCCTTCTCGCCTATCTCGCTGTTGGACTGTCAGCAATGCCCTCCTCGAGAAGGCATAAATGACCCACGTTTCGTCACCATCTTCAAGGATTTCGAGGTCAGTCGTCAAAGAGCAAGCTTCAAGAACTTGTTCATATCGTCTAGAGTCCCATGGTGCGGAGAAGATAATGTTGTCTTTGATCGAAGCATTCTGCAACCAAGCTTGTTGAGGTACGTATGCGACCATGTTTGGTACTGTCCAGTCGTCGTCCGAAATCTTTTGTACTGCACTACCCATGGCGTCCGGTGAGGACCGAGGGCAGATTAATTGACCAGCAAGGAGGTCGGCTTCTCCAAGAAGTCCATTGAGGAGCAACGATTTACCCGAGCCTAGCAGAAATGCGCATCAGCAATGATCATGTCAGAGCTTGGTATGACTGACCGAGTCGACCACAAATCAACGAGAGTTTGCCATGTGGGAAGCGTAATGACAAATCGGCAAGGGTGAATGCGTTCTTCGGCGTCGCGGCCGTGGATCGCGTACCATTCTCGCTTTTTAATGCAGCGGAGTCGTCGCGAGGCCATGTGAACGTGGCTGAGGACAGCACGATGTCGCCCGCGCCATCGTTTTCATCAATGGAAGGAACCTCACCGAGAGCCAAGTACTTTTCGATTCTTTGGCACGAAACAAAGCCTAGTTACACAAATTAGCACCCGGCGGATTTCCTTAATCAAGAACCGGCTTACCTTGCAATGCCTGAATGAAAGTCTCGGGCAGTGCGTTCAAAGCATAACGAAGCTCAGCAAAGACCGCAACAGAGGTGAATGCGGTCGAAGGAGTGAGTTTCTGTCCCCTAACCAAAGTGTAATGCTGCAAAAATGTTTTAGTCTCGGTTCTTGAATAGGACAAGTTTCAGACTCACCAGGAATGACACCACTGTGACCAAAACGGGCGTGAGGGCCCAAATACAGTTGAAAGCTACCTCGATCTGGTAATTTCTTGCCTGCCAGCTAAGCTCGTTCTTTCGAATGGAGCGGATACGAGACTCGAATGATCGTTCCCATGCCATGAACCTGAGGAAGCGTTAAGAACGAGCCAACCGTGACAAAGACGCTACCCACTTTAGCATCCTGATACCCTGGAGAATCTCGTTCATGAGAGCCGTGCGCTGATCACGGGTCTTCATCAGGTTCTCTTGCGCGCGAACAACAATTTTGGATGCAAAGTGGTTGAGTGGCAGCGATACTGCAGTGATAATGTCAGGGATTGCACAAGCTTGCAAGCAAGTCGACAACTTACAAACAGCGGTGAGGAGACCATACATGGCAGAGACGCCAAGAAGCTTATAGACGAATACGCTTGCTCTGCGACATGATTATCAGAGGTATATTTCACTATATGTTGCGGTGACTTACACCAAAATTTCGAGTGGAGAGTCCACAACGGCAAATACTGAGGGTCGATGGGTAAGTGCCTGAGAATGCTGCACATCAAAAAGCGATACGCACTGTGGAAGACGAACTCGGTCACACGGTCTACATCGACTGTGAAGAGGGTCTGTTGCGAGCATGAGTAATCTTCGCGCATGATTGAACTCACCATGATCTGTGTTTTCGATGTGACTCCTTCTGTATCTTCCTCAGTGTCCTCCGTATCCTTGTCCCTACCCTTGTCCTTCTCTGCTTCTTCTGCAACACTGCCAACCTTGCTGTCACCGCCTCCCCCGGCAACGTCTTTCTTCAACAGTGTTTTGTTGAAAAGCAAAGTGTTCAACTGAAGTCTGATCTTTCCTTGGAGGTATGTTGAGCAGATGGACCAATTTACACCTGCGGCAATAAACATTGCTGCGTTGGTAACGAAGAGTCCGAAACATAGAAGCCATCCCCAAGCAGGTTCTGACCTTGTAGGGTCGTTTTCGAGGTAGAGAATGAACAACTGAAGAAGATAGTGGGGGACGTAGTATCCGAAAGCGGTGACAACAGCGATGATCATCTCTACGGAGACAGAAGGGGTTAGGATTGAGGTCTACTATGAAAATGTGTGACTCACGAGCCGAGAGTAGGCCGACATTTGCTTGACCAACTTTGATCAAGAGGTTGAATCCTTCCATACGTCCAAGACGACCTTGCAGTTTACCGTAGATTTTGCGCATGTGCTTGAAATTGTACAATGCACCTGCACGAGAAATCAGCGCGACAATATTGCGTCAACTATGACAACGAGCTTACGGAGAGTACGGGGTAGTATCGGAAGATCCCAGACATCCATGCTCTCCGCCACATATCCCTTCTGAACCACTGCTGTAGCGTAGCTGAACAAGAGCCAATCCGGAACGGTGCACTGCACTTCCCCACTTAGGTTCGGTTTGCTAGGGTCCAACGACTCAGTCCCGGACGGCACGGCATCGGTGATTTTCGCTGGATAAATGGCTGTAAGAGGAAGAAAGAGAGGAGGTCCCCTTCGGATCGATAGAATGAGGATGAGAGGAGGAACGTAAAGGATGGGTAGCAGAATTTTGAGGATCTGAATAGGGGTCATCTGAGGAAGATCGAAGAGGTTTGATCGGACGAAAGTCGCCAGAAGTCTTGATGGAGCCGAAGGCACCGGTGTGGAGGGCAAGATTGCGAGGAATGCAAGCACCAGCCATTGGGTGAAAATGTCTACTGAAAGATGAATCGTTGTCGGCCAATGAGATGAGGTGTCATTCTGGCCAAGATGCCAGGAGCTGACCAGGATGGTAGCCAGTTGTGAAGGTAGAAGTAAAGCCGGAAGCAGGATAGCCTTGCTCTTTTGTTCAGATTCCAATGATTTGTCCAAGATGGTGAAGACGAGCAATATGATATTGCATACAAGAGGGGGGAAGAGGAGAGCAAGAGTTCCCGCTTTTAGATTCCACTGAAACGCCCAGAACTTCTCAGGCTCGATCGGCGTGCCGTCTTGAAGCACTACAGGATCGTCCAAGTCAAAGGGATCTTTCTCGGCCGAATCATAGTCGCCGTCCAATCCTTCGCCATTGTGAGTCGGGAGAGCAATAGACTGTTTGTTCAGTATTCGCTTGACAGGAGATCGAGGGTGAAGGGCCAGGTATAACGTGAGGGCGGTGAAGGAGGTGAGAGGGATGTAGGCGGTGCTGATGATTGGGATGAGGTCCGACATGTTGACAAGGACAAGCGGGTGTTGCGGTAGAGAACGAGCTGTTGAAGCGAGATTTATAGTCTGCTGATGCTTGTTGAAGAGCGTCGCGGGAGCCGTTGATAGCCGTGAGACGTTGACGCCGACCCTGCTCTCGTTTCCCGACAAAGATGTGAAAGAGCGTAATATAGGAAGGGAATATGGAAGACTCGGTCTCACGGTCCCTTTGGCGCAAGCAACTAGACCTCGCTTATTTCCTTTGACCGCAGAGCTGGGTAATGACTTTCGCACAGCCCTCTGGTGAGAAAGAACCGTTCAATGAAACGGGTTTGTCAAGTTGTGAAGAATCACTAATCGCTAAGGAGTACAATCACAAGGTATCACAACAATGGCAGCTCTATCTCGAGTTAGATTATTATCCCAAAAAAAGATATCTCGGAGCCGCAAGCGCATGGTCGCATGGTGGCGGAGAACGCCGAGATCAGCGGACATCCTGGCACAACTCCGTTCCGGGCAAAATGGTGCACGTGATCTGCGATGCACTAGCCTGTTGCCAAGCCGAGATGCCGAGTGCCACCTGGAATGGCGACATTGATTCATACATACGCGTGCCCGTCGCCATTGCCTTTTTGAGCCGGCTTCAAATCACACGGCTGTGACTGTGACTGGTAGACCATATGGCTAATAGGCAAGTCATCTTTGGCGGTGAAGCATCTATAAAGCTGATAGTTGAACAGTCGAGAGTCGAACGAGAATGAGGGGGATGATGTAATAGAAAGATCTGATTAGAGGGCATTCGACACTAGCACCACTGCGGCACAGGCTAGTACTGGGATAAGAGTTAGGGGGAGTGAGACTAGACTGGGCGGAAGCAGATTCTAATTAGCGTTGTATGAGACCTGTTGACATAATCCAAGTGACCAATTCTGCTCTTAGTGTTATTAACGTGTCATTTAGCACTGCTGCACTGCTACACTGCGTCTCGGTTCTCATCCTTCCCGTCATTGTCATTCTTACTCTACAATCTCTTGCTCTCACCTTGCTCTCACCTTGCTCTCACCTTGCTACCACACCATCCTGCCCGGAACAGCGTCCATTCAGTGTTTCACCACAGTGGCCAGCCAGTCCCAACCCAAAACCAGCCAACTATACAATCGCAACTCCGAGCATTCTTGTCCATCTCTTCTATTCTATCTTATTACACCAACTCTGAACCAAGCGATTGAGACCACACGACTATCATGAGCACCGAAGAGTACCCACGAGCGATCTTATACGCGTATGTACTCCAACAACAGCATCGGTATCATGGTTGACTGACACACCTTTCCTTCCACAGTTGGCCGACATCCGTCTGGTCCACCGTCCCCCGCCTCTGCTTGCACGAGAAGGGCTACGGAGAGGACGAGTACATCATCAAGCATGTTGACATCAGTGAGTGGCGAGCCAAATCGCGTACCACCATTGTTGTAGCTGACGCCCTTTCTCATGCAGCTAAGGGAGAGGTATGTGCAGCTATCACCGACGTGTCGCTTTTCATGCATTTAATGGCACCTAGCTAAATCTATTACATCATTACAGAACTTTGCTCCATCCTACTTGAAGTAAGTGGATTTGAATGTTCAGAAGTCATGTAGCTGATATCAACACGTGTGCAGAATCAACATGAACGGTCGGTACAGTCGCAAATCTCATCAGTAATCAGCTCATTAGACTCTAGGCACGATCCCCACTCTCGTTGTACCTACCCTCGAGACCACCGGCACCGACGTGGACACGCGCTATCGCTCATTGAGAGACACCGTTGTGCGTACGGCCATAGGCCCGAGCACCCTTTCTTAGCATTTATGTAACTGGTATGAGGACAACAGTAGCTGACCCTTTGCCCGAACTCAGACCATTTGCGACTTTCTTGACCAGGCGAGAAGTTCCCATACGTCTCACACCAAATCAAGCAAGCCTGCTCCCACGCTAGCCCCAGCTACCATAGAAGGTTAGTAATCTCATCATATTCTCAGTAAGGGTAGCGCTCACGCCATCCACAGGCAAATCCACCTCGGATTCTTTGATCAGTTTAATTCATAAGCCTACAGTCGATCCCAACTTTCTCGCTCTGGCGGCACGAGACGCGGACGAATTGGACAGGAAGGCCTCGTCTGGTCCAGGCAAAGCATTGAGCGAACGTCGAACTGCTTTGAAGCAATACTTGTCAGAAGCGAAGCAGGCCGTCTCCGAGTCCGCCGTCGCGCCGAAAGAAGGACAGCAGACGTACGAGCAACGCATCGTCAGCTTCCTTGAGGACAAGACCAAGTCGAATGAGCCTTTGTGGGAGATTTACGATCGACAAGCAGGGGAAGAGAGGGAGAAGACCTTTTACGAAGTCAGTTCGAAGACATGGTCGCAAGCTCTACCAGAAGCGTTTACGTCGATTGAAGAAATGTTAAAGGGACCTTTTGCACTGGGTGATCAACTCGTGAGTTGTGGTGCATTCATATAGGGATGACGTATTGACTGTACACTTCCAGTCTCTTGCGGACCTGCACATCATTTCGTGGCTAACGCGCATCATCTCCATCGCTGGAGCCAGAGCGGACATCGCTGCGCTTGACACGCTTGAGCCGTTCTTGGGAGGCTACAAACTTGGCCCCAAGATACGCACCTTCTGGAGCGAATGGTTGGAGAGGGACAGTTTCCAGAAAGTGCTTGCCCCCTCAGTGATTGCGTTCGCGGAGATCTCATAAGGCGTCAGTCTTATAATGGCATGTTTCTTCGTTGTGTGAAGGATGAATGTGTAGGCCGATGTAGAATGGATTGGCGGAGGACAAAGTTACATATGGCAGTGGATACATCGATCATCTGCATTGTAACAAACGCTTGTTTCGCTCTATGCGAGTTGATCACTTGGCCCAAGAAGTCTGTAGCAGCAATCTAAGCAACCGGCGAGTAAGAACAATGAGACCATGTATTTTGTGCAACAGCAGCTTTAGAACGGGGTCGATATGAATGTGAGAAAGCAGGAGTGGTAATCAAGTTACCGCATTTAACATTTACCGGTTTCAGTCGGTAAGCGCTCATCAACGTATATACGGCTAGGATATATGACACGATGATTCTCGTTTCAATGTCTCCCTCTTCGTCTATATGATCATACTTGCTCTACTTTACCAGTCTCAGCGTGTCTCATCCACCAGTCTCCCAGTAGAGCACAAGCACACATCGAGCCTCACAGCGGAGTCAAGTATTTACTCGGAGCATCATGTCAAAGCCCAACAAACGTCATCCGGAGCTATTGGTGCGTAGTCATGCCTGTCAATCTCAATCAACACGTCCCTGTTGGTGTTTCTTCGCACTACGACCCTTTGTTTAGCTAGCTGTCACTGACTCTGGCTTTGGGGCACGTACGTCGCAGAGCTGTAATTTCAACCAAGACTTTTCGTGTATTGCCGTTGGCCATAAGAAGGGGTATACTATCCTCAATTGCGATCCTTTCGGCAAGGTGCATTCCAAGAGTGAGTCCTTGCCAGATATACCACTATACTCCGCGAGATCTTCGTCGTGTGCTCGTCAACCTGTCGCTCGCTACGCCGAAGAAAGGGACTTGACTGGGGAAGATGTTTCCGCCAATACTGGCGCTGACACGTCGTTATCATAGATGATCAAGGGGCAACGGGCATCGTGGAGATGCTATTCTGTACTTCTCTAGTAGCCCTTGTCGGGACTGCAGAGAATCAGCCCAACAACAGTCCGCGCAAGCTGCAGATCGTCAATACGAAGGTGAGTCGCACAGTTTCTTCCTAGCATATACTACAGCAACATCGCTTGTGCGCTTCAGCTCATCCCGTTTCTGCTTGCAGCGACAATCAACTATCTGCGAACTCCTCTTCCCATCCTCCGTTCTGGCTGTCAAGATGAACAGGAAACGTCTTATCGTCGTGCTCAAGAATGAGATTTACATCTATGATATCTCGACGATGAAGCTGTTACATACCATTGAGACTGGGCCTAATCCGAATGGTGAGTGTCGGATTGGGTTTCCTGCTTGTAGAGCTACAGGAAGATCAAGTGGTTAACAACCGTTATGGCTTAGCTGTGTGCGCACTCTCGTCCTCATCCGAACACTCGTACCTCGCCTATCCCTCCCCTGCACCATCCGCTTCTTCTCAACCGCTCTCGTCTTCCGCAGTCCCCGCCGCGCCGCCAGCACCGACAACAGGCGACGTCCTGCTGTTCGACACCATCACTCTCTCAGCACTCAACGTGATTCAAGCACACAAGTCTCCTGTCGCTGCGCTTGCCCTCAATTCTACTGGAACAATGCTCGCCACTGCTTCTGATAAGGGGACGGTGGTACGGGTGTTCAGTGTGCCGGATGCGAAGAAACTTTGGCAATTTAGAAGAGGATCACAAAGTGCGAATATATTCAGCATCAACTTCAACTTGATGAGCACCCTGTTGGCCGTGTCTTCCGATTCCTCGACCATACATGTCTACAGATTAGCGGGCACCAAAGGCGAAGGTAGCGGTGCATCAGGGATATCGGGATTACCGAGCGGGACAGACGAGCCGGATCTGGCAGGAGCCAGAAGTCCCACACCATCCGAAGCGCCCTCAGCTTCCTCGCCGCCTTTAGCAGCCGCGCAACTTGGCAGTCAAGCTCAAGGGAATTCGGCTTCTTCGTCATTGAAAAGACGGTCGTACCATCTTGGCAAGTCTTTGGTGGGCGGCGTAGGAGGCTACTTCCCTCGAAGCGTGTCGGAAATGTGGGAGCCGCAGAGAGATTTCGCTCATATCAAATTAAGAAGCGGAAACGGGCGCACTGTGGTCGCCATGAGCCCGTGAGTCAGGTATCACAAGTGGTCGCGCTGTTTCATCTAATTGACCCATGTCTGCTTCTGCTCAGGACCGTACCTCAGGTCATGGTCATTTCGTCCGACGGCTTGTTCCAAGCGTACAGTATCGACCTAGAGAAAGGTGGCGAGTGCTCGTTGATGAAGGAGTTTGCGTGAGTGCAATTCGCATGCAACGTGATTCTCAAACTGACATATCCCCGTAGCTTACTTGGAGGAGAAGATAGCGGCGTTGGCTCCCTCAACGGTGCTTGAGCGTGTCAAGACTGGTGAGGCAGAGCGATGTCAAAGTGTACGTGGTAGGTATAACCTCGATCTTCAGAAGGTATTCAGGAGTATTGGCGGTCTTGTATATTTACATCTGTTATGAATCGATTGTTCGTCTCTGCGATGCGAACTGTATGGCAAGCTGTAGACTGTAGCTCTCTCTCATACTGATTAAGTGGAAGTGCTGATCGTGAGAGTGGAATCTTGACTATGATACATCATTTAATCATTACTGCTACTTCAGTACGAGCAGCTCATGCTCATTGCCTAGGTATACATACAGCAGCGCGCTCAAACACTTAGTGCAAGAACCCCCTAATAGCTCCTCCAACATTCTGGACATCCAGCAAAAAGGTGTCGTGACCCCATACACCCCCTAGTTCGTAATATGTAACAGCCTGATTACCCGCTAATTTCAGTGCGTCCGCCAGCTCTCTCTGCTGTTCGACGGGGAAGAGGACGTCTGACTGGACACCGAGAACTAGAGCCGGGATGTTTGAGAGTCGTTTTAGCCCTTGAGCCAGTTCGGGCAGATGCGGGGATTTGGACGTGGGGATGAATCGCTCCGTCTTCCTTTCTTTACTACTCGTCTTCTCTCCGTCCAAAATCCCGCTTTTTGAAGTACTATTACTATCGGGCCGAGGGGCACAGCACGAAACGCTTGCGGGGTCGGTAGGGTATGGGAAAGGTGGCAAGTCCGGGTACGCGGCGTTGAAGCGTTTCGCCAAAGAGTGGAGAGCCGGAGCAGTCATGTCGAACAGATCCATAGCTTTTGATAGGTATATCATCGAGTTTGCATCGTATGTCAAGCAGAATCGCTCGCCCTATTGGTCATTGGTCAACCAGAAAAGCATGTCAGCGTCAATCATTGTTATGAAATTTATGACTCACCTGATGATCGAGATACGTCTCGATCAAGAAATCGGGACTGAGCCGTGGTACACCAGGATTTCCCTCTGCATCCAGTTGTCCTTCTTGCTCTGATATCATTTGTCGACCAAACCGCTGTTCCCACTCTGGTCCCGAGCGATACGTGATTGTAGCAATCTCTATGGTGACGGGCATAAACGTCAGTCACTGACAGCGCAGTATACAAGAAAGCTATACACGCAGGTGACTCACGCCTCGCTAACTTCATTCCGCTATGAGGGGGCACACCGTCATAGTAGAACCCTCGGTTCCAGTTTGGATCTGCCATAAGGACTGGAAATGCGTCAGTCAGCACAAGCTTCTATAAAGGCCGCCAGACGCCGCACTCACCACTTCTCTGTGCGTATCGCATGCCGACGCCGTTCAAGCCACTTCTCCCACTAGCGGAAATACTTGCGACTCTGCCCACTCGCTCGGGAGCGAGATAGGCGAGACTGAGGGACTGCATGCCTCCCATACTAGCTCCGACCGACGCGTACAGCTTGTCGATACCAAGATGGTCCAGCAAACCTAATTGCGCGCGGGTCATATCGTGAATACCCAAGAGGGGGAATCTGGTTGCCCATCTCGTATTCCCGTCTCCGGGCGGGTATGGGCTGGACGGGCCTGTAGACCCGAAACATCCGCCGAGGACGTTGGTGCAAATCACGAAGAATTTTTCTGTATCAATTGATTTTCCGGGCCCGACGAAATCTTCCCACCACCCAGGTTTGGTCGACGTCGAGGTAGACACGTCATTGCCCGCTGAAGCGACGTGCGACGAAGCGGATAGACCCGTATGAAGTAAGATGGCGTTCGACCGATCAGAATTGAGCGTACCCCACGTCTCGTACGCTATTGAATGGCTGGGTAGGGGTTGTGGCGAGTACAGTAAGGGAAGTGAGTACGGCGACTCGAAGTGCAGCGTCGCTGGTGGGGGCTGTCATGATATCACGATCATTAGCTAACGAGATCCTTGATTCTTTTGGGACTTCGAATAGCACCAGTGACAGTGATACTCACGACATAGCACGCTTCCGCCTCCTCTTTGCCATCCTTAGCCGGTCGGCCTTCCAGGCGCTCTTCGTCTTTCCGGATCGCATCATCTTTGCGACGTATCTCGTCAATCTGTACTTCCCGCGCTTTTCCTTTTCCCAATGACGCTGCGGCGACAGCTGGTGAAGGATGGTTCTGCAACCCGAAACCACCAGGGTTATAAGCCGGTTTCCGGCGCGGAGGGATCTGCGGTGCTACGGGCGGTATGAACGATGACGAGCTTAGTGATGGGGTTGGGGGGTGGTATTGATATGCTGATAAATGCGGTTTGGGCGGTTTCCATTTCGGTTTCGCTGATGTGGTACTGGAAGAAACTGTGTTGGAGGGCAAGTGCAGCGACCGCGCAAGTGTCGCTCGAGGCGTCATCGTCTTACTTTCTTCTTACTACTTATTGAATGAAGTGGGATACGCAGAGCTGATGTACAGTAAGAGACAGAACAGTCAATAGTCGGTCTTTGAAACCATGCATGCTGTTCACCATCTATCATGCTGATATATATACGGTATTTGCGAGAATGACGCTGCTTATTGATATCCGAATCCAACTTTTTGCTGATCACGCCATCGCACAATCCGGAGACTCCGCATCGGATCGGCCTCCACCTTATAACATCGATTGTCAAGTCAACGTTCACCATGGGCAGCATTTCACATGCAGAAATACATCTCTGGCCATTCTATCACAATCAATCTGACAACGTCTCGTCCTATTATTCTTGACTTCCACAGAAGTCGTCGCCTACTCCTGGATTCGCCTGAAAGTCTCCCCAATCTCGTTGTACAATTGGTCAAACTTGCCTTGGATCTCCTCCTCGCTTTGAGTGTTAGGCGACTCGAACTTTTGCTGAGACAGCTTGAAGATAACGTCGGCAGCAGCGTCACGGATCTATCAGACGCGTCAGCCCTAGTTTTATGGATGTGTACTGCGAGCGCTTCCACAACCCACTTTGGCAAATGTCATATCGCTAGTCTCAACAGTACGTTGCGCTTGGTCATAGAAGGCCACAAAGTTTCGCAGCATACCAGAAGTCTTGTAGAAGGGGCAGTAACGGTCGTACTCTGAGATACCGTTTTGCTGGAGGAAGTCGTCCTATTGTTCCAGTCGAGCGGATCAGCTCAACTCCTTATGAGGAAATCGATGTTGCGTATATCGCGCAGACACAAGACATACCTTTAGCATTCTTGCAACCTCTAGCGTGATCTTGTCGGCCTCGCCCAGTGCACTCTTTCCAACCAATTGCACGATCTCCGCCAAGTCTTGCTCCTTTTGGAGGATCTCCTTGACACGCGTACGCAGATCGATGAAACCAGGGTTGTGTTTCTCGTAGTGAGGGTCAAGAGTCTTGAGGTATTTAGAGTATGAAACGCTGCCAGCTGATCAGTTACGTGCCGAATTAACAGAGTGACAGAAACTCACTTCCAGTCAACCGAGGGGAAGTCTATAAATACGCGTCAGCTTATGAAACAGATATGCTTGATCTTTGGCTCACGTTTACGTTGGGCCAACGCCTTAGAAAGACCCCAGCTAAGGTTTAAAATTAGCACATAGTATAGTTTTTGGTCTTCCGTACTTACAAGACTTGCACGATACCCAAAGTAGCAGTGGTGACCGGTTCTGAGTAGTCACCGCCCGGAGGGGAAACGCTACGACTGTCAGCTTGTATCTGCTTGTTTCGCACTCACGCTCCAACGATCGAGACTGTTCCGGATCTATCGGGCGATCCCAGACAGTTGACCTTTCCTGCTCGCTCGTAGAAGCCCGCCAATTTGGCACCGAGGTAGGCAGGGTAACCCGAGTCCGCAGGCATCTCTGCCAAACGACCCGAGATTTCACGCAAAGCTTCGGCCCATCGTGAGGTAGAGTCGGCCATCATGGCAACGTTTTGGCCTTGGTCACGGAAGTACTCTGAGAGGGTGATACCAGTGTAGATGGAAGCTTCTCGAGCCGCGACAGGCATGTTGGAGGTGTTGGCCACGAGAGCGGTACGCTTCATGATTGGCTCTTCTCGACCGTCTCGTTCGAGAGTGAGTTCGGGGAACTAAGGGCATGCTATTTAGCGAACTCCACGGTACTTATGACTTGATGCTCACGTCTGCCAACACTTCCGCCATTTCTGTTGAAGCATTGCCATTGATCGTAAGCTCGTTGAGACAGCTATCCGGGAGATTTAGAAAGCTTACCATTGCCACGTTCACCGCATCCGACATAGATGATGATGTCCGAGTTGGAGAATTTCGACAATGCTTGACTCTGTAGTGAATGATCAGCTACGCCTTTCCCAACCCATAATGAGACATACAATGACGGTCTTGCCACTAAAGATACCGTCAGCGCATAGTCGCGGTCGTAAAAGGGTCAACATACCATCCGAAAGCACCAGGGATAGCCGTTGTTCCTCCTTGTACACAGGGGAACAAGGCATCAAGAACTCGCTGTCCGGTGAACAAGGGGTACGAGGCGGTCTGCTTTTCGGCGACCGGTCTTGGCGCTCGGACGGGCCAGAGCTGCATCAGAGTGTGCTCAGTAGTCTTGCCCTGGAACTCGGTCTCGAGCACAACGTCCTGAAAACGCTGTCAGCGGAGCGTCTTTGGCTGGAAAAATTGAATACATACCTCGACGGTGTAGCTGCCCTTGTCGGCGATGCGAGTAACGGTACCCATAGCTCTTGGGGGTAACATGATCTTGTGGTTGTCCACGAGCGAGTTCTCGTAGACACTACCGAAGATGTCACCGCCAGAGATGTGGTCGCCGACGCGGAACGAGGCGGGGTTGAAATCCCACTTGATCTCGCGGCTAAGGGCTTCGGTGTTGATACCACCTGTGGTACAAGTCAATTTCGCGGAATACTTGACAGCGTCGCACGATTAAAATGAACTTACGAGGAATGTAGATACTTTGCGACTTCTCCTGAATAGCCTTCAGAGGACGTTGGATACCGCTGTGTTTCACTGATTAGCGTGATCCTGTACGTCCTACTTGACTGGACTCACTCGAAAATATTGGTCATAAGACCTAAGAAAATGTTTAGATTTAGCACTCGACTCGACCTCGAACACGAAGCACATAAGACGACACTTACCAGGTCCAAGCTCCACACTTAGCGGCTTGCCGGTTCTCAAAACGGGATCTCCAATAGTTACGCCCGAAGTCTCCTCGTAGACCTGGATAGTGGCGCGGTCTGCCTCGATACGGATGACCTCTGTGATGATTTGTTGATCAGTACATATAGGATGCAACGGGGACAGCTCAGTCAGACACACCTCCGACAAGTTCATCGTGACCGACTCGCACCAACTCGTACATCGCACATCCACGCATGTTCTCGCCGATGACGACAGGACCGGACACGCTGCGATATTGCACCGCATCAGCTCTGGCTCGTACATCGCGCCGACTGAAAGCGGCATGGACAGGACTCACGAGTAGACGGATCCGAACATCTTCTCTCGCTCTTCATCCCGGATCTAAACAAAGGGAGCATTTCAGTATAGGTAAGGTGATAAGGGCAACTTCTCCCGCCCCGATGAAAAATCCGCTTGGTGCAAGCTTACCTTGGGAAGATCCCTCTTTGCTCTGTCCATTGCGCCCGCCTGTGAACCGCACGATCAGTACATGGATCGTGATGATTGTAGCGGAATCCGACTTACCATGATGCCTAGATTAGTTGTATGAAGTAAACGACGATAAGGGACCAGTACGCTGTACGGCCTGTTTGATTGATCTAATCCTCGCTCTGAGACGTCAAGTCTGTTTGGAGAGCTACGAACCGTATGTGAGAGGTATTGGGCAAGTACGTAGAAGAGGCTGTTGGAGGAGACTCTATATGAGAAGAGTTGGAATGAATGCTACCCATTCGCTGACGTTTGGAACGTTGACGCATCATACCGGTCAAGTGCCCCGCCCAGTATCACTCCAGGATACATTTGATCCCGCTGTCTTACACCGTATTTCTACGTCATGCTTGCATTGCAGTGCTATCGCCATGCAACGCGATTGCCACTCGTCTATGCTAGAAATGTTGATTTACAACACCTTGTTTACCTCTTGTATTACATATACCATGTCGGCACCATTACTCACGTCCTTGAGAGCGGTGTCGGGATTCTCTGGACGAACAGCAGTCCGGCGCTCGCTGCGATCTCGTCCATCGTTGGTCGCCACGTCTACACTGCCCTTTCGCCTGCGGTATCGGCCAGTGACGTTCCTGCAGCCTGGTCCAGGCGAGCGAAGGGATTATGAGATCATCGAGCCCTCAGGACCAGGACCGTCCCAACTATCAGCGGAGAGATCGTCTTTTGGCAACAATGCAGAAGCCGGACCAAGCTCTGGCGGAGGAAGTAGTACTTTGCCACCGCCGCTCTCAGCTGATGCATCGACGACTATGGTCACGCATTTGCCCGCCCCGCCAGAAAGCATAGCGACGATTCCGCCGAGACATTTAAATCACCCTTTCGACACACACGCCTTCGTCAGCTACCTCGAGAAGAGCGATATCACTAGACCATCAGCGAGAGCTCTGATGGAAGCTGTCAAAGAGCTTATCATTAGACGAGGAAGCGAGACACGGGAAACCATGGTCGGTAAAGAGGATATGGAGAATGTACGTATATACCAACTCATCTCGGAGGGCTCATGCTGATGGTTCGACCAGGCGGCATATCTTTTCAAGGCGGCCTTGTCAGAATTACGGACAGAACTAAGCGTACAAGCACGCAATGACGGATTGGCGCTCAAAGCTATGGCAGCGACGATTAGGCGCGAGGTCGAGCAGCTCGAGCAAAAGCTCAAAGAGGATGTACAGACGCTCAAGCATGAGTGAGCTGGCGTAATGCAAGTTAGCTGGACAGACAGCTTACGTGTTTTTCCATTATTCAGTATCGAGATGGACATGAACAATAGGAAAGCTGATACGCGGGGGGAAATGAAGGGTTTCGAGATCTACATCGAGGTGAGCTGCTCCATATTGCCAATGACCGAAGGTCTTTAGCTGACACTCGTGACCTGCAAAGGAAATCAACAACAAATTCACCATCTCTCTCGGCGACCTGCGGACAGAGATTGAGAGTGCTAAATGGGATTCCACACGACGGGCTATCTGTGGGTCTCTTCGTCATGCTCCGACTCGTGAGGAAGATGCTAATACTCTCTGGGCCAGCTATAATCTTCCTCGTTGTCGTGGCTGCTATAGCAGTATCAACCTTTGTGACGAATGAAGCCGAGGCGAAAGTCGCTTCCGCATTATCATCTACAACAGCGGCCTCCACTCCATCTTCGCCCAAAGCAACAACGGCAACAGCACCCATGCGTGATATGGCCGTAGGCACAGAAGAGGAACTACTAGAAGATATAGCGAATATAGATGTGGGGAGCGAGACGGAGAAGCGATTAGAAAAGCTTTTATCTGAATCGGGAGTAACGAGGATCAGGACTGTTCGCGTCAGGGATCCTGCAAAAGAGAAGGAGTCGGAGCTGCAAAAGGAAATGGAGAAGCTACATGTCGATCGGATATAGAACGTAGAATCACTCTGTCCACAGATGCATTGCTCTGCTCTCCTGTCGTCCTAGAACTACTCTACCATGGCTATCCAAACGGTTCATGTAATTAGGCTGTAACGTAATAATCCTTAGATCTGGTCTTAAAAGTATGGTTCAACCTCCACTCTTGCAATGAAGAATGACTCATGCACATCCAATCCACTATTCGGCTTACCCCGCGCAACTCTCAACCATATTCATCAAGGAGCTTATCTTCCGTCAATCTTACATCACCTATACACCACCTGACAGCTCCCAAACACGAAGCTAGAAGGAAGTGCGCAGCATGATCAGCAAGTATCCAGCTTGGGAGCACGCGCAAAAGCTCGTTGGGGAGCTTGTGAAGCTGGTCCCACACGTTGAGCGTGGGCAGGTGAGTTTGTTTACTTTTGCTCCGGTTCACAGCCTTGTATAGTCGGGCACCGCTCGCTGCCCATCGCTTTTTGACTTGAACTGATATGTAAGCCATCGCTCAGACTCACGGTATCTTCCTTCAAGGCTCGCCGACGCTGTTCCGCGATGATACAGACCGCGAGCTTCCTTTCCGTGAGTGTTTGATCTCGACAGCGCTGCCCGCCGTTGGTTCCGTGACCGGATCTGAGAACTGTAATGAGTGTTGATCTACAGTGCACTGACATATCACTGTGTGTCGATGTGTCCGTAGACCAAGAAGCCAACTTCAACTACCTGTCAGGGGTGATCCATCCCAACGCCTCGGTCTTGATCACTTACACTCTCCCTGCTTCGGACCCGTCTCTACTAGAACCTGACTCTGAATCCGAGTCTGACTCTGCGCCAGAGATCAAAATCCATCACGAGCTTTTCATACCGCCTGCCGATCCAGAGGAGACGATGTGGTCCGTTCCTCCGCCGACGCTGGATGAGGCTCGGATCAAATACGATTCCGACTCTATACGCTATACGACCGACTTGTCCGCTGCTCTATCCAAGCTCGGTAAAGGCAGGAGTAAAGTGACATTGCATACTCTTCCTCGAACAATGGACTATCCAGCTCTTCCTGAACTAGTCACTTCGAATCAGAGATTCGATATTGAGGTCGATCACTTGTTCACCGCGTTGCATATAGCGAGATTGACAAAGGACGAGCATGAGATTGCCTGGATACGCGAGGCTAATAAGATCTCAAGCGGTGCTCACGAAGTCGTCATGCGTGAACTGGGGAGGTGTGCAAGGGGACGGGCTCAAAAAGAGGCCAGCAAGAAATCTGCTATTCGAAGTGGGAAGGAGATGCTGGGAGAGTGGGAAATCGAGTCAGAGGGCGATGCAGAAGCGGTCTTTGTCGCCGCATGTAGGCGTATGGGGTGAGCGGCTACTCCTTTACCTGAGTGAAAGTCACTTATCGCATTGCAGCGCCACGACACAGGCATATCTTCCCATTGTCGGCAGCGGCTCAAGAGCGAGCACTTTGCATTACGTGTGAGCTAATTGACTATCAAAGGAGAAAATCATTTGATGTTGAAGAATACTTCAGCTGCAACGACCGTCTTTTCCCGTCAACTGCCACGCCGCGGCGACCGGGCGACACTACTTTCACTCCCCCTCAGCAAAGCAAAGGATGCTGTGGCGCTTTCATTCCTGAAGATGAACATGAGCATAGCCATTCGACTTCGGAACTGCATAACGAGGCGTTTGAGCCGCAGGTCCTGCTGATTGATGCCGGGTGTGAGTGGCAGGGATACGCAGCAGATATTACGAGGACTATGCCTGTTGGGAATGGGGGAAAGTTCACCAAAGGAGCTGGGGAGATATACGACTTGGTCTTGAGGATGCAAAAGGTGCGTGATCAGATACTGGGCATATACTTGTCGAAAGCTGACTAGAACTACCTTGTGCTCAGGAAGCGGAAGCTATGGTCAAACCCGGTGTTCACTGGGATAGCATACATTTACACACGCACAAAGTGCTTGTGGACGGATTTATCAAATTGGGCATCTTTAAGGGTGATGCGGAAAAGATCTTGCAGAGCGGAGTGACGGCGGGCTTCTATCCTCATGGTTTGGGTGGGTGACATCAAAACTGGCTTCAGAGTTGAGTTTGGCTTACATTGTTAATTGACAGGACATTCTCTGGGACTGGACGTACATGATTCGCGCCAATACCTGCGATCTGAATTGGGGCACGACAACATCCCTGCCACTACCCACTCAACTCCAGCAAAGCTATACGCCTATCTCCGCATCCGACGTCCGCTTGTAGAAGGCATGGTACTTACCGTCGAACCAGGCTGTTATTTCCCTCCGCAATTACTACACGAACACAAAGTGTGGGAAAGCCAATATGTTGATCAAGATGTACTTCGCAAGTACGCCAAGGTCGGAGGAGTCAGGATCGAAGATGTCATTGTCGTTCGTGAGAGCGGGATGGAGAATCTGACGGTAGTCGGTAGAGACCGTGATTGGATTGAGGGAGTCTGCTCCGGGACACTATAATGTCTAGAGTATGGATATTAGTTTAATCGAGTGGCAGCGAAACCAAGGTAGCCTCGGAATAGAGAATTTGTATAATCTCGCGATGAAGTGTTTCGTGAAGCCATGATGACAGGTGTAGATGCATGTGCGTGGCACGACAATCACGCTGGTGATGATAATACGAGCAATGTAATAGTGCTTGGCTTCAGTATCAACGTCCGAAATGCAAAGTGTGAATGAAACAGCTCCATCTCATTGCCTGGCACGCTTCTGCCTCGCCTGCTCTATTCTCCTTTGCTTCTCCGCTTGTCTAGGGTCGACTCGGCGCGCTGACGCCGCGGGTGTCTTTTGGGGAGTGGACGGAGCAGACGCAGGAGTCGCCGTTGCGGTGGTAGAAGGCGGTGAAACTGATTGCGGGGGGACAGACTCGTTGATGCGCTCTACGAAGCCAGTCGATTCGCGCTGCTGCGCCACTGCTCGAGCCACGCTTCCACTCTGACCAGCGGAAGTGGAATGGCGCTTGAAAGCCTCTCGTTCCTCGTATCGCGCTGCACCTTGGGTTCGCGCATTCTCCAAACTGTTTGTCCACCATTCACGCGCCGCCTTGACTGAGTCGAGGTATGATGGTTGTTTGAACGGTTCTTCTCCTGGTCCAGGGAGAGTTCGGACTGGTGTCGGTAAGCCAAGCAGGTTCTTGACTACCCGTTGTCGGAGTATCATCGTTTGGAGCAGGGTGAAGCCTGATGCTGAAGTCCAGTAGAACAACAGCGCCTAAATATGACAGCGTCGCAAGTCAGCATTACACGTATAGCACTGCCGTGACACATAAATGTCGCTCTTAGCGGAACACGGAACTCACCGCTGGGAAGTATGCGACGACGGGTAACGACATGAAAGTTGTAATTTGGATAAAGTTTCGGATATGCGCCATTCTCATAGGTGAACCAGACTTCATCTCCGTGTTCATACCGTCTGCGCCGTACTAACCATCCGAAAGTTAGCGAGCGTTTGGGGCGAGATGAAGTATGGACTCACCTTGAAGACCAAGTTGGTAAAGACCAGAGAGGTCAAGGGGAGGATGTAGTATGGGTCGGCGACGGTCAAATCTGTGACCCAGCCGATACCGCCTTCCTTCAATTGGGGCAAAGGCAAATTTGCCAACCCTCGGACAATGGTGAAAAAGGTGAAGAAGATCGGTAATTGGATTGCTGGAAGAAGCAATGCTCGTAAAGGATTAACACGGTGTTCCTGCATCAAACCCCTCATTGCTTGTCCGATAACAGCTTGAGCGTGCATGTCCTTGTTCGCTTTGGCCTCTTGCGCTCTCTCCATCAATGCCGCGATATCAGGGTTGACGGCGGCTAATCGAGCATTATGCTTTTGCGTTGAGATCAATATCGGTGACAGACACAGTCGGATAGCGATAGTGATCAACGCGATGGTCCCCCACCTATAACACACAAAACAGTTGGTTAATCTCCAAAACTCCGAGCTGAAACGAAGATCAACGACGCGGTACACTCACCATGGCACGCCAAGTCCTGTATGTATTCCGACGATGAGGTCGGTGAACCACCCGGATATGCTGAATATTCCATGATCATACCCCATCAACTTCAAGTCCGACACCTTCATTGCAGCATGCACCGCCTCCGGTGAGTTGAGCACCTCCTCCAGTGTTTTGCCTGAATGTAAGATCAGGTCTTCTAGTGTAGGCGTAACTGCATCTGCTGGTGGTTGAGGTAACAAGGCGTCTGCTGAAGAGCTAATGTCGCTGGTTGCTGGTGTGGCTGAAAGAGAAGGAGCGGATGCGGTAGAAGAAGATGTCGCTAAATCAGGATGTGAGTTGGTGAGAATAGGTTCATGTGCTGATGTGGCTTGTACGGAGCTTGTTGAAGCTACTGGCTCGACTTGGGCTGAAGTAGGTGGGTTCTCTGTGCGCCATGGCGTCCACGAGAACTGTCTTGTTGAAAGACCATTGAGAGGGGCGGCAGCTGCGAGGGCTGAGGGAGCTAGAGGTCTCTTGCCAAGTGCGACAGCTGACGGCTGCGCGAACGAGCATAAGAAAGTCAATCTTCTGCGCTTTTTGTTGCAATTATGGCAAGTGGACATACCCTAGTGGAGGCATAAGACAGCTGTCGGACCACGACGGACTGGGCCGTTGCACCTAGTCGGGAATGAGACGTCCCCACACGTCTCAGCGCTGTTCGGGAAAGCATCTTTATGACTTGCTGTCGTCGCTGCTTGAGCTATAATGTAAGATATCAACAGTTGCTTGACTTTTTTGTGACTATGGTCTGTCAAAAGTATCAAAGTAGCCGAAGCCAAGATGCGATGGAAATAAAGTGCCACAAGTACCAAAATCCCCGGGTATCGCCGTTGGTGGTTGTAATCGAGAGCCATCTCATTGGCGGCGGCGACAAACGCTCAATTGCTCATTTACACCACGATCTATCGTCGTGCATTAACACATATTGCACTCGTGTCTGGCCGTCTCTTTTCGTTGTATCACTTCTTCTCAACCGATCCAGCCAAAATGGCCACCTCCATGCTCCCCGGTCTGCGCTCAGGTAAGCTCTGCACTCTCAACTACTTGCAACGGGCACTGAGCTGACATCGACATACCTGACAGGCGCCATGGCCAAAGCCTCCGCGTCCACCTTCCGACCTGCATTTGCCATTGGTCAGTACACCGTCGAGCTTAGCTATTGGATGCTTAACTGATACATGTTGATATTCATAGCCCGCCCACTCTCCAACACCGCCATCGCTCTTCGTTCCAACACTCCTACATTATCAGTAAACTCCGCCGATTCATCTCCATCAACAACCACCCCTGTTACCGCTTTGGCTATGCAGGGGAGCAACCAACTCAGCTTGGAGACACCTAGGAACGGAGCTGGTGCGTTTGGTCTTGATTGATCGAGGTGGAAGTCAAGTGTAACTGACACGGTATCCTGCTCAATCGCATTTTAGAATACGTTCTTTCAACATTGGACAAGGTCGTCAACTGGGCTCGTCAAGGATCGATGTGGCCTATGACTTTCGGTTTGGCATGCTGTGCCGTAGAGATGATGTGAGTCCCTCTCCGCGTCACTTAGATGAATCACGCATTATGCATGAGCTGATCCGTCATCTAACAGGCACATGGCTGCAGCGCGATATGACCAAGATCGATTGGGTGTCGTCTTCCGTGCCAGTCCTCGTCAAAGTGATATCATGATTGTCGCTGGTACATTGACCAACAAGATGGCACCAGCATTGAGGAAAGGTGTGTCCAGCACATTTCACTTGAAACAAGACTATTTACTGATGATAATGTTCGCGATTTAGTTTACGATCAAATGCCTGAGCCTCGATGGGTTATCTCAATGGGCTCATGCGCCAACGGCGGTGGATACTACCACTACTCATACTCTGTCGTGAGAGGCTGTGACCGTATCGTGCCCGTCGACATTTACGTTCCAGGATGGTGAGTCTGCTTGTATACAGTTGATACTCGTGTGCTGATAAGTACTGTTTAGTCCACCAACCGCCGAGGCCCTTCTTTACGGTATGCTTCAATTACAGCGAAAGATGCGTCGTAACAGGCAGGGTGTCAGATGGTACCGCAAGTAGGCGAGAGAGGGGTTCAGTATCTGTTTGTTGCGAGTTAGGCGGGAGGAGCACCGTTTTTGGCCGGTGTTACTGTACGGATACATTCATTGGTTTTCGCCATGCATATGATGGATATACTAGTCTCCTGGCGCTACTATCCTACGAATCGTATGAGCACTGCTTGTCATCATGCATGGATAGTATGCTGTTACACTGTCGGAATGCTGCTGAAAATGACGTGGCAATTGGTGAATTTATCATTATTGCATTCATTGCATTCCGTTGCGCGTTTCGAAATGTGCTCGAACATGTTACATTGAATATTGTGTGTTTTTCTTTTGCTCGTCTGACATTTAACATTGTATTTCCTCCGCTCTTCATTCCGCATACCTCGTCTCCTTCCTTCTCACCCTTCCTCCGGGCCACTCCAAAAGTGTCGATAGTCATCGATACATAGATCGTCAAGCACATACGAGGTCACTTGATACCCCTTCCAACTTCCTTATTCCTCAAACAAAACGTGAAAGGGAGGACGGCATAAAACGGTTGTTGCCACTTGCAACGTGCGGATTCAGCGGACTTGCGAGCGCAATGGCGTCGTCGCCTCACCTCAGCCAGATCCCTCAGGCAGTGAGGATAGCGGCTAGTATCGATCCATCTGTCGACGCGGCGCTCAAGCAACAAGCTATCGATTACCTGAATCAGGTCAAGCAGCTCTGCGAGGAGACTTGGCAGGTGCGTTCAGCTTCCTCTTCTCTATCCGTGTTGACTTGCGCATATTAATGACTCGCGCTCTCGCAGGACTGCCTCTCGTTATATCTGCAAGGAGCAGGAGCCCCCGGTCCATCCAACATCGGTAAAGATGGAAAGGAGAAGCTCGAATCCGACCTCCGCATGTTTTGCGAGCAAGTCGTCGACACTGTCCTCATACACAAGTGAGTGATCAGCTTCTTAGCTCTTCGTTGACCGTTCCTTTGCATGAGCTGATCCGACCACTCTTTCAGACCCCATGTTATGACTGTCGAAGCTCAGCAAGCAATGTACAAGGCCGTGGTCGAGTTCATCGACTCGGAGTATGTTGGAGGCCCGTGCGAGGGGGGTCAGGCTTGTGAGCTACTCTCTCTCCCTTTACGTTCGAGAAACAAGCTCACAACCCTAGTAGTCCTCCGCAACAAGCTCGCATTCACCATTGCCCACTTATTCCTCAACGTCTATCCTGCTGTCATCCCTACATTCCTACATCCCCTCTTCGCCTTGCTAACACCGCAAGATCCATCATCATCAAAACCTACCAACCTCCATGCTCCGCTCCTTACCATCCGTGTGCTCTCAGAAATCGCACAAGAGGTCCATGACAGTACTCTTAAAAGCGCTCGAGGCTACTCGAAAGACCGACAAGAAAGAGATGGTGTGGTCCGAGACGTGATCAGGTCCAGTGGGGACGAGACTCTAGCGGTCGACGGGCTGCTAACAATAGCAGAAAAGGGCTTGGATGCTTTAGAACGAGGTGGAGATGGCCAGAGTTCCAGGTGGTCGGAAACAGCGGAGGCAGCATTGAAGACGCTGGCTACGTGGACTCGTGAGCTGCTTCAAAGTCTGCCTTCAGGATATGTTTAGCTGACTTTCTGATAGCCTGGGTGGATCTTGGTGTCACTCTCAATCCCAAATCCCTGCCATTCTACCATCGTCTTCTCCGCCAATCCCCAATGTGCCTTCGGATAGCTTCTGCCAACATCATTCGCACTTTCGTTACGAAGGGAGTCAAGGATCCAGCCGATCGTCTGGAAGTCCTTAGGGTCCTCAATATCCAGTCTATGATAGATCCCCTCGAAGCAGAAACGAGAGGCTCCAAAGATGATGATGAGATCGTGGCTTTCCGAGCGGCCATTGGAGGAGTTTTCGCTGCGTATGGGACGGAGCTTATCGCATTCTCCGAGAATGTGAGTAATAGCACCTGAAGGGAAGGCGCACCTGCTGACATGAGTAGACCGATCACCCCGAGTCTCTTCGCAACCAGGCCGAGGAGATGACCAATGCTGCTTTGCCTCTATTGCTCCGCTTCCTAAGCGATCGACAACACGAAGTGCCCTTATCAATCACTCCTTTCGTCTCAGATCTACTCAGGGTTGTAAGTTACCCCACTCTGTTTCGAGGAAACATCGAACAAACAAGCTCATCTTATCAATGCAGTACAAGCGGATATACAAACCACCCCTCGCACCCCCAGGTACGAAGCTCGCTCCTGGACAACCTCCACCTCCCCCACCTACACCACCTCCCCTCGCACCAGAACGTCGCCAATTCCTTGCATCGCTCCTCGACATATTGGTCAGACAACTGGCATGGCCCGAAGACTCAGAGTGGGAAGCACCTGGTAATGAAGATGAGATGGATGAGGATATGGCATTGTTCAAAAACTTTCGAACGGTAGGTGGAATTTTGTGCAAAACGTCACATGTATTGATATGACCAAACTCAGGCCTGCCGCTCATTCATCGAATCGATCGCTCAAATCGAGAAAGGCTTGCATACCGAGGTCGTTGCGAATATTGTTCTCGCTACTCTGGACGCATACCAATCCGGCGGTCCATCTGCAGTCTCATGGCAACAAGCGGAACTCGCTATGCACCTCGTTTACACCTTTGGCGAGGTATCTAAAAGTAAGCTGACTGTATGCATTGCTCGCAACCCAGCTGACACCAATTAACAGACAGCACACGAGCCGCTTTTTATGATCTCCCGGCAGAGGTCGCTACAAAGGCGGGCCGAGACAAGCTTCATCGTTTGAACATCAACAAGGCTCACATGGACTCGGGAATGTCCAGTGGACGCACCACGCCGACAAGCGAAACTGATCTGACTCAGAAGCTGCCCGATATTGACTATGGCGAAGCGAAAGAGTCCTTCGACTATGAGCAATATCCTCTTTCTCCCCTCGGAGAGCTTCTCAAGCGGTGTATGTCATCAGGCATCTCGTCGTATCCTCATCCAAGCGTGACGTTGCAATACTTTGAGATTTGCGTGCGATATGTGGAATTCTGGAGATACAAGCCCGAAGCAATCCAACCGATGTTTGAAACCATCCTGGATAGCCGGTGAGCAGCCTTTTCTTAGCGACCTAATAGAATGCTGATCCCCGTTTAGAGGTGTTCACCATGCCGACAAAGGAGTTAGACGGCGATGCTTCTACCTCTTCTCAAAGCTCTGTATTCTTTGCAGGAATGAGACTGTAGTCCAGATGGTGTCACCCATCCTTGAGAGTATTCGAGTGCGTGATTCCGTTCAATGTGCATGACCTCTCGAGCTCACGATCACTCTAACAGGATATGATGGTCCTAAATCCCGATCTGCCGTCCCCCGACACGCCTGACGAGGACCCTCTCATCAAAGCGACGACGGGCAAGACATACGCCGCAGATCAACTGTACCTTTTCGAAGCGGCCGGCGTGTTGGTGTATCAAACAAAATCAGATCCGAGCAAGCAGATGTCTCTGCTCGAAGCTATTGCTGGACCATTGATGAGCGGTATGGCATCGGGTGTCGAGCGGTACCGCAACACGCCGTCAGACCTACACGCGGTCCTTCAAGTCCATGATCACCTTCTAGCGCTCGGCAGCTTTGCGAAAGGTTTCCCGATGGTCTCGGACAGTCAGGTCGAGACTCTGCCTTACCAGCCGCCGTTCAAGCAGATGGCAGAGGCTTTACTTCAAGCTCTGGAGGTGATGAAGGGTCAAAGGGTTGTTCGGGATGCTGTGAGTAGCTGCACTTGCTCAAAAACACCAATCATCCAGCTAATCTGGACATCCATAATAGGCCCGCTCTGCCTTTGCACAGTTCGTCAGCGCTATTGGTACTACCGTTGCCGAACTCGTTCCACGATTCGTCTCTGTTGTCGTGACCGAATTCGAGCCTTCGGAGCTTGTCGACTTCATGCTGTTTCTCAATTTGCTTATGCACAGACTCAAGGTGAGTCACGTCTGAGCGAATGTTCCAATCGTCACTGATCCGATGCATACGTAGAGGAACACTTTCGAAACGATGGACATGCTGCTGCTTCCCTTGCTCTCGCGCATCTTTGCGGTACTTCAACAACCTGTGACTGGCACGGACGAGGCGCAAGTGCACGCGCGATTGAAAGATGCCTATCTTTCGTTCTTCACTGCATTGATGAACGCCAATTTAGATGGCGTTTTCATCACAGAGCGCAACAAGCCAGAATTCGAGAATGTCTTGACGACGTTGTTGAATCTGACTCAGGACTTTTCTGATCCGCAATCGCAACGCTTTGCGTTCGGCTTCTTTGCTCGCTCTGTCATAGCTTGGGGAACTTCGCCCGAGGCAGCCACACAACCTAGTGTCTTTGCCGAGTCGGCACAATCGAGTCTCAGCAAGGCAGTTGCGAATGGTACGGCAACAGCCACGAATCAGCATGTTATACCGAAGGAAGAGAGGGCTAAGCAGGCTTTGCCCGGATACGAGAATTTCATCTATCAACGACTTGTGCCTGCTTGCTTTGAAGTGCCTGCGAACAAGGACTTCAAGATCCGAGGTGGACAATTGGTTAGTTACTATCTATATTTGGAGTCAAAAGGCAGGCGTAGAGCGCTGATCGTCTTGGCACTTTCCGCTTCTACAGATCCTGCTCGAGATGGCTGGTTTAGTCCGCAACACCGTCCAAGCTCGAGGCAAAGAAGCGATCGATTTCCTCCTCTCCGACTTGTTCCCCAAGCTCAATTGTCCGCCTGAGATCGCTCAGCAATTCGTCGGCGCATTGACTACGCAACAAAGCAAAGATTTCAGAAAGACGTTCTGCGAGTTTGTTAAGGCAATGAGGGGATAGGCTAATCGCAAGGGATAGTTGGAGCGGCAGGCGTGCGACTACGATACGACGTGCGAGATGGAGTCTTCGAGGGGAAGTGAGACGATAGGAAGACATCGACGGGAACGGGAGTGCGATGTAGATGAACCAAAGACCGAGCATCAAAATCAAGACGCAAACCACCATGCCTGTGCATATAACGAAATGACGACTGTCAACGATGGAGACATTGGAGAGCCGGGAGAAGAGAGTCAGGTTAGCAGTGAGAGTGGGCGTAGTATGGGCGGATGAAGAGGTGTGTAGTAGCTGGCTGTAGGATCGCAGCGCGGCGAAGGAGAGTACTAGATCCATATTATCACTAGCAACATCAACAGCAACAGCAACAGCATTTTCACTGCATATATAGTTTCATTCATTTCAATCATGCATAACATATATTGTAACGATGTGTGGTTTGTTTGACGATGCTTATGATTTGACTTGTGGCTTCTGACTCGTCCGCTTCGACATGGGATCTGCTTGTCTGCTGAGATAGAATGCAAGTCAGCACATGCCAACATATACTATCAACATGATATGCGATCAAGGACTCACTTTGACTTCATCCACCGATAGGCCCGGCTCCACCGACTTCCTCATTCTTTGGCTCCTCGCCAATCTTCTTCGTCTGCTTGATCTCAGTGTCGGTCACATGCTCTTCGGATTTGTTGCCCGCGCCCTTCTTGCCTCCAGCATTACCGACGTTACCCTCTTTGCCGCTTGACGCGGCTTTCGAGGTCTCTGGATCGGTGGTACCGGATTGCTGACCCGGTTGTTTCCCTTGACCATCAGGATGAGGATCGGGTTGCGAAGCGGGTTTGCCCGAGTTTGGCGTCGGGGTGTGGTTCTCGATCTTCTCTTCTTGGGGATCACCGTAGCCTGCCGTCGTGCGAGATACCCTCGACGTATGCAGCGCTCGTGAGTGCGCTACGGGCAGTCTAGCTGATGCTGGGCGCAGTGCTGGTAGACGAAGCAGAGTTCGGAGAGACATCTCTATAAAAAGTGGTCAGTGGTGATACAGAATATGGTGGTGGGGCTGCTTACTGGTTGATGTGCTTTACTTGTGTATGGAGTGAAGACGTGAGTAGTAGGATTAACCATCTTCTCTGACAGTCTGGTGACTATATACTCTCTTGGTATATAGTCATTACGACATAGTCTCTATGATGACGATATCACGTATTGTAGAGATCGGCAATTGATTTCTTTTGGGTGATCCGATCGAGCCAATCTGGCGAGTTATCAAAAGTGGAGGACATCGCGGACTGGCGGGGCACCACGTATGATGCGATCGGATCTTGCATCGGTTACACGTTACTAGTTGCGCATACAGCGAAAGTTACTAGTCTGACTGCTCGAAAGCCGTCACCACCGACGAGATGCGGGGCAGAACCACTCTGCGTACGCTAAATCGGGCGTCAACGGCCCAGTGTTCGGACACTCGGCTCACTTTCACTCAAGTCAATCTGGCGAATTTCAATCGTCGACTGGTCTCGTCAACTGGTTGCCCACATCATGGTTCAAGACAACGCTCTGTTACTGCGACAGCCGCTCGAGTCCAGCTGGCTCGCAGCTCTGCCCACCAACATTCTGGCTCCAAGCTGACTGGCAAATTACACTCCTCTGCTGCCGTTGCTGAAAACGCTGAAGGGGCTGCTACGCCTGCACCGACCGACTTGCTCGAGCTCTATCGGGGTTTAGTCGCGCAGGGCAAATTGAGCTGGGACGATGAGCAAGTACGATGTATAATGCATGTGAGTCAATCACCATTCTGATTGCGCTGTACTGTATTTTTTAGCTCATCACTCTCGCACGTCTAGCTTCGCCGGCTGCTAGGCACGCTGGAGACGTATCAACCGCCTTTAGACCTTTTGGCCCGCCTCACGCCGTCTGCGCCATACATCGCTCAACAAGCGAGCAAGGGTGCGTCCGCATCATGGTGGAAGGGCAAGTCAAAAGCTCTTGCTGGAGCTGGAGAGTATTTGGGTTTTGATGTTGGCGATGGCGAGGAAGAACGGCGTTTGGTCAGAGTACTAAGTGGGGAAGAGGAGTTGGAGAACCTCACAACGCCTAAAGTACGGACATTTTTACCGGTATACTCGTAACAATCAAAGCTGATAACGTATTGTAGGGCATCCTTCTCACCGGTCCACCAGGTACGTACACAGCTTCTCGTGTCTCCTTGCGCTGATAAGATCGTGTTGACGCACAAATACGTAGGGACCGGCAAATCCCTCTTGTTATCATTATTCTTCCGCCTCTTGCCCGTCCCCAAACGACGCGTACACTACCACGCGTTCACCCTATCACTGTATCGCCAAGTATTCGAAGAGATGCAGAAGCGACGACATGCGGTGCCGGCCGAGGAAGAGGGGATGAGAAAAGTCGAGAACATGGAGTTGGCCGGTAAGCGCGGTTGGAGAGCGGTGTTTGCTGGTGGTAGGTGGGATGAGGAGGGGAAGGAGGTCAGATGGGTAAGGGAAGAAGGAATACCGTTTATCAGTGCGTATGAACCATCCCAATTCGTGGGTGGTGGGTGCATTCAGCTGACTAATATACTGTAGTCGCACGGAATATGATACTGGAGTATCACGTCCTGTAGTAAGTTTCCGTGATTCTAGACTGTGAAGACAACCTAAGGCTGACGAAACTCTAGCTTCGACGAACTGCAGCTTCTCGACGCTTCGTCCGCCGCACTCCTCCGAGACGTGCTCTCATGGTACTGGCGTTTAGGCGGAGTGATAGTCGCATGCTCGAATCGCGTTCCTGAAGATCTGTACCATCACGGCGTGCAGAAAGACCGAATGATAGGCTTTCTCGATGCGCTGAAATCTCGGTGCGAAGTCGTCACTGTCGACGGAGGGCGGGACTGGCGGCGACTCTCTGAGGGAAATGAGATGATCAAATGGTATACTGCCCAAGAAGCGGAATTTGACGAGGCGTGGAGTCAAGTCACACAAGGGCGTGAGAGTGAGCAGATTCGCACAGACGGCAATGTCATGAAGTATACTGATACCGCTTGCTCCTAGTTCGAGCGACGCCTATTTCGGTGTATGGCCGCACTGTCATTGTTCCAGAGGCTGCTGGTTCTGCCTGTCGTGTGACCTTTGCAGATCTCTGCGAGCAGGTCTGTCTATCGCATTGACTACGCAAGAGTTCACAAGCTTACAACTTCATTATCAATTCAGGCCCTGGGTCCAGCAGACTACCTTACATTAGCCTCGACGTTCTCTACATTCTTCATTGATGCTGTGCCAACATTACTGCTCAAGCACAAGAACGAGGCAAGGCGGCTTATCAACCTGATCGATGCGCTGTGTAAGTAACATATTTCCCGCAACATTCAACGCTACTGTGCAAACCCAGAGGGTTGCTTGAGGATAAGCAGCTAACAAATAATCGATCGTAGACGAATCTCGATGTCAAGTCTACATCCGGTCATCAGCTACACCCACAACACTCTTCTTCCCCGACGCTGTTACTCTGGACGAAGCAACAGAAAACGATATGACAAACGAGAGGATTATGGCAGCCGAAGCCCTTTCCGAGACTTTGGCAGCACCCTATCGCCCCAATGTTAGCGTATACAATACTCAGACACCCTCGCAGCGGGTTCGAGCCAAAGCTGAAGAAGCGCGAGATTCAAAGGGGACGGCATTTAGCGTGTTGGGGATATGGACAGGGGAAGATGAGCGATTTGCTTACGTGCGTCTTGTCTTTCACTTCATACCGCCCTTGCTCCGGGGTTGGAAGTTGGGTAACAGGATTGCTGATATCGGTTTTCACGGTGATTGTGTGCGGGTAGAAACGCGCTGTGTCGCGTTTAGTGGAAATGACGACTTCTCCTACGTACGCAAAGGAAGATTGGCTCCCGCTGGATATAAGTCTGAGAACATGGGAGCGCGTCCTTGCCTCTGATGCTGCCAATGGTGCTGGGGCCACGAGGACGACTGCTAAGCTAGCTAATGGCGGATGGGCGTCGTCGACGCATCGAGAAGGAGCAGGAGGAGTATCCGACGACTTGGCTGTGGAAGCAGGGTATTCACGCCCACACCGCTTAACACCGAGCGCCAGCCCCAATCCTGACGACCCGTCACTCTCACCCCGCCTGGCCTCGCCTGGTGCTAGAGGCGAAAATGCAGAAGGAGCAACAGTGAAAGAAGGAGTATTGTATAACCCACCCAAATTTACTGAACACCATGTATGGGGCGTGGAGGAGGAATGGGGTCCGAAAGCTGGTCGGTGGGGTAAAGGCGCCAAAGCTTTTACCTCTGAGCAAGAAAAGGTCGAAGGCGAGCATGAAGAGGTCAAGGTGGAGAAGAAGAAGGACGAGCCGTGATGCGATAATCTGTCTTCTCGATGCGACCAGACCAGGTAGCATTTTCTGTATCCGGATAGACATGTTATGCTGAAATGGAAGGGAGAACCAAGTATATGCATACAGATAAGACACCATGAAAGCAATATGCAAATGAGACCAACAAGTCATACAGTCGATCGATCTGATATCTACCACCATCCCTTCTTCTTCTTGTCCTCCGCGCCACCCCAAGCAATTTGAGGCATATCATTCGGCGCCGAAGCGCCTGCTAGAGCGTGCATATCTCCAAGTTGAGATACTTGCGGTGGGAGCTGAGGCATGAAATGCGATTGTGGTGGCCAGAAGTTCGTAGGGTGTTGGTGTTGCGGTTCTGGAGTTGTAGTAGGCGCAGCTCGAGCGCGGAGGTTGAATAGTGCTGAATTGGTTATGATCACCAAGAAAGTCAAGGTGACCAAAGTGAAGCTCTACCCACGATCATCAGATTTCATCAGCTCTGAGTCCCAAGAAAACGCTGAAATACACGTTGTGCAATTTGCGCACCATCGTCTTCCAGCTGATAGGGTCGACAAAGCTGTTGATCACTCCTGCAAAAGTCTCCGCGATAATGTTGATTCGCCCTACCATCGTAGGGTCGCGAGCCATGCATGCTTCCCATGCTTTACACGGGTTTTCCCTGTGAGCGAGAAAAGGGCACCGATGTCAGCTCGCAAGATATCAGTGCAATCAGACCACGCTTACATGGCTGGTACACGCAGAGTCGGATCGCATCGATTTGTAAGATACAGGTTGGTACACTCTGCAATCTCCTGCAGTATCTCTGTGACTCGGAATCAGTATGATGGTGATGAACAAATCGTATTCGAGGAGTTACGGTAAAGCTGTACGCACCAACAGAATACTCTCTCATTCGATCATTCACGTCTCTCCGGACCGTAAGGACGAATTGGACCGCGATGTACAAGCAGAAGATGACGATGGAAGCATTGACGAAGAATTGTAGATACCTGTAAACACGATATAAGTCAGCCATCCATACTATAGTCCTTGAGGTGATGCTCGCCTCGCTAACTCACGCCAAGAGCAAAGAAGGGATCTCGGAATGCCGTAGAGCTGGCGCAGACATGTGCAGGTTGTAGTGATGTTGATGTTCCGACTTGCTCACCCCTCGCGAATCGGACCCGCTATACCGTACCGGTGTGCCATTGTCCTATTCACCAAGTATTAGCGATGATTTGATCTATTTACTCAAGTAGCCCCACTCACCTCGCCGTCGCTCCGAGCAGCGTCGCGATCCCTCCTCGCATCTCTTCGTTTCTTGTTAGTCCGCGTGACAGCTCCGCGAGCATATCTCCTCTCTCTACCCTTCCCATCTTCCTCTTCGTCTACCGGCTGGTCATCTTCATCACCTTCCACAGGATCCTCTACGCGAGAAGCCGCTTTCGCCCTCGAAGCCTTTTTCTGCATTGGCGCTTGGACTTTCTCACTGGGCGTGCTAGGCCCAGCAGCCGCAGTGGCAGAAGAAGGTGGTGGTCTAGCAGGACTGTCCATCTCCACGTCCTCTACACCATCACCCCCTACGAAGCCTTCGCTAACGCCATTCCCTCGTCTTTCAGAGAGATACCATCGGTGCAGATCGTATGGCTCAGCTTGTGCCTTTTGTGGTGTGTTCTGGACTGCGAATAGTAGCGGAGCGGGATTTGATGAGCTGAACGGGGCGAAGCCAGGTGCTGGCTGAGCTCTGAAAGGCGATTGCGCCTCGAGCTCGCTGTGATGGCCTGAGGGGCAACACGAACATCAGCATAAAAGTGCAGGAGGCCGATATCGACACAATGAAATCAGATCCGGCTCGAGCTGTGCTCGACAAGAACATCTGGCAAGTCCATTCAGCTCGACACTCACGCTTTCGGGCAGGCTGATCGATGTCCATGCTGGGCAACTGGAAAGCGTCCAACCTCGCCGTATCATATGGACTAGGGTCGATATCCATAGGGCCTGACTTGTCGCGAGGTTCGAAGCGGTACATCTTGCGTGGCTTTTGCTGGCTCTATCACACAGCTGATATATCTGACAGAAGGTAGTCGCAAGAAGGATTATGGCTGTAAGAAAAGCAAAATGTCAAAATAGACGCGTGGAAATGTCAATCAACGACGGAATGTAATTTGTGACAGACACGCTAACAGCTGAAAATGCATGTTTTGACCATCTATACACCTATTCTACCTCATCTTCTTTGCTCTTATCAATATCAGATCAAGCAACATGTCAGCAGGTGAGCTATCGGTCCTCCCTTGCTAGAGATTGCAGAAGAAGAATAAGATCTGCGTGCTGATACTGCTTATGTTCCGCGCCTAGGCGACTTGGCTCTGCAGCCTCCGGCAGATGGTATCTCGTCCATGTCCTTCTCCCCTGATTCGACCAGGCTGCTGGTATCAAGCTGGGACGGGGTATGTAGCTGCCATCTCCTGCAACCAAGCTGTGAGCTTGTAGCTGATGTTTTATGACTCGGTAGACAATACAACTGCATCACCTCGTCGCGCCTCCACAACCACCGGCAATGTACGTTTCCACTCTGCGACGACCGTAGCCGAGCGACTGAAGCTTACATATTTGTGTAGCTTCTCCCACCCCGCAGCTGTGCTGAGCGCTGTCTTCGGCTCATCGTCAACAATAGCGTTCTCGGGCGGTCTGGACAAACGTGTGCGACAGTGCGTATACTCTGTCATATCTGTCGCCAAAGACAAGCAGCTAATTAGCAGTATCAACCTTTTGCACGACATAGATGGGACTTTGAGACTGGGCAAACCCGAGTGTTGGGCAAGCACAACGATGCTATCTCGAGTATAGTGTGGTGTGCGGAATACAGTGCGTCCCCAACCCAATTCTGCTTATGATCAGCGGAGATATACGACTGATCATTGTTCTGGTGTCGATTAGATGTTTTGATCACTGCATCATGGGACTCGACCATCAAGGTCTGGAATCCGTACGTGCCGTTCCCACTGCTTCAAAGTCTGTTAGTCGACTAACATGCTAATGCGACTCTCTCGTGCAGCTCCGCCGAAGTCCCGTTGCTTTCGACGCAAAGTCTCCCAGCACGAGCATACAGCCTCTCCTACGCTTCCTCCACCGCCAGACTGCTTGTTTCAATGGCTCATCGCCACGTTTTCGTCTACGACCTCAACAAGCTCGCTGCTGCTACTGCCGAGATCGCACCTGCACAAGAGCGCGAGAGCGCTCTGAAGTTCTTGACTCGAAGTGTGGCTACTATGATCGATGGCAAGGGTAGGTCAATCCTTCACCTGTCCATTTATGCCTCAATATTGGCCCGCAACCGTGTCATCCATCTGGCCTGAGAATTGTCCTGTCTAATGCTTGTCTCGAGACATGACAACGCTGACTACCGTACTACCTCCTAGGCTGGGCATCAGGCTCAATCGAAGGTCGTATAGCTGTCGAATACTTTGATCCAGCAGACCAAGGCTCGAAATACGCTTTCCGAGCACATCGACAGACAATCGACGGTGTGGACTGCGTATACCCCATCAACGCCTTGGCTTATCACCCAATGTACGTACGATTTCAAAATTTTTAACTTTGTCACCAGGCGTAGACTGACAATGAGTTTTTCAGCCATAACACTTTTGCTTCGGGCGGTTCAGACGGATTCATCTCCATCTGGGATCATGCGGCGAAGAAGAGAATGAAGCTGTATCCCAAATACCCTACATCGATATCTGCGCTGGCCTTTAGTCCGGACGGACAGCGTTTGGCCATAGGCGCGAGTTACGAGCACGATAATGCTCTCAACAACGGAGATGAGCAGAGAAGAGTGTTGGTTCTGGTCAAAGATGGCGTTCTGGAGGATTGCAAGGTGAGATGATTTACTTCAAAATCATGTTAGACGCTTGCGTCTGTATTCTAGTGCTGATTGTTGTCGCACACGCACTCGCAGCCGAAAGCAAAGGCTTGAGAGCCGTACGAAACATTGTAGAACAGTAGTGACTGTGCATTAACGTGCTATATGCTACTAAAAGATCATGCCACATCTCGTACATCCATCTTGTGAATCAGCTCCAATCACCCCAATCCCCTCCGTCTCCACCACCGCCAGAATCTCCGCCAAACCAGCCTCCACCACCTGAGCCCTGCTGCCAAGGATCCTGCATAACCTCATCTTCTCCCCATCCTGGCTCTTCTTCATATCCATCCAGCCCTTCTTGATCATACGGCGCATAGGGGTCGTCCTGCACCTGCTCCTGCTCTTGTCCACTGCTCTCTTCCACTGAATCAGGCTGATGTCCATATATCTGCTCTTCCTCGCTCAGGGCGCGGCCTTCATTGGCGGATGCTCCCGCAGCGCCTGCAGCAGCACCAGTGGCAGCCCCAGTCGCGTCCCCGCCTGCACCTGCGTCTGTGGGACGACCGCGGGAGGCATCCATACCCCCGTCTCCACCGCCCCAGTACATGAACGGGAATCCCATTCCACTGTCTTCGACATTAGCAGGACGTCATGCTTGCGAGATAGAGAGAGGACTGACCCGCTGCCCGAATGTCGCGAGAAGAAGTCAAAGTCGACTGCGATGAGTTGTCAGCGTTTGCTCATCTAATCACAGAAAGATCTGAGCTCACTCGATACGGCTGTCGCGAGTGCCTGTGTATGAACAGGAGAATCGTTTAATATGCGAATCGTCAATTGGCTAATAACTCACCATAGCCCTTTGATCAAGAGTCAAGCCGCCCTCTGTCCCACTTGGCAGGACCAAGCTCTGACCTTGTACCGTAACGTTGCTTCCCGGGGGAAGATTGAGCTCTGTGCCCGCTGAATCGAAGCGGATGACATATTGACCTAGCCACGAACCGTATTGTGAGATACATTCGCATGTCATCGGAGGTAGGGAGCAGCTCACCAGTATCGGTGAATAGTTCTCGGCCTAGTCCACGGAAATTCCTGTTGATCGACGCGACCAAGCCTGAAAAGTGGCAGGAGCTGATGAGCTTTGCGCTACACCCAGGATTGTACGTCACTCACGATCATCCCTGTCCTTGAGCCAGAAATCCCACGCCAAGAAACCGCTATCTACTTTAGCAAATTGTCTGAATGTGTCCGTCTCGCGTCTAACCGACGATACAAGGAATGTAAACAGTAAGCGACGCGGCCGGACAGCTCTATGAGTCGCAGTACTGTGCAAGATGGTAGATAGCTCACGTTTGGAAGAGGCTGTATCGTCTTCTCCAGGGATGCCACTCTCTGTAAGACGCAAGCATATGATCAGCTGAGATCGTTGAAGCGGAGAAGGATATGGCCAACGCACTGCTGTGTCTCTCCGACGAGCATCGAGTCGTTGTCTTCAGAGGCATGCACGAAAATGCGCGAGTTGATGAAAGCGAATGGACGTCGTATCTACGATGCAGATAGACAATCGTCAGTACTGCTGCTCGTCCCGAATCCAAAGTCCATTGGCAGGCAGCCAGCTTATTTCTCTATAGGTGCGCAACGAGGAAAGCCCGCTCACCCATAGAACAGGCTTGCCATATCGGTCCATCACGACAGACCTAAATGGGCGATGTGTTCGCAGTGCTTGTCGAGATATGGTACTGAGTATACCTTGTTCTTCCTCTGCCAGGCTATCAGAACGCTATCAGCGCAGGTGATATAGAGTGGACATGAATAAACGTACAAGCCTACATGCTGTCCGTCTGGAGAATGAATAGCGTATCTGTTCGCTTGTTCGAACTGTTTATAGCCTCGTTAGCCGTAGTGATTATGATATCTACGCAGAAGATCATGCATTAAGTCTACTTACGCCCATGAAGACGTTCATCATCTCCAGTTGTCGGACAATGACCAATGATTCATGCGCCAATATATCTCGTGCGGCATGACTATCCCCAAGAACACCTTGTGGGTCCGGCGGCACGTATACAGGCCGCGAAGGCACTATTTGGCTTTCGCCTTGATTGTTGGCATACGGATTGGAGCTCGGGTCATAGGAGTCGTATTCTAGTGGTTGCTCTGGTGTTTGAGATGTTGATTGCGGTGATGAGCGCCGATGAGGTCGGACGTGTCCTCGAGGTACTGTAGCCGGTATCAGCATTGTCCACGAATCCTCCTACGGTCCGCTATGAGAGTCAAAAAGCTGGAATGAGAGGACCCACATCTTGGGTCTTGCCGAGAAACGAGCCCAGTGGTCGATATCGACCTCAGGACATTTGACCGGGGTGCAACAGCCAACGGACGAACTAGACGACTCGGGCCTGCCAGACTATGCAGTGCTGTCCGAGCAAGCATGCTGCTTGGTTGCTGCTGGGTAAGTTGTGGCGAACAACGTGAACGTGGGGCGTTTGTGAATAGATGTACGAGTATAGGCGGACGAATAAAGTGAGCATATACCATATATCGGCTGGAAATACGACGCTGACGTAGTGAGTCCGGTTCCAGTGGCGGAGGAAGCCGCCGGATTTCACCTACCTGGAACAGCAACGATAATGATGGTGCAGACTTGAACGTTTCTTTGCTATTCATGACCACCGCTTCATCTAATTTGTCCTAGGCGTGCCGAAAGAGCTTCTAAAGCCCTTTCAGAGGCGCATGCACATGCTCCCTTGACGTTGGTAATACAAATGCGATTGAGCTCGGGTGTACTTGAGAGTCGCCAAATAGGGTGCCACCTCCACTATGCGAGTGTGCGAGGCAGAAAGAGCACGTGACTAGCAATAAAAGTTGGATTTCACTTTGAAGCGATTTGTTTTCGACACCCGTCCATCCTCTCATGCTGCTACTTCACCCTCTGCTTGTATCAGTATCAGACTTGCAAAGCAACAAGTATGCCAGCAGCCACCACTACAACCTCGATGTCGACATCTAGATCCAAGGGCAAGGGCAAGTCCCGCGCTCAACACACTGATGTAGAGGACAAGATCCCTGCTGCTATGCCATTAGGCAAACAGCTTGCTCATACCGGTATGTCCTCTCTCTCACACACACTCAACCTTCTCGACGGATGCATATGCTACTTGCAGCCGTATTTACTATGCCAAGCGTGCACTCCTCGCTGATACTATGATTGATCTTTGTGCTGCAGATAAGAAAGTCCGTGATAGAGCTGTTGCGAGCCTCGTAGCGTTCCTCTCTCAGGGCGGTGATACGGAAGGAGAATCGAGCTCGTATGTTCGTTTACCGGAGAAGGAGATGGCCAAGTTATGGAAGGGGCTGTTCTACTGTGAGTCTACATCTATCTTTTCACTATACTGGCTCCGTCTCCTGTCCACCGTTGCCCAATCTTTGGTCGCAACGAACAGAGGTTGAATGCTGATCGCTGAGCGAATGACCACAAAGGCTTCTGGATGTCGGACAAGCCGCTCGTGCAACAAGCTCTAGCGGCGGACTTGGCGGAGCTATTATTGAATATCAAGCCTAGTAGTACAGGAGAAGGGGACCGGTTCGAAGCTAGTGTAGCGTTTCTGGAAGGGTTCTGGGACGCTATCGTCCGTGAATGGGCGGGTATTGACAGATTACGGTGAGTCAACTGAGCATCCTCAAATTTCCCCTTCGCTTTTGCTTTTGCTTTGTATACCTCCAATGGCTTCCTTGGCTGACACATGCTCACAGGATGGACAAGTACTATCTCCTCATGAGGAAATACGTCAATGCGACTTTCAGACTTTTGGCGAGGGAACGATGGTCCAAGGAGAGTATCGAGGCTGTCAACAGGATCTTTTCCAAGAAGGGCGGACCAGTGACGTGAGTCATCCACCATCTATTAGCTACCTACTGCTGCCGCACTGGCATGATCTGTAGCGCAATTGCTAGCTAACGTGCGTAATTTGTGTTACAGATGGGAAGACCCGAGAGTGCCCACCTCGATCGCTACTCATCTTGCGGATATATATCTAGAGGAGCTCGACAAGGCACTGGCTTTACCCGAAGTGGACTCTCAGCCCGCCTGTCCCATTGCAGCCTTGCTGAACCCGCACATCACTCTCCTTACTCGCACTCCCACATCAACAGTACACACTCGACTCATGTCAGCGTTGTTCACACCGTTACTCGAATCGTTATCCCTCGCTTCACCTAGTATCGACGACGAGCCATCGTCCAAGAAACGGACAAAGACGATGTATGCGCATATCGTCATGCACTCTTGTACCGGCTCTCAAGGTAAAGAAGAGAGAGACACACCCCAACAACTGAAAAAGGGAGTGTTGCAAGCTCTCTTTGACGCTGCGGCTGATCCTAAAGCCGGCGAGAGCAATAGAAGGAAAGTCTACAAAGTCTGGCGCGAAGAAGGCGGCGACGACGACGATGACGAGGATGACGAATAGGGGCATAGTGCAAGTAACGCAAGCCATATGCTTGACTGTAGAAGGTAGAATGTTGATGATCGATGCATGAGTTGTGCTACACTACGTATTACTTCGTATGTTCTTCCTCAGGCCACCACGAGCCTCATCTATGCTGTTGTTCTGCTACCTCATCTGACGGAATATCCTCAAGCGCTACTCTGCTTAGAGGCCAATACCGTTCCCACCTCTCTCCTTGCTTATCCTAGCGACGTAAGATCGGGAGACCTGGTCGAACGCGGCCATATAGAGGTTCATACATTGAGATAGGCAGGACTATCGGCACATCAGTATCAGCACAATACGACTCTGGCTTGAGTAGAGCAAGTCGGAAAAATCAATGGAGACATACCTCTTGAGATGATGTGAGCGAGGTCGAAGGCTTGGTGATGCATTTAGCGAAGCACTATACGTCCACGGAAAACAAGTCAGCAATTAAAAAGGCATACTGTCGAACTCTGATCGGCTTGTGCAGATCTATCGACAGTTGTGATATCCGCTACAGCCGACTCACGTTCTCGTTGATTTTGTTGATGAGCTGTTGGGCATTGGCGATTGCGAGCTGCGACATCAAGACCAAGGCAGTTAGCATATCACTCAAATAGACATATTGCCAATCGTCCGCTAGGTACGTCCGACTACAGCGTCCACTCCTCTCCCGCTTCACATTTCATACAACGATGTACTAGCTGAGGCGCAGAATAGCGGCCCGCAGACTTCCCTCTTCGTTCCTGCACGAGACTGAGAATAGGAGTGGACCTTACTTCTTGTGAGATCTGCTGCTTCATCTGCTCTTTACGAGCGTTGGAATCTGCGTAAATTATACATGATCAGCATACTCCATCGACATACAGGAAATCACCCAGAGCCAAAAGATGGTTGTGAAAGAAGACACACCTGATGCAGGAGCGCTGGAGCCGAATAAAGAGGACATGGCGGTGATATTTGCTTGGTTGATAGATGCTTGAGAGGTCTAGTGCGATGATACTGTGATGTAACGATGCGTTGTCGAAGTTGGAGGAACGGCAAAAAGTCAAAATCGTAAGTGCTCGTAGCAATCAGCGGCGAAGTCTTCGAAGAGAATGTTCCGGCGGAAGCAAAATTTCCGTATGAGTACCCGTAAAGTGGAGGAAGCTATTCTCACTCTTTAAAATCTTTGTTGTTGCTCTTCTGCTCGTCATCATATCACTGATTTCACTCTTCTTGCTCAACGTTGACACTGTTTGGCTAAGAGCACACTTAGCGCGATGCCGCCCAAATCCATCTTCCGCGGGCCCAATGCCCAGCATTTCCAGCTCGTCCATCGATCTCAGCAGGATCCACTTATCAATGATCCCGAGGCCAGTCAGCGGGTGTTCAAGCCCCTCGCGCGAGCCAATGACTCGGGCAAGAAGGTAGGCGTCATTCGCACTAGTCTCAAGATTGTATATGATATACGTATCTGACGTGTGTTGTAATCCGCTCTGCTTAGTCTGGCTACACGCTGGCAGAACTCGAGACCTCTGTCGACAAGGCCACCATGAGGCAGAATGAGGGTGAAGCAGCTATGTACGGAATCACTTACGACGACTCGTCCTACGATTATATGGCGCACTTGAAACCCGTTGGCCAAGGGGGAGTCATCGAATCTGTGCTTATTGCTGGACCAAAGGGGTCAACGGTGGCAAAGGGCATGAAGACTACTGCCAAGGGAAAGGGCAAAGCGCGCGAGGACGAAATGTTCGACTTGCTGCCAAAGGAGGTCTTACCGAGCAAAGACTTGATTTCGGTCCGAGAAGCACATGCTAGAGAAGCTGCTATACCTGAAGAGCTGCAAGGGTTGCAGCCTGACATGGACCCGCATCTTCGTCAGGTACTCGAAGCTCTCGAAGATGACGCTTTCGTCGACGAGGAAGATGAAGACGATTGGTTTGGCGAGCTGGTTCAGGCTGGCGAGAGAGATGAAGAAGAGGAGGTGCCGTGGGAGTTCAGTGAATGGGGAGTGAACGAACGAGCTGGACCTAGTGGTACCAATGATGGCGTACCTGCAGGAGAAGAGACATGGGAGGATCGATTCAAGGCTTTCAAGCGCGAACAAGCCAAATTGCCCGAGGCGATATCCGAAATCGACCCAGACGAGCTTTCAGAAATGGCGGATACTGTTGGTTCGCTCAACAGCAATCTTGCCGATATGATGGTGCAAGGCGGGAAGAAGAGGAGGGGAAAGAGAGGTCCCAGTGATGCATCAGGAATGAGTATGAGCAGTTCGAGTATGTTCCGGAATCAAGGATTAAGAGACCTCGACGATCGTTTTGACAAGGTGTGTGACTCATTGCTTCCGTCATCGGAGTTGTGCTTATTAGCGTCGACTTGCAGGTCGAACGGGATTATGAAGATGACGACGATGAGGAGTATGACGAGTACGAGGATTTCCCGGATGATGATACGGTTTCCGTTGCCCCTTCCAACTTTTCCGTCTCTTCTCGCTTCTCGCTCGCCTCGCATGCTTCTCGAGCCGACGCTGGAGCACCAGAACTATCGAGAGACGATTTCGATTCTATCATGGATGATTTCTTAGAGAACTACGAAGTGGTCGGACGAAAATTCCGACCTGCACTAGGAGGCACTGGCATGACAGGTGCTGAGAAGCTTCAGGTCCTGAGAAATGCTATCGATGGTGAGGAGGAAGGCGATAAAGAGGAGAACAGGAGGAGGATTATGGAGATTGAAAGGATGGAAAGAATGAGCATTAATGTTACAGGCAAGAGTAAAGCGCCCAAGGAACAGAAGGAGCGCGTGGCGGAGGACGACGCGGAGAAGTGGGATGTGGAGACTATATTGAGTATGTCTCCTCTTCGTCGTTCATGATCAGCTGTGAATATCATACTGACATTTTGTAAAAAGCGACATATACCAACACCGAGAACCATCCAGGGATGATCCGATCGCGCACAGCAGCCGAAGCCAAAGCCCGCGCAGCCGCAAAGGCTCAACAAGAAACAGCATCAAATGCTTCTGCAGAGGATCAGGATGACGAGTCTGACTCCGGATCCGATTCTGGTTCCGAGACGGAGCGCGAGGGTGGACCTAGAGTCACTGTCGCTCGACCCAAGGGCGAGTTGGCAGAGGAGAAGAAAGCCCGGAAGGCAGCTGTCAAAGCTGAACGATCGGTGCGTTGGAACATACATCTTGACATTTGAGAGTACACATACATGTGCTAATCTGTACTATCTGAATAGGCTCGTCGTGCTGAGAAGAAGTCTCACAAAGAGACCTTTTCTACCGAACGCAAGCGACAATTGGCAAGTCACAAGAAGATGGTTGGGAACGGGAAAGCTTCCGACATGCTTGTCGGTACTAGAGGAGTGGTTTCGCTCAGTTAGTTTATGAGTGGAACGTTCAAATTGTTAGTGCATTGAGCATGTCTGCTGGTTTGGTAGAGTCCATGGTCGCGAGAAACGTGTTGTACGCATATGTTATGGCAATGTATGGCTAAACGAGACGTGAGGACATGGACAGGGAAGTTGCCACTCGAATTACTAAATCGCCCATATCGGAGATAAATTGCCACCGCTGTAGGACTTAAGGCATCGGTCAACTTGCGTTCCTACAGCAGAATGGCTGATGAGGCGCCACATTGATATCGCCTCGGAAACATGCACTTCCCTTTTTACCCTTAAGTGCACTCAGTTTTTCTATAGTGGTGCAGCGTGGTTGGTGGTTGGTGGGTAGTGGTACAGTGGTAGCAGATGACCGGGTCCGATTGGGTTGTGCTGGGTTTGGGTGGATTGTGTGCTTTTGACAAATCTGACTAGAGCATTGAATTCAATCCTTGGTTGTCTTTGTCTTGCCACCACTAAAACCTACATCCTTCTATCCTTACATCTACTCTAAAAGACCGAAAGCAAGAACTCGCCTCTGCGCTTCTTGCACTACATACGACCAATTTCGCACTCGCAAATAACACTCAAGAAAACTACTATTCAATATGGTGAGTAGGCTTGTTCCCAGCACTCGCGTGATGATCGGGCAATGGGAAAGAGAGATATTGGATAGTGGATTGTGGATTGTGGATTGTCTGTGCACTGGGTCCTGCTCGTCATGTGCGAGATGACTTGATGGAGTGCTGGCGAGGATTAGAGATGTAGAAGTGGTGAACAAGCGGTGTGCAGTATGTGCGGGCAGACGATGAACTAGGGTGGCAAGGCTGGGCGGCGTAAGCTCTTCTATCCAGTCAACCATGGAGACATGGTCTACCATTGTCTGTATGACGATGCGTGCATCGCCCTTGCCACCTTTGCCGTCAACTACCACTGCCAGTCATTCTTGTCATGCGAAGGGGAGGACAGCACACTACGATCGCCATCCACCATATCCGTCTTTCCTCTATCTCTATCTTGTAAATACGCTACGAACAAGAACGGGAAGCTGACATCTCTTCGCTCCTTCCTATAGGTTCTCGCCGTTGATCTCCTCAACCGCCCCGCCGACGTGCACGCCCGTACCCACAAGCTGAAGAAGGTCGTCCCCGAGCCCAACTCGTTCTTCATGGACGTCAAGTGCCCCGGCTGCTTCACCATCACGTGAGTGCTGTTCTGTATCATATCCATATCGCATCATCATAGAGGATACCGGCTGATCAAAATCATGCGCTCTGCTTCTTCATTCTTGCGTCGTTCCATGACCGTCTTTCCATTGTTTTGTCGACTGAAATCGCTCGATTCGCTGCGCTCGTCTCGCAACACAGCACCGTCTTCTCTCACGCTTCCACCGTCGTCCAATGCCAAGGTTGCGCCACCGCTCTTTGCCAACCCACCGGTGGTAAGGCCAAGTTGACCGAGGGTGAGTACTCTGTCGGCTATCGCTATCGAAAGCACTTTGATGCTGACGTATTTGCAATCACTTCATAGGCTGCTCTTTCCGCCGAAAGAACTAGACTGAGAAGAAACGCAATAGCAGATGGGAGAGGTGTGAGGTGTGAGGTTGCGGGTTTTCACTCAGATTCGGTTCTTTTAGCATGACTTTTTGCCCTCTGTCCATGTCATTCTATATCACGCATCGTGTTCTCGTTAGTTTGTCCGGGATCGAGAAGCAACAGGCAGCCTCCGAGAAAGGCTGTCCAGTCTATGACTCCTACACGTTGGGCGATCAAGGCATTCTCGGTATTGCACTACTAAAAATCATGAACTGCACTAGAGCCCAGTTGCGACGCTGATTGGGGCACAGGTAGCTTGCTGATCGGATCTCAACTTTACTGCTTCGTCTCACAGATATCAGATACACATACATCGCTAGTTAGATTATAATTGCGACAATATAGCTACACGCAATACCATTATACTCTCTAACCCGTCCTGATCTCACTCCGAGATGACTAAAGGTTCTGATACAGTTAATACACAACGAGAGCTTTCTTACACCGCTCTAAGTTACTCATGATGGCCCAATGAGACTTAATGGCCAAAACGCTCTTCGTCAAAGCCCAAAATGGCTGTGCGGCGATTCCGCTCATGCTCATGCTCCCTCTCCCAATCTTCCGCTTTAGCATAAGCAAGCTTCTTCTGTTGTTGTTCCGCTCCCTGTCTCGAGGCTGACGGTGTATTCCGACCGTTCCGCACTCCGAGATCCTCTCGCACCGCTGTAGGAAGGTCGTCATACTCCTTCTCTTCATCTTCTTCTGGCAAGTCGTTGGAATTCGTCCGTATCGGCGGCGGAGGCGAGGCTCTTCGACGTGGTGTAGCATCACCATCTGCCTCTGCTTCATGCCCCGCGCTAGGATACAGATCTCGGGCATGTAGGTGCCCGTGTTGACCTTCCAGCAGTAGACCTTTGCTCGGCCGTTGAGTCCAAGGCGTGTACTCTTGTTGACTTCCACTGCTTATTGGTGACGAAGGGGACGCGCCTTCGCTATCTCCCTCGCCGTCTTCGGATATAATAGCGCTTCCGCTAGATGTACTAATTGTCGAAAGTGACGTTGCTCTATCACGTCCTGGTGGCGGTGATCCAGGAATATTGAAGTGTTTTGTTGCCACAGGAGATTCCTGCTCTTCCTCTGCCACTGTTCCCAGAGCCAGACCAGCAGATGGAGGAGCCACCAGCGGTGACCCTTCACTAGGAGCCGAGGATGACGTCGAGGCCATTTGTGGTAAGCTGGGCGCAGACGAGCGATGTACTAGTGGTCTGCCAGGTGATAAAATTCCTGTGTTAGAGGCATCTGTCGAAGTCGAAGCGTTTGACGCAGCAGAGGCTTGAGATGATTGAGAGGACGACCGAGATCTCCTCACTTTGCCCCAAATGGCTTTAGCACCGGACTTGGCGAGTTGGCCCAGGTCAACTGGGTCGTTACTGATAGTATGCCACAAGCGTCAATTGAGTCGTGGAAAATGGAGCAAGAGCAATGATAGATCATTGACTCACCCGCTCTTCGCCTCGAACTGTTTCTTGTACGCCTCCCAATCTGCGTCTGTCATGAACAACTTGCCTTGCTGCTTGCCATGTCCGGGGGGCGCACCTGGCGCTCCGCCTCCACCTTGGCCAGTAAGGAGGTTTCTCCGACTAGCAACTCCCAGTGTAATAGAGTTGCGTCGCTGCAATTTATATTCGGGTGGGACAGAAGGGAGAGGAGCGAAGGATATCTTGTTTGTCGAGCCTCGTCTGCCGGTGCTGGACAAGGTACGTTGTGTTGGGGAACCTGGTGATGACGGAAGACTCGGAGACGATATACCTGATACGAAAGCTGACTGAGGAGGCTGTGGGGCTGGAGAAGGGAAAGCTTTCAAAGAAGAGTCTATCGAGCTCAGCGGAGGGGACGGACTGATCTCCACACTTGTACCATCATTTCCATACCCGGAATGACTGCTGTTCAAGCTGAGTCTCGAAGAGCTGGCTGCTGCCGAAGACCCCGAGGCAGAATAAGTGGTCGGTATCCGTCCGGACCCGTTGAGCAGGATGGACTGTTTCGGCTTTTCTGAAGATAAGGAGGGGTTGGGCGGGATGAGCAGCGATGGACCTGCATCGCTAGTCGTTGCTGTTGATGTGAAAGAGGACATGGCCGTTTAGCGTAGTCACCCGGTTACGATATCGCTACTCCGGGCCAACCTGGCTAATTGACCGGAAGATGATGGCGGACTATTGGAGGCGAATAAGTGAGCCACGTATTGACGACAGGCCGGACAGTACTAGACGGCCATGAGAAAACGATGAGGCGCTTGAGTGAGATGGGCGTGCGAAGAGGATGGACGACAGTCTGTGTACAACTTGGACTGTTCCGGCTCGGGTTCTGCTCCGGTTTCCGTAATGAGAGTATTACTCATGAATCATAATGCATTACAAACATTGTTCATGAGGGACTTTGGCCATTAGTATTTTATGGTAATGTTGTAATAGAGTTTGGTCAAACGCTAATTAGCCTATTGTGGTAGCCGTGCGGGGGTCGGGGGTCCCAGGTACGGGCGCCGACTAGGTGTCTGTGGCAGAATCTTCCTGAGCTGTCGTCTGAGATGGGTGATAGGTTTTTCTCACCTTCACCCAAGCTACCCCGATGGGTGCACCTCGCTGTCGGCTACAGTCAGGCCGTGCTTCACACTGTGACATGAAGGCCCATTATTCCCGATGGCAGAGGGCGTGCCAGGTAGTCTGTTCTAGCAAATAGCGTACTCAAGCTGCAGAAAATCGTACTTTGTATCATTCTGACAGTGTGTGAACGGCCACTCATGCGCAAATGCTGAATCAGCTGGATACGATATCTTTGCTTGAGCGACATTGGCATTGAGGCGACACCGACATAACGTGAAGCTGTCACCCTGGTTTTTAGGCCAGCAACATTCCGAGGGTAGCGTAGATATGTCCAATCCTCATCCTTCTACCTCTCATCGCTGTTTGAAGTCTGTCTATGGTTTCACACATCTTCTCTTTCTCCGAAAGCACATGCCCGATGTATACTGCACTAAAGCTTTGCTCATTGCGCCTTTGTGCGTCGGTCGATTACGCCGATATCGACGAAAGACGGAGCTCCGTCTCTGTGCATGGGTAGCATGCATGCACTGTACGATTTCCAACGAGACGAGTGTGAGTGTACGCATTGGAAAATGTGTCAGGACGTGCCTTCAGCCAAGGTACGCAGAACAGGAAATGGAGAGTGGTCACGCGCTGAGAACGACTTCGCTTAATACGTTAGTGATCGCACGAAATTTCGTTAGTGGTAGGAAATTATGGAATTGTCCTTGATCTAGGGAAGATAGCCGAGATGGCACATGGCTTCGCACTCCGCACTCTTCATCTGGCTACTAGATCTAGCGCTTCATTCCGTTCGATTTCCTGTCTGTCTTTTCTGTCCCATCTCATCTCTCCTCCTTTGCTCGTTGCTTGTTTCTTACACACGTAAAACGCTCACATGACCATAGCCCACGCTGTCTCATATACGCATAGTACATTGAGCACCCACGAGTCAGGATCAAGTATGACTGACCTGCTGACTTGCCTCGCTTAACCACATAAAAAGCTTCGCTGACCCTACGATCCTGTGGACGTACATACGCAAGCCGAAATGCCAAGATCCGTCCGATTAAAGTTGGACATGCAGTCAAGTTACGCCTCAACCTTTTCATGCTTCTCCCCAAGCGAACGTTCCCTGGCAACCTGCGAGTACATCGGTACGCCAGGATTCGAGGGCTGTCGTCTCCAAGTCTCCCTGAACAAGACTGTCTCTGTCTCTCGGGTTCAACTCGATCGAGGAAGTGCGAATCGTTCCTTCCCCAGCAGGGCGGTCGGAGTAGCTCGTACGTCGTACGTTACTGACCAGCGACCAGCAGTCAGGTGATTGATGGTTCCCGATGGAACATGCCAGGGCGGGCCCCACGATACGGGCATTGTAATCACCGAAAGTTTTATGGTCTTCCCAACATTTGTGCATATAATAGTTCATCGCTGATCAGACTGGCTGACAAACAAGAAATCATTCTCTACTTATTCACATCACACATCTAGATCTGAAACGGAAAAGGGCACAAAGCGACATGTCCAAAATCGAAGGTCTAGGGTACTCTGCACCCGCCCAAACGCACAGCGAGCAAGATGAGATCGACATCGTTCCTGCCAACAAGGCTGAAGTAGGGTCCACCATCAACGCTGATCCGGAATACGGATCTAAAGAGCTCGCGACGAGCTATGAAGTCGACGTTTTTGCTGCCCAGCACGCAGCCAAAGATGGGGACTACGTCGAGTTTAGATCTATGGGCTGGATCACAGCTGGCTTAGTCGGCACTGCCGAGGTGCGTCTCATCTCTCGTCCACTGCTGTGGTCTGTCCAGTGACAAAACGAAGCAGCTGACGTAGAATGCGTTGCTAGGCTATAGCACTGGGACTGCTCTCGTACCCATCCATTTACCTAAGATTGGGCATGGCAGGCGGCATCATCGCCACTATAGCATTCGGCATCCTCTCCTATATCACTGGATGCATGATGATCGACTTCAAGACTCGTCATATGGGAGTCATGCACTATGGCGACGTTGGTTCCTTGATGTTCGGTAAATGGGGTCGATACTGGTTTGGCGCAGGCTTAGTACTCAAGGTGGGTCAACCAATTGTTCCCTTGGCCTGGTCTCGACTAACATTGATGGCATTATTTTGTGCAACGTAGTGTGTGGGCCTCGGTGGATCCCACGTGCTTGTCGGCGAGACTGCCTTGGCCTACATCAGCTCCAATGCTATTTGCGGAGTATGGTTCGGTCTGATCATTGCCATCGTCAGCATCCTCGTGAGTGACAGCCGGATAGCATGCTCCTCACACATCCCGTTGTCATGATGGCTGAGTTTTTTATGCTTGATGTAGATGTCAGTAAACAGAGAATGGGGGAAACTGCACTTCCTCTCGACCCTGTCGCTCATTTGCATCTGCATCGCCTCGCTCCTTATCGCTATCGCTACCGGCGTCCAATCTCCTTCCGTCCTAGTGAAAAAGGGCGTTCCAATCACTTGGCACGCCTTCCCTACCAACCCGAATCTGACTGACATTGTTGGCGGAATCACCAATATCGTCTTTGGCTACGGAGGCAATATCGCCGCGTTCTCATTCTGCTCTGAGATGAAGAGACCGCAGGACTACAAGAAATCGTTGTTGCTCGTCCAGGGATCGCAGATATTCTGGTACTGCCTCATCGGCGGTTTGGTCTACAGCTTTGGTGGGCAGGTGAGTCTACTCATCCTTTATACTCAGTTTTCTGTCCGACTACGCTGTTGCTGGCTTTTCATCAAAACGCTGACTATGCGATATGCGTTATGCTTTGACCCTGTAGTACACCGTGTCGCCCGCTTTGACGATGGCTGTACGACGGATCTCTATTGCTGCCTACGCTTTAGCGCTGCTCACGATCCTGGTCTCAGGGATCTTGGGCGTAAACATCGCTGCAAAGTACTTGTACATGGAGACTTTACGGGGGTCGCCACTGTTGACCTCTAAAGGGTGGAAGGCGTGGGGATGGTGGATGACGCTCGTCTCTATTGTCTGGATCATTGGCTTCGTCGTCGCCAGCTTAATTCCCTTTTTCAATCAACTTTTAACGATTATCTCAGCGGTCTTCAGCGTGTGGTTCATCTTTGGTTATGTCGGTATACTCTGGTTCTACGATAATCACCCTGCCCTAGCGAGCTTTGCGAAAGACGACGAACCGCGCGATATCAGTTCGTGGAAACAGAGAGCGTACTATGCCGTAGCGTTACTTTCGGTGCGTCCCATCTCTCGTCTCCCATCTCCCATCTCCCATCTCCCATCTCCCATCTCCCATCTCCCATCTCCCATCTCCCATCTCCCATCTCCCATCTCCCATCTCCCATGTCTACCTCCGTTCTTTACAGACACAACCTCACGACTAACAAATCCCCAAAATCACAGATCGCCATCTCAATCGTCATCACTCCACTCGGCCTCTACTCGGCCGCGGAAGGCATCAAGTCCGGCTACGCACACTCGACCTTCAAGCACCCCTTCTCTTGCTAAATTGCGTATTTTATCGCAATTCGCTGCTGGTGGCGTCGGACAGCATGTCTAGGTGTCACGATACGGCAATAGGCTTTGCATGGAAAATCATTGTACAGGAGACGTCGGGTCTCGCGCCGACAGCACCAGCCTGCTGCTAGGAGAACAGGCCTACTCGTACTTGGAATAACATGCATGAACGAATACAGAATTTTCTTCCGCGCCATCCGCCTACCGTGATGCTTCAGCGCCTTGAGTGGTGGTCGCATCGGTGTTCTTGTATTGCACAAATGCATTCAAAGCCAGATGGACAAGCTATTTTGACAAACACTGATGCCACAAAAATTACGCGGGAGAAAATGGGCTTTATGTAATGAAACAACAGGGGCGTAAGATACGAGAACAGGTATACAGCGTGTAGCTCAAAGCGTATAGGGGTAATCAGGTGATGTGATATGCTACGTTCTGGCGGACCGATCTCGTCTCGTCTGGATAAAGGGTGCGTAGCTGTCCAACGTCATGATGAAAAGATTATAATTGTTGGACTGTGGAAAGGTCAGTGAGGTCCTTACTGTAGCCAAGTGGCACAAACGTACTCTGGGCGATAAGGAATTGCTTCTCGTCCTACGAGCAGACCAAATACACGTTAGCAACACTGATCACCATATAGTCACTCGCTCGCTCACATTGAATTGCTCATCTAAAATAAGCATCATATCCCGGTCAGCTCCGTCCATTCTGCGTGATGGAACTACATACCATCTTTGTCGTTGTGGAACTCCTTGAGGAAACCGAGCAGCTTTTCCTTGTTTCTCCGCAGAATGCTTGCAATCTGAGGCGGCTTGTTGGGATTTGCCACGAACACCTTGCGAGATGAAATCAATCTCAGCTAATGAACCACGTCTTTGGCATTCGCACTCACCTTGAAAACGTGAAACGCCTCAAATTGGATATTCCTGCTCTTATCCCTCAAAAAGTTCATCATCATCTTCAGGTTGGCTTCTGACGCGATATATCGGGTCATGATGGTGTAATTTGCACGGTCGAGCAAGATTTCGCCCAGGAGCTTGAGTGATTGACGTTTTGTCACGTAGTTTGAAGATAAGATGAGGGTAGTGTACATATTGAAGAACTGTTATTATCATTGATCCTGTCAGTGCATTCTGACCTTGGATACATATGCAAGCGGCTTACTCGGTCGTAATTGGCGTCAAGCCATTGTGCGACCATTGGCTTGTGTTTCGTGAGCGTTTCCTACATCGCACCACTGTTCAGCATGCTACAGTGACGAGTCACCGGCTTTGCCTCACTCACCTTCATGTTGGCAAAGGCGTCACATGATATGCCAAAAGTAGTGTTCTCAATGTAGTTGGGAAAGGTGAAGAATCTAGACATGACATGATGAGTATTCTCCTACCATTGTGGCAGTAGTGACAGAGAGCGCTGCGACCACACTCACTGTTCTGAATACAGCAATATCCGAGCCAGCGGCTCATACCTGAGCATCTCCTTGAGTATCATCCCCGCATTCAGTGCTATATCTGGATTTGAGTATCTGCGATAGCAAGATCCACAATATAAGCGAACGCGCGAGTACACTCAAGACATGTGAAGCCATGCTCACCCTTTCAAGGTGTTGAAGATAATATCCGGGCGAGTGGTGATGTTCTCGACTGTCGGGGAACGAGTGCCAAGCTGACGTCGGAGCAGGGTGTTGTATATGTGACAAACATCCTTCCGGGCCTACATGGTGAGAATAACACACAATGTCAGTGTTGGACAATTAGCATATATGTCCGTGCACAGATCAGTGAGAAATAAGAGGACATTCTCACCTCGAAGTCGAATTTGCCAAGATGTATCACCATCAGACTGAGGAGATCTTGCGCATACACTTCGTTGGCCACTTGCGCCACGGCGTCGGGTGATGGCTCGACATCGCCTTCGCCGGACAATGATGTTTTGGTGGAAGCAAGTAGACGGGATACCTCTTCGTTGACCTGGAAAGGGATAAGTGATTAGCGAGTCATGGTGGCTGATGCTTTAGGATGCAGCAATATGAACACACCCTTTTTCGCCCTTCTCCAGCTGGTGCCTGCTCAAGGCGGACAATGTTCTCCTTGAGACTCCTGACGGTCTCTGCTGGCGTCCTCGTCTTCTGACGGTTGAAAAAGTTCATGCTGGTCTAGCAGTGATGGAAGAAGGATGTCGGAGGTTCTAGGTGCGTCTGTTCTTATTGTTTGAGGATGGTGACGTGTCAAGTGCTAAGGTTTGTCCAGAGTGCTGTCGCTGCGCGAATGCTAACGTTGAGAGGAACGAAGTATTATCAAGTGATTGACATTGCCTAGTTGGTGATGTAGTGATCACGGATTGACGCGCCTCGTCGTTGTAGTGGTGGTTTATTTCAATTCAATACACTGCGAAACATAACAATAACAGTACAACCAGCTCACGACCCTGAAAATCAATGGCTCATTCCAACCACCTTTTTACGTAATTTGCCACCGGGCTCCTCTTTGCCATGTCCGCAGCCACCTCTCTCACTTGTTGTCATCGTTGCTCTACCTCTATCCCCTCATCTTCTAGTCAACTATAGTAACTAGCGGAACATCTCATCATGGACAATTCACCGACGTAAGTCCTGGAGTGTATACTTACTGCTATCGGTGGCTGCTAAAGATCTATTCCAAATCTACAGAGCCCTGTTCGAGAACTATGACGAGGACTTTAAGCAGCTCCTCGCTAGTCTCAAGGGCAAGTTGGAAGGAGATGTGAAGCAGCTCAAAGGAGGTCAGTCAACTGTCTTCTCAACGCTTTGAGGCCAGGCAATATCTGACGATATTTTGGCTAATAGAGCAACGCAAAGCCGCTTTAAAGCGGGTCTCAGAGGAGCTGGATGAGGCGGAAGAGATTGTGCGTAGCTTGCTGCTTCTAGATATTCGCGGCTGAACAACATTTTTGTCTCACGCAGGTCGCCCAGATGGAGGTTGAGCTGCCGTCGATGCCCGCCTCAATCCGACAGACGTATCAAGCTCGCTTAGCCACCTCAAAACAAGGTCTTGACAAGGTCAAGAAGACTTTGGTGAGTGTCTTTTCGCATCGCTGTCTAATCGCATGGATCTTGACTGTTGCACGTAGAGAGATGTCCGAACCGAAGGCCAGCGATCAGAATTGCTCTCGGGACCAGGAGGATTCCCCAATTCTGATGACCCGTATACCGACGATCCGAATCAATACTCTACTCGCACGAGACTGTTGCAGGGGACAGATACCCTTGCGGACGGGTCAAGGAGGTTGGATAATGCTCATCGCATCGCTTTGGAAACTGAGGATGTTGGTGCGGATATCTTGCGGAATCTGCGAGGTCAGAGGGAACAGATTGAGCATACCAGAGATACCGTGAGTGCTCTATCGTTATCCTTCGTCGCCTTTCGGAAGCAGACTCTGATACTCCTCACCTCACGCGCTTAGCTCGTTCAAGCGGATTCATCCATTGATCGCGCGGCCGGCACGCTGAAGAAGATGATCTACAAGTGAGTGTCTGCTTCCTGTGGCTCTCGCTCACAGCGCTGATTCCCTTTTTAGGATGTATCAACAAAAGTTCGTTTCAGCAGGTATCATTGCCATCCTGGTCATTCTCATTATAATCGTCCTCTGGTCCAAGCTACGGGGATGATTGAGTCAAAAGTTCATCCTTTGGCTCGCTTATGAGGCTTTTGCCTCCATCGGCTATCAGTGCGAATATAAATGGAATGGCCTATTTGGAGAAAGGAGACGGTTGTATAATACCTAGGGATCTACCTGTAAGAGATGCGACTGGACTTTACGGCAGCGAAGCGCTATGGTTTCGCTTCTTCTCAACTGACCGTTCCTTTCATACAAGGATAAAGGAGGGTTTTAACCGCGTCAGCGTCACTAAAGCGCATTCGCTCCTTTGATGCCTAGCTGGTCCTTTGTCCGTCACTGACTTATCTGGAGATCATAAGAAGAGATATAAGGTTTTCGAGAGTGTCGTGGAGATTTTTTACTCTGCCCGCATTCTGTATCTTGCCCGCATAGCATTCCAATAGCTGATAGCTGCGCAACCCCTCGTCATTATGGCACCCAAGACCGACTCAGCTTTGCCTAAGATGGACGACGTGTTCAAATCACATCCTTGTCCCGAGATCGTAAGGGTGAGTGAGGGCTGCCCCTTTGCACACCCGTTTGCGAAATAATCGAAGCTAAGCAGGAGATTGACACGTAGGATCACACGGCGAGATATCGGCTTCGAGCGATAGATCTACTGCAGAACCACATGCCACAGAAGATCATAGCTATTCAAGCCTTGATAGCATGTGAGGAAGATCCTTGTTCGATATGGTGGAGAGGCCAAGTCTTCCTTCCTGGATTCACCGATATCAAGATCAGCCAGCCGGCCGTTGCTGATCGTAGCAAGACTGCGACCCGAGTCAACGCCAGTGGTACCATTGGCGATAAGCCGCTAATTGCTGCTGCTGCTGCGATTGCCGACCTACCTCCAGTCTTTCCTCGAGATGTGATGTTGGACCACACTGTCGCCGACTCTGTGTCGTCAGACGGGTCGGACGGGGGTGGACGGGGTGTGAAGTTGGGCGCGCACTGGTTCGAAGTGTTCAAGTTGAACAAGGTACAAATGGAGTGTGAGGAAGTGATCGTCAGGTGAGTCGATGCGCAATGTCGATACTGCTCCGGCGTGACGAGTATCGAGAAGCGAGGGGACTAAACTGATTGTGTATGTGTTGATGATACGATGGTAGGGAAACTGAGGAATTGCACTTGTTCACGCAAGAGTTGAGAGTGTGGTTGGAGCTAGAAGTGCCTTTGGTTGAAGATGGGAATTCGTTCGGTAAGCTTTGTCCTTCTCCAGATCTTGATTAAGCGTCCTTCTTGCTTGACGCTGGACTCGTATGGCAATGATGAAATACTGTAAAACTAAAACAACGAGCTGACTCTCTCTGTGCTTTCACGTGCCTCTTTGGGGACAGGCGCCGAAGTGCAGTCATTGCTCATACGAGAACTAACCGAAGCGTACAAGAAGAGCGTAGCCATGTCGAACGGGTGCAGAGCGCACCACAACGATCGTCTCAAGCTGGCCACGGATTGGGCAAAGTACCCCAACTTTGAGGATTTCGGGGTATGTCGCCTCTCCTTCTACCTCGTATCACCCATATCACCCATATCATACGATATCATGTATTGTGAACAAGGCTGACGCTCGATACCGTAATTTGGCAGGCGGCAATAGCTGCGTCGGACAGGTTCGATCATGTCCTCCTCCGCTCCTACCTCCGTTCCCTCCTGGCCATCTACGGCGGGCTTTTAGTCAAGTTCGAGAGGAATTGGGCCAAGGTCATCAACCCAAAAGGTTCAGGAGGAGGTAGTGGTGGTATGTACTAAACCCTAAAAGTGCATTGGTCACGGGAACTCTTGCTACGGAAATCTTCGCTGCCTTGGCAAGTCGCTGCACAGCGTCCAATCAAACGCATGATAGCATGTAACATGCATCGTCAAGATCGTAATCTATCTTTTCCACTCTACGTTACAGCCATGAAAGCTATTACCGCTGAAGCAGAGCAATGTCCATATCTCGTCTGATACCCCTATAAACCAAAAAAGATTGTCTGAATGGTCGATCCACTTTTGCGTTGATTATACAATACTAATTCCCACCTCTTGCACCTCCTTCCTCGCCTCCTTCGTCTTGACGCTCAAAGAGCATGAGGCGATCCTTCCAGCGCGAATTGAGGACTGCGTAATCTGTCCGTGATTCTGCAGATCGCCATGGATTAGCACATGTGCTTGACATGCAAGGTAAAGACAACAACGCGGCACTCACTCAATAGTCACTCGGCCCACTTCTCGCTCTTGTGGAGGCTCGTAGCCAAAGCTCATTGGGTCGCTTCGTCGGTTATCCCTTGGCATCCTCTCCACTATCCTAACGACGAACACCTCTCCCGATCCTCTGATAGGTGGCACACCCCACAATTCTAGCTCCCTAGCATCGAAATGCAGCCATTGAGGAAGAGTACCGCCGCCTTCTATCTCCGCTCTATATGTTGAGGGTGGAGAAGAAGACCAAGTTGCAGCCGAGAGCGAAACGGTTGGGGGCGGGTTGATTTGAGGGTGCATGGAGAATGTCTCGTTTGCAACGGCAATGACCCGTCCATCGTTCGCACCGCTGTTGGCGCTCGCTCCAGCTATAGCAGATGCGAACGCACTGGAGAACGGTCGTGATCCGCCTCCAGAGCCCAAGCCTGATCCTGACCCTGATCCAGCAGTGTTTGTCCGTCGGTGTCGAATGAAGCTACCAACCTGCGGTAATGCTGGCGAGAGAGGGTTGGAATCGCGTGCAGGTACAGGTCGGATCGTTGATGCTCGTACGGTCGTCGCTTCTGAAGGAGCCATAGAATCTCGGTTGGCGTTGTCCATGTATGGCGAGCCAAAGTAGATCGCAGCGGCAGGATAGCCTAATCCGGGATTGCCTTCACTAGGCGCATACATCGTTGACCGCCTGGCATCGTCGGCATCGCTGAATGCGCCACTGACCCTGTTGGCTTCCTCAGCTATCGCCTCACGAGATTGCTCGCTAGGAGGTGTCTGCATTGGACCACCAGCGACCCGACCATTGCCTGCCTTCAATCGCGGGTTTGAGCGAGAGTCTTGTCTTTGCGGCCGACGGGTTTCGAACGATTGTCTCTCGGCCATTGCAACGACCGCAGGTCCTTCCACTGATAATCCATCTTCGTCATCGGTTTCGGTCGATCGGAAACCCTGAGACTCGCCAAATCTGCTCAAACCACTAGGTCCGGCGGGGAAAGACGATCCTGACTGGAACTGCGACTGAGAAGCGAAGTTTGAACCGGTGCCGAAAGCACTTGCGCTCTGAACGCTGTCGTGCCCTTCGTGAGAAGCGTGGAACTCGCTGAAAGACGATTGTGAGCCGGCCTCATGCATCGAAGCCAGTCGCGCTAGCGCAGTCGGATTCTCATGTCGAGGGTATCGAGGAGTGAAGTTTGGTCGTGGTCGTGGGATGCTTTCCGCGGTGGAAATTCTGTTACCGCCCACTGCACCGAGAGACGCGACATCGTCATCCTCTGGTCCGTTCTCGCCTGAAGACCATTGGAAAGATCCTCTGCTCTCCCAGCTGGCGCGAGAACTTTCGGAAGCAAACGACTGAGTGAACGAACTACCACCCTGGGATCGACCAGACGGATCGTTGATGCCGATGACATCGGGATATCCAACAAAGCTACTGGATGAGTTGGGGATTTTCGGTGAGATAATGGCTGGCTTGTTGTCCTCAGTGACTGGCTGAGCACCCCAGCCGAAGATCCCCTTGAGTCCATCAAGTCTAGTAGGCTTCTCGATAGCGGTTGTAGCTTCGGTGCTAAACGAAGTGCGTCGTGGCGAATCCTCAACGTTGTTGGAACGAAGGTTGAAGCCTGAGAAACGAGCGATCTCTCCGAGGAGGTTTCGAGGTGGATCGAGATTGTTACTTCGCCTGAATGGGTCTTGCGCATTGACAGGCGAAGTTGCCACGAAACTGTCTCCATCGTCGTCCTTTTCCTTTGATTGACCCGCCTTGTTCTTCCTTCGTCGGCAGCAGCAAAAGAGGAGGATCAAGATGAGCGTGACTAGGAAGAGCAGGCCAAGACAGACGCCCATCGCAATCTTCGCAGCGTCTGATATACCTTTGCTTCCAGATGAGCTATTGGTCGCGGTGGGAACAGCAGCGGTACCTGAAGAAGTGCTTGTCTCTGTGACCCCTGCGAGTGTGATGAGCATTGTTGTGGTTGCGGAAAGATCACCGATCACTCCTTCGAATGTCACGTTCACTTCGTTGTAGTCGGGACTGGCTGGGGTCGTGCCGTAAAGTGACATGTTCTTGGGGTTGAAGGTAAGCCAGGTAGCTGCGTCGGTAGGTGATACAGTCGCGTTGACGACGGCGCTCGAGTTGGTAACATATGGGCTGAAGTCGAATGCAAATGCTTGAGAAGGAGTTGCGGTCGTGTTGGGGAGCGAAAAGGCAGAGAAAAAGTATGGAAGAACGTCTATTCCAAGCCAAGTGACGAGATACAAAGTGTTGGACGAGTTTGTGGATACGATATTGATAGGGAGAGACAGCGAATCAATAGTGCCATTCTGATATTCTTGAGGGGTCGCTCCGCTGAGCGTGTTGGTGGAGCTGGCAAATCGTTTTCAGCCTCTCTAGGCAGACTCTCATGACCTGATCGGTACTCACCTGTCAAATGACAACCACGAGTAAGGGGTGGTGCCCAAGCTGAGAGTCACGTCCGAAGTGTCGACGCTATCTCCTCCTTCGATCACTGCACTGAGATCCACGACGTACTGCAGCTCACTGCCAGCGACAGTCTGAGCGTTGGTCAGATTCGCCCCCTTTGCAATCTCAATTCCCTCTCCTTCTCCAACCTCAAGTACAAAGCTAGTTTGCGCTGCGGTATGTCCCCAAAAGTCCGTTCCCGTGACGACGATAATCCAACTTCCCTGAGCTGGTGCCACGCCGTCAAATGTGAACGAGGTGTTGCTGAAGACGAGCCATGACGGGAGACCTGTCCCGCCACGCACGTGAGCTTGGAAGAAAAGGTTGTCGTTGATCGGGTCGGTATCGGAAAGGCGGAAGGTGTCGTACTGGAATCCGATAGAGAACGACCAGTATGGCGGAACGGAAACACCTGTCCCGCCAGGTAGAGAGGTCGCGGAGGAGATAGCGTGAAGGTTTGGAGTACTGATTTGCGTGTAGAAGGATTGGTGTACTGCAGGTGAGGAGTAGTTGGTGATGATCAAGGCAAAGCTGCTCGAGGTGGTTCCACTTCCGTCTGACGCTGTCAATTTGACGGTTTGATTTCCCGCATCAGTGTCGGCGGGGGTACCGTAAAAGACCTGATTAGGGCTGTCCCATGAGAGCCAAGAAGGTAGAGTCGAGGTAGTGAATGTCAAGTCGGTGGATGAGGTAGTGTTGAAAGTGCCCGGAAGCAGGTCAAAGATGTACTCTTTGCCTATTCTCGCGACTGGAGGTAATTGATCCGCCAGCGGGTAGACGAGTGTGGGCGCTGCCCATGTCTGCGTTTGGGTGAGGGCCGCCAGGACCAAGAAAGGTAGGATGAACATGAGGATGGGCTCAAGAGGATAGGATCAAGGCCTGTAGCGGCCGACGATCTTTTCTGCTGATGATGTCGCGTTCTATGCTGTGTCTTGTGGTGTGATATGCTGATATGCCGCTATGATAATTTGATAGACTCTCTCAAAGAGGCGCCTCCTTCTTCTCCAAACAGTCAATGTCCGTATACGCGTGCTCGAGTCGTCTAGACCGTTCGTAAAAATGTCGATAGTGATGATTCTCGGTCTTCGCGTCGTCCAGCGCGGCGAAGTCAAAGTCGAGACTGGTGATGTCAAGCCGAGTCGAGTCGGGCAAAACAGAATGAGAGTGATTAGTAAAAAGAGAGAAAATGTCGAGTGGAGCAAACTACGAGCTTCGAGCTATGAGAACGAGAACGACAATTGAGAATAGACTTGAATGCGGATTGAAGGATGTGCTGTGCCAGATAGGGATGAGGATAGGGAAAGAGAGAGATGACTACGAATCCCAACAGACGGCACTCAGAACTACTTGCACTTGCTCTTGCAACAGTACGATCAGTCTTTCGTTGTCGATACGAAAATACTACTATTGCCGCAGGGACCGGGGATGAACGCGTGCGCAGGAACGCAGGATCACAGGATCACAGGCGTGACAAGACTCTCTCATGCTAGTAGTGTCATGTCAACAACGCCCTTCACCCTTCCATACTTTGCCTCAGGATAACCTTCTGCCCAAAGCCAAAAGTGAGAGGACAAGGAGCACGAGGTGAAAGTAACAAGAAAGACGCGCTTTATTTTCCTTTTCTTTTATGTGACAAACGCGTTGCAATGATGCATTATTGCGTATTTTATTCCCTTATTGGGTATTATAACCGACATTATATATTTAATCTGAAACGCGCATATACTCTGTCGCTGCTGCTGTCACAAGACATGCATGGCATCGAGGGCTCGATTCCGTTGGCTCCAATGGCGCTAGATATTGATACATGTTGTACTGAACTCGAAACCATGTGTTCTACGTCAGGCGTTGTCTGGAGCTATACGGTGTCTGAGTGATCCTCCACATGGAGCTGTAACTACCTATTGACCTTCAAATTGCTTCTTCCCGTTGTCCTCGGAAACCTCACGGATCTCTCCTCCTCGACCTACGCGGTGTCGGAGTGCAAGTTCCTCACTATGACCACTCTTCATAGCGGCACGCAATCTGGCCGCTTCCTTGACGGGATTGACACCTGGCGCGAAAGCGAGATCGATGCTCTCCAAAGGCAGACCCGCAGTCTAGACTCTCGTCAGTAAAATTACGCTAGTTAGTAGTAGACCGTACTCACCTCGGGGACGAGAAAGTAGATGAATGGAATGAAGCAAAGGTTGAATATGGTAAAGAGGAGGTACATCTTCCATCCGATGGTGGCGAACCCGACCTTGGACACCTATACATCATAATGATGAGATCAGCTACATGATACTTGTTTTTCCCAATGAATGTCAGAGCGACACTCACGTAAACCATGACAAAGTTGAATAGCCACTGCGAAGCCGCACCGAGACCACTGCCGAAAGTACGGTATGAGAGAGTTTGGATCTCCGTGTTGTACATCCATACAGCGGCCATCCAGCCCCAGGTGTAGAAAGATTCATAAAGGAAAATACACGTTGCAGCGACGATACCCGAAGCGTGGGAGTTGATCTTGATCATCGCTGCCATGACGGCGAAGTCGACGGTCATCAGAGCCGCAGAAATCATGAACATTCGTCGTCGACCGACGTGCTGCAGTCAAAAATTGTTAGCGCGGGTATGCGGCTTTGCTGCATCGGTCATGACACATGACCATGACTCACTTCGATGAGCCACCAAGTACCGATGGAAGCTATCAGGAACCATACTTGGACAAAGCCCGACATCAACGAGGCCGTGTTCGCGTCCATGCCGATCGAGTCCTGGAAGATGGTCTGGATGTAGAATGAAATGACTGTAGAACCGGAGAATGGCTGGAGTGCTTGGATGGCGCAAGCTGTCAACATTCTTCGTCGAGATCGGACATTGTCGTCGGCCTTGAACAAGTCTTTGAAGCCCCTCTTGTTCTCGTGCTCGAGGTCGATGGCATTCTGGATCTGGTCAATCTCATCCGCGATGACGGGGTCGTCTTCGGGTAGATCACGGAGCGCGGCGAGGGTATAGCGGGCTTCGGCTGGACGGCCTTTGATCATGTAGTATCTTGGGGACTCGTGTTGGAATCGCGTCAAGATGATGTTCAAGCTCGCAAGCACGGCCTGGAAGGCAAAAGGGAATCGCCAGCTAACCGAGCCACTGTATCTGGCCATACCATAATCCAGGAAGTAGGAGAGAACTAGACCGACACAGAGGAAAGAGAGTGCCGAGCCGATCACTCGACCTCGAATCTCTTTACGCGTTGTCTCCGCCTGCCAGGTGGGGCATTGGGCCGTGAAGATACCCAAGCCTGTACCGCCGATAATTCGGCCAATTAAGAGCTGTGGGATATGGAAAGAAGTAGCTTGGATGATCGCTCCGATAGCGATGATGCTGGTGCCGATGCACACGTTGTCACGTCGACCAAGTATGTGGCCAAATGCCACCATGATCAGCGCGCCGACCATGGCGAACAGCTCGAAAATGGCAGACATGAGCGCTTGCCAGTTGGTCGACAGACCGAACTGCGCTTCAAAGTCGGTAGCATTGAGGACTCCGCCGAGGACTGCAATTTTTAGTATGTCAGCAGAGCCACGAGGTGTCTAGTTGCAAAACGACCAGAGCTCACCGCCTAGATCGTAACCGAACAGAATCCAGGCCATTGCCGAGGACAATGTGATGCCGATCGTCGCTGCTGCTCCGCGCGGTTTCCACATGATTGCTAGATTATCAATAGGTCGTAGGGAGTTGTCTTGTTGTAGATGAACGAATCAATGGATCGTGAATATAATACCCCAGAGAGCCCCAAAGTGGCGACGATGCTGGAGATGATTGGGCTGGGGGGAGGTGAGCGGGGCATGTGTGACATGCATAATATACGTGAATCTCTCCTTGTTCATTAGGGATAGCCATCAGGAGAGAGATGCTTAGTGCCGCCTTGTACCGGTGACATAAGTGGATGAGCCGATTACGGTGGACACAACGTCGGGCCGAAGAGCGAAGGGATTAATCTAAGTTGCGTTTAGACATATTATGATGAAATATTCAGGGTTCAACGGATTTAGCACAATCAATACAGGTGTTTTGCTGATCATGGTAATCATACAATTCTTTTTTTAGCTCACGCGTCCGAGATCCTCAAGCTCGGCTTCTGTCGTCAAAGCGGGCCCACTATAGCGTCCCGATGCCCCCCGCATTAGCGCGGACGCCCCTCCGGTAATTGACGGCTGGTCATGTATGTATCCGGCTGCTGGAATTTGAGAATCACGCCTGTCAAGCGCCGAAGCAAGCCATTGACCCCAATTCCGACTCGCCGGTTGCTCAACGAATCGGTTAAATTGACCATTGAGTGCGTCATAACACCTTGCGACTAGCTTACCAGTCCTTGTGCACATCTTTTCCTACGCTTGTCGGACAAGGTAATGAACGGCTATGGGAGCTGTCGTAACTCAAGGGGTATAAATACCTACCGGCTTATCAGGAACAGCAGCTTCCCCCGATCTGCATGCACCTGATCGTTGTGTTCTGGCATATGACGGCTAGTCACTGCTCTGAATGTGATGCACAGCTCCTATCGCTAATCAAATTGGTATGGACAAGAATAGCACCTCTGCATAATGCACCTCAACTCGTCGCCTCTTGGGTGGCGCAATGGCCCGTTGGATGGGTCAATGAACTTAAAGAAGACGCTTCTCGAGACGCACGCCGAACTTCTCTGGAGTCAGCGTCAGCTCTTCATGAGCGTTGTCGAGCATCCTGACTCGCATCTCCTCCCACGTCTCGCCCTCTCTTTTCGGGATGGGGTGAACAGTGTACTTTCTAAGAATATGCGCGATGAAGCAGATCATTTCTATCTCAGCGAATCGCTTGCCGATACATTGTCGAACGCCCAGTGAGAACGAGACGTAGGGCGTCTCGGTATCAGGACTACCATCAAGGTGGCGTAAGGGATTGAAAGTAAGAGCGTCTGTCCAGTAGAACGGGTTTTGCTGCGATGCCGTGAAATCAATCATGAAGACAGATCCCTTCTTCACGTGGTGTACTCGGTGTTCGACGTGTTTGTGGTCCGCCGACCAGGTCGTGTAGGGGACAGTAGTGTCTTCCAACGCCTCTTTACAGACGGCTCGGGCGACGTCCCTCAGTCGGAGGGACTCGAGGCACACCGCGAGACAGAGCGGCAGGTTGTGCGCGTCCCTATAGGCTGAATCGCTATTAGCATACTTGGATCCAGCCCAGCGAGCAAAATATCAAGGAAAGAGCTTAAGACAACTCACTAGGTCGCTCGTCGCCACAAGCATTATGAACCTCTTCAAAGACTTTTTCCTGCCACTCGGGATACAGCGATAGGTATGCGAGCGTGAAAGCAAGGGTGTGACTAGTGGTCTCGTGCCCAGCGCTAGTGGCAGATGAAGTCGCAGGTCAACCCGTGAATCGGTGACAACACTGAAACCTACAGGATAAGAACGACTAGGGTAGCAAATCAGCCCTGATCAATTGATGTGCCAAAGTCATGACTCACAGCAATTACCAATGATCTCACTCTCCGTCAAGCCTACGAGCCTGCCTTGCTCTTGCTTGTTCAACTTGGCTTCACTCTCTGCGTCAAGCTGAGACGACACCATAGCCCCCAGCAAGTCTGTGGGAAGCTTGACATCCGAGTCTTTGAAGCTGCCGTCGAGCTCATCACGTTTAGCTCGTACCATCCTGTACAAGTGTTTCGTGAAATCGTCGTGCGCGCGGGCATAGAGACGGAATCTGATCGAGGATACTAGTCATCAGCTAATTTTGCGAGTGGGGCCGGCTCAGTGACAAAGTAAGAGACTGACTTGGCAGTAGGAATAAGGCGCATGAGCCACTAAAGCGATGTCCTGTATCAGTGTGCGCTGTGCCGAATTGAATTACAGGGATCAGTACGTACAGTGGGTATCAGGAGCTGGGCCATAATGCTTTTCTGAACCACATCGAGCGATTCGAAGAAAGAGACTAGCAAAGTGATAGCACGTCAGCGGTGTACAGTGTATTGAAAAAGAGGGGGCAGACTCACGCTCGCCATTCGAGCTTTGTTCGTTGTGCCATGGAAAGTCCAGGCCAAATCCGACCGAGCCGATCACTAGGAGTGTCGTCTATGAATGGACAGACAGCAGGGATTCGTCAGAATATCATACTCCAGAACAACTGGAAGGAGATATGGACAGACCTTGAAGAGCGTCTTCAGGACGTCGTGTATCTCGAGTCCTTCTTCCATGAGCATGGTCTCGACGGCCTCTTCCATCTTTGCCCAGACTTGCACCATGATATTCTCGCCGAAACAACCTTTGATAACACCTTTATGCCTCCTGTGTTCGGGCCCAGATTGCGTCGAAACGATCTGGACGCCGAACTTGTTGACTGCGCTATAACGCGGCATCCATACAGGTTTCCCAAAGACGCCGGGCTTGCTGCTGATATATCTGATCGTCAATGGAGAAGCCGTAGAGTAGTACGCTCTGTCGTGGATTGCTGCTGTGTATGCAAGCAGGTCTGAGCGCGGTTTGTCGTAGCCTACAACAGCGTTTTGCCGTGGGTGAGCATAGAATTTGCGTCGCAATAGAGACGCATGTACGCTTGGCGACTCACGAGCGAAATCTGGGCGAGAGGTGTACTCGTTTACAGGAGACAAGAATGGGATGTGCGGGATCATCTCCCTGGCACCAGGCTCGAAACAGGCCAAAATGGCATGGACGGTCGGCAGACCTCGGACTTGCTATCAACACGACAAGCGATCATTAACGTCATTGCCAGCAACAGCGAGAAGAGACTCTGTGCTGTAGGAATCCTGAGGACGCGGAACGCAGAACCTACTTTGAGGACATTGAGGTAGGAGATCAACCGTGAGATAATGTAGTATGAGATTATGGCTATCCCAGCGGGATACAGGTAGTGGGTGTAATCATCAAGCATTCCGAGTGAGAGCATGATATCGAAGTGCGAAAGTAAGAACAGTGGAAAGAGTGATGAGTAAAGAACGAACCGAGCAGAGCTGGTTTGACCTTATACGTCTCGGTGATGCGTGTCCAATGACCAGAGCGTGAGAGTGGATGAACGCAGAGCACGGCCCATCAACGCCACCATCAGTGATCACCATCGGAAGTGCGGAGTATAGTGCCATCAACCAATCAAATGCCAACCAATCACTCAATCATTTATCACTCAGCCCGACTTCTCCGTGTATCAGATTGGATCACGGAGGATTCATATAAAGGGTAGTCATCGGACCGAGCGGGACGGAAGCTCTACATTGCCCATCGTATCATGCTCCGCTATTTAAAGGCCGCATGGGCAGTTGATGCGCGGCTCAAGTCTATTCGGTATAAGTAGAGCTGTTACACCAAAGATCAAGGACAATAGCCGTGCCTTGGTGTGTGGCTCACTCGGACACACACTCTAATCTTGGTCTCGAATCAGGGCGTACCCGGTTGGTCAATATTTGATCAGATGCTGATCAGAGGCTGGTGGCATAACCGAACTCGAAACCGAGTGAGCAAGGCAGCCTCATGGTTGGAGAAGAGTATCTGTATACTCGTACTGTGCATAATGAGAAAAGCATAATGACAAATGAAACGCGTCTGCGCCTTTCTCGCTGTTCTCCGTATACGAGAACAACGCAAAACAGTAAAGAGTGATGACATCAGCACTTTCCAATCCGATACCTACCCCGGTGCCCCGCTCAAAGTGACGTATGTATAATGATTTATTTTTCTCGATCTGGGTCGATCTCCGGCGGCATCCTTCGAGTGAGGACGCGCCTGTCCATACTTCTAGAGTTACTTTGTTGACTTCTGCTCATCCTCAACACGTTCTCCTGATCCGTTCACCTGTCTCTCTCTCCCTCGCATATAGAGAGACTACACATTTACTTACCCGACAGACCACACATGGTCTTGGCCTCGACGTTGCGATCGACTGCTCTTAATCTCCGATCGACTTGGTTGCGTTCGTATAGCATACCTCTGCACCCATTAGGTTCATCCCATTTACGACTCGCCTACCCCTCTACCTCGAGTCTTTTCTTTACGATGCCGGCCCGACGTTCTCGTGCTTCTGCAGCGGCAGCGCAACAGACTGCTGAGCTGACCACAAATGCCACAGCCCCGATGGGCAACGGCCACACCCTTGTCGACGCGCTGGAACATCTTCCACCACCTTTGCTCAAGACAGATACCACGTCGAGCTCGGACGACGCCTTGACTCCCATATCGTCCGAAGCTGAAGAGTTCGTGGAAAAAGCTGTCGACCAAGTCATAAGCGGCTCTTTGGCGAAGAGGAAGCGTGGCGCCAAGAAAGACGTCTCCTATGTCGACGCAGGAGCTTCGGAGCCTGAGGAGGAAGAGGAATTGGAAGTAGAAGTGAAAACGCCTAAGAAGACGCCTAAGAAACGGACTCCTAAGAAGGCAGCTGTGAAAAAGGAAGAGCAGGATGAGGACGGCTATGCAGAAGCAGATGGAGAAGCAGATGTGAAAGAAAAGCCGAAAAAGGTCAAGAAGCCTACACCGAAAAAGTCAAGACTGGCCAAAGACGAACCAGAGTATGATGAAGAGGGCAACGAGATCGTCAAGAAGAAGAGAAAACCCAAAGTCTATCCTAAAATCGAGTATGAAATACCTGATGTCGAGAGGAAAACCACCACTTTCAGAGGTGAGTCTCTCGTGGTATGCAGTTTGGGACTACGCTCATAGGTCATGTGTACATAGGTCGACTGGGCTACGCGTGTCTGAATACTGTCCTGAGAGGGACGAAACCAGATAGTATCTTCTGCTCCAGAACGTGCAGGATCGCGAGTATCGAAGAGGAAGGCATGGAGTTGCCAAAAGGCTTGGCACTGCTGAATGTGAAGGATCTGAAAGTGATGATCGAGGTGAGTTGTACGGTTGCTCCTGGGGCAGAAGTGCCCGCATGCTTACTCTCATCGCAGTGGAACGAGCAGAACAAGTACGCCTCATTCAAAGCCTGGATATTGATGTGCATACTGACAGCTGATCAGGATTCGATTTATGCGCATGTCTTCTGAGATGTTCCCCTTTGCGTCACATGCCAAGTATGGCTACGACTTAGCCTTTGCTGAAGAAGGCTTGAAAGAGGCAGGAGATTTGGCAAAGCAGTACGGACATCGATTGACCATGCATCCGGGACAGGTATGTCAGCTCGCTCGATGCAAGGTCGCGGCTGCTGATTATAGATGATTGTCTCTTGCAGTTCACTCAGCTAGGATCGCCCAAGAACGCTGTAGTCGAATCGTCGATTCGAGAATTGGAGTATCAATGCGAGATTATGGATCGGATGGGCATCGGCAAGGATGGTGTCATGATGTGGGTTCCTCCATTATCGTTATGACTTCAGTCACTGATTGCTCCTGGTGTACGTGCAGTATACATATGGGCGGTATCTACGGAGACAAGCCCAGCACTCTCGCAAGGTTCAAGGAGAACTACACAACACGTCTTAGCGAGAACATCAAACAGCGCTTAGTATTGGAGAACGACGAGGTGAGCATTTGGCGGTGAAGGTATGAGACGTGAACTGTGAGCTAATCATGATGAAGATCTGCTACAATGTGGATGATCTGTTACCTTTATGTAATGAATTGGAAATCCCGATGTGAGTAAGAATGTTCAGCTGAGTTTGTCACAGCTAACGATTTCTTCTACAGTATCTTTGACTATGTGTGTATCCTGACAACATCCACTACTTCACCCGCCACAAGACAGTGCAGGACGATACTGACTTATCTGTGCAGCACCACGACTGGATTAACCCATCTTCCGAGCCGCCTTCTGTCCTGATTCCTAAAATTGCCGAAACGTGGAAGAAGAAGGGCATTAAAATGAAACAACATCTTTCAGAACCGCGTCCGGGAGCAGAGAGTGTCATGGAGCGCCGAGCACATGCGGATCGATGCAAAAGCCTCCCCGATGCTTTGCCAGATGACGTGGATCTGATGATTGAGGCGAAGGACAAGGTGAGTGGTGGAGCGGAGTTTTGATACTTGTCAATGTGAGCTGATGCGCGAGGTATAAAGGAACAAGCGGTGTTTGAGCTGTATCGAATATAGTGAGCTCCCCACTAGACATGCCTGCGTGTTACTGTCTGAACGTTGCTGATGATATCGCAGCGGTCTCGAGGACGTTATCCATGACAACCTTCGCCCCCCAGACCCTAATCCTGGCATGCATACCAAAGGCCGTAAGAGTAGCTTGAAAAAGTGCGTATCTTGCCAAGATATTGTGGATGGCGGTTTGGAATCAAGCTGATCGCGTTTCATTGATTTCCGTTGTGTAGGAAAGTGAAAGAGACCGGTGAAGTGGATTCTGAAGGGGAACCAGTGAATTTGTCGGATATAGAGAAAGAAGGTGATGGTGGGGTAGGAGACGAAGGTATCATCAATGGTAAAGTGGAGGTAGCGACAAACGAAGCTGGGATGGAGGTTGATGGGATGGAAGTCGTAAAGAAGGGAAGGAAGAGGAAGAGCGCCGCGGCAGTAGCACCAGGGAACGGAGAGAACGGAGAGGATAGCAAAGACGGCATCGTTGAAGCAGAGAAGAAGACGCCTAAGCAAGCTGCCCCGAAGCCGAAAAAGGGACGCAAATCCGTCGCTGAAGATACCGAAACGAGCAACATCGCCGCCAACGCTAATGGCGATGAGGTCTTGAAAGTCAAAGACGAGATCGATAACGTACCGGCGCAGACCCAAGATGCTCAACCGCCAAAGAAACGGGGAAGAAAGAGTAAAGAGCAAGTTGCTTAATCAATTTTCGTCATGAAGGGCCGGACACATCACACATTACACATAAGTATAGTATAGCGGTAGAACCAAGTATAAAGTATAGCTATAGACTGTATCGGACTGGTAGGAGTACTAGAAGCATCACTGCATGTAGCCTTGCAAACGATATGGCACGCAGCTTTGCGCGCGCCAGCAGCGAAAATCTTGGTGACATAAAGCGATTCATATGCGAAAATCACCGATATTATCTATCCAATACATGCTCATATGCTCACTACAGTCTAAGCAATACGACCCTCCATTCACCTTGGCATATTCGATACTTCCGCCTAGTTGTACTGCGCATACAGAGCTGTACTGGAGAACTTTGTACCTTGCCTGATGACCTTTTCGACCGCGTCAAGGAAGTCTCGTTCAGTAGCCACTTTTCTTCGAGCGCGGATCGCGAACATCCCAGCCTGCAACAATGGCAAGTCAGCGTGTATATTCCAGCAGGTAACATTTATATGTGTGCGGTGGCGTACCTCTGTCGCAACGGATTTAAGCTCTGCACCAGTAGCGTTGGGACACAGACGTGCGATGAGGTCATATCGGATATCCCTCTCCACACTCATGCTGCAATGCGCGACCGTGATCAGCTTGGTATCTCCGACACGGCAATATCACCACAGCTGATGTTGTGCGCTCACCTCTTGCCATGAATCTTCAAGATATGCGTTCTTCCCTCGTTATCAGGCAAGCTGAACTCGACCTTTCGGTCCAATCGTCCAGGACGCAGCAGTGCGGGATCAAGCGTGTCAGGTCTGCGCAGAAAGCATGGAAAGTGTCAGCTGAATATTCGGTCTTTGATAAGACAAGTAGCTGACCGGTTGGTAGCCATGATGACCTTGATGTTCCCTCTGGCGTCGAAACCGTCCAATTGATTGATCAACTCCAACATCGTTCGCTGGACCTCATTGTCACCACCTGCACCGTCATCGAAACGCGCTCCGCCGATGGCGTCTACTTCGTCGAAGAAGATGATACACGCTTTCTTCGATCGAGCCATCTCGAACAATTCTCGAACCATTCGCGCTCCTTCACCAATGTACTTTTGCACCAGCTCCGAACCGATGACTACGGGTCCGAAAGTCAACAAGGACGCAATAAAGATAGACGGAGAGTCGTAGCTCACCTCGAATAAAAGTACTGTCCGTCCTGTTCGCAACGGCTCGTGCACAAAGTGTTTTACCAGTTCCGGGAGGACCGTAGAGAAGAACACCTTTAGGAGGCTCGATACCAAGGTTGGCGAATCGCTCAGGCTAGTATCAAGCAAGCTGTTAACGCAGCTCGGTCACTGATGTATTCTGTACTCACCTCTAACAAGGGAAGTTCAACAACCTCTCGGAGTTTCTCGATCTGCTCCTTGCATCCTCCAACGTCGGCATACGTGATCGATGGCCGTTCCTCGACCTAGAAGAACAAGTCAGCTGTGCGCGTGAATGTGAGGACAGCAGTGCGCACCTGCATCATAGTGACTGAAGGGTCGATCTTTGGCGGTAATGGGATCATGATCTTGTAGTTGGTGTGATCGACACTAGATATCAATCCGCGATAAGCTTGTGCTAAGCATCTTGGGTGCTTTCGGACTAGCTTACCCAACACGCATCCCCTCCTCGACATCGGTCGGTGCCACCTGCTCTCCCAATCCAACCACGAACTTTGCCACTTGCTTGATGGAGATGACATACTTGTCGCCTTCGGGATTGCCTGCTCCTGCACCATCTTGGGGATTAAGAGGTCGATCGGTAGGAGCCGGCTCAGCTGATCGCCACCGAACATTCGTTAGCAATTGGTCACTGTACCCAGCTGTGTCCGAGGCAGACGAGGCCATTCGACTTACTCGCTTTGATGATAGTCTGACATCTGGCCACTTGGAGTGGTCTCTGGCCCTGCCTTTGCTTGTCTGCAGCTACATCCCACAAGTTCGCAGAAGCTAATCCCGTATCAGACTCCCTAACACCCATCTTCTCATTGACGCGCTTTTGTATTTCCTTGAGCTCATTCTCAATTTTCTTCAGCGCCAGAGAATACGGTCCTTGTCCCTGTTACTTGTGTCAGCTTCTATAGCCAATCGAGCGAAGGCGAGGAAGCTCACATATGTCTTGAGGATTTGGATGTCTGATTCGTCAAGAGCTACAAGATGGTTTGTCAGTACTAGCTGCAGATGCACCCGACGATCGACGTACCGACAATCTTCTCCTCCTTCTCATCAGTCGCCTTCTTCTCGTCTGCATAAGTCGTCAGCTAAAGCCGTCGGAAAATCGAGGTGCGTGTAGCTTACATTTCTCCCAATCCCTACGACAGAACAGGTCAGCTATCATTCACAATGTAGGCTCTGTTGATCGACTCACTCTTTGGGCGGCATTTCAATCGCTTGCTACCTGGTAATTCTGCAGTGCGATTTGTGAAGACTACGTTATGAGGTTGATTGTAAAGTGGGACAGTTAGTTGTTGGTGAACGGTTGAGCAGAATATCAGAGATATAAGTTGAGCAACACGATGACAAGTCGCCAGTCGCGCTGCTTAGCATAGACAACGGGGGCCCATACGTCACAGTCTGCCACACTCATTGGAACCAGTGTACAGTGGTGAATTAATTCCGCTATTGCCGCTACTGGTGCCCCGCACAACAGTCGGCAGCATTGACCCGGTTATTTACCAAGAGATCAGACATTTCTACTGTCCACACCAGCAACAGCACAGCGACCACTGCGACCAGCTACGACCGCGCTTCAAACGTGAGCCATCAATGGAAGGGCAAGAGGGAGGAAGCTGGCAGAGCAGAACGTAATTGATATCAAGAGGACATAAGCAGTGAGCTCGCTTGTCAAAATCACAGATGTCGTACTGATGCCTTCTCTCGGGTCACTGTAGCGACATGGGTATACTGGTGTGTTCAACTACCTGTTCACAAGCACAGCTAGACAAGGCTAATGAAAGCGTAGCAAATATAGTCAGCCGAAAACGGATCAATGAACGTTTCGCCGCCAGAATCTCCTGAGCCGGTCGAGTTCAGACCGTACCATGGGGCCAACATATCACTTGCGACACTGGGGCAGACAATGCAGAATGGATTGTTCAAAGCGAGATCCACTCCACCCGGGTCAACGACCCAACCGCCGCTGGGAAATGGACTGTTGATAGCCCCGTCGCTCCAAGTCCAGCCAGAGGCAGGATCGCACTCATTCGGCGGTACTCAAATTGCTCCGGCTCCTTCACTGGAGTCCAAATCCGAATCACTTGCCCGCACACCCGTATGTGATACGCACTATCCTGCCGGCGGCGATTCGTATGATAATGACGGCTATGGCATTTTCGTTGATGCCGAGACGGAGGAAGGGCTGGAAATCTGGATTGATCCCGCCATAATAGACCGAGTCAAGATGATCAAACTCATCCAGGTGAGCTAGCTTGCGCTTGCCCCACGGATCGCACTTAAGCTGATCTGTGTCTTGTAGGACGAGGGCGGTCGGATCTCCACCGATCATACTGAAGAGATGACGCAGCTCATCATCCTTTCGCCAGCCAGCACGTACATTTTCGATATGTATTGTCATCCCGAGTGGCTCACGCAGAAGCGACAGGCAAAATATAAGAGGCTCAAAGCGAAACGACGACGACTACAACCGCTCCAAGAATCAGTCGGTCAGAACGAGGAAGAGTCTGCTGAGCAATGGCAGAGGAAAGTTTTGCTGAAGAGCGGCTGGGTGCGAAAGTGTGTTGAAGCCGGACGGTTCCTGGGCGAGGCAGATCGGTGGGGCGGTCATCGAGCTGGAGGGCCACCGCCAAGTACGCGCAACAATTTAGATCCGCCGGGTGGAGTTCCGCAATGCAGCTTGTACGTGGGGATTGCACCGATAGCAGAAGATGATTCTGCAAAGGAGACCATGCTCGGAATGAATCCCATTTCAGACCTCAAAACAGCAGCCGACATCATATCGCAAGAACCGACGTCTGTGGGTAACAAAATAGACAAGAAACCAGTCACGGAGCTGGATGCGGGATCGAGCATGGACATGGACCTAGATCCAGAGATGGAGGCCGAAGATAGCCTCGACGCTGACAAAACAAAGCAATCTTTGGAGGACGACTCGTTCGTCACTACTATCGAATCTATACACGATCCAGCGCCCGAGCCGGAGATGATGAGCTTAGATGATCTGATTACGCTACCCTCGACTGCAATCGAAGTGCAACCGACAATCGAGTTTCCGACCGAAACTGATTTGCCTCTTACAAATATTGCAGAGGTGACCGCGGGTCAACGAAGCACGCCGACCGATCCTCCGCAAACAGAATCTCTTCCCCCGACAGACCCTCCACCGCCAACATCCGATCCCGCAACAATATTCAGCGGGTGCACACTGTGGGTGGATATTTCGTATCCCGATCGGCCCTCATTCTTGCGCAAGGTCAAGGTAAGTGTGTTCACGGCACACCACCACAACTTTATCTAATCCTCTGTCCGTTCATCAGAATGCCGGTGGTCAAATATGCAGCGTGTACAGCTCAGCGACTCACGTCCTCATACACAATTACAAGCACGCGCAGTGGTCTGGGATTGTTGAAGCCATGGTCTCGGAAGGCGTGTGGTTCTTGCACGTTCAGTGGGGCAAACGCTCGCTAGACGCCGGTTACAGGTTGCTAGAAGCCGAATTCGTCGTTCCTGGAGGCGATCCAAATTCTACGAAGCAGACGCCCAAACGCGCCGTTGTTTCGAAAGGAACAAACGAACCCTATATGTCGGCGGAGGCCTTGGCGGATATATTCGAGAGGGAAAGTGTCATCTTGCAAGAAGGCAAGACCCGTAGAGAGATGTACGAGAACTTGGTCGCCAAGGTATGTCTCAATTTTTTCCGATTAGCTGATACGACGGCTGATCAGCCGTTCTTCGTAACACTGCAGTACGGCACATATAGCACAAGCCATTGGGCGAGTTTGTTCAAAGCTTGGGAGAAAAAGGAGGATCGATTTGCGCATTTCGCCAATCCAGCCCAGAGTCCATCGAAATCGGCTCAAGTGCCGGAATCGCAAGTCGCTTCCAACCCAACTGCTGTTTCAGCTGGAGATCTGATTGAACCTCAGATTTCAGTTGACGCCGAGAAGTCGCCACCTCCACCGGGTGTATTGGTTGCTGCTTTTGAGCCACCTCTTACACCCCCACCCGCATCCACTCCAAATGCGAGCAGCCTAAAATCTCCAACTGACATCGCGACTACTACACCCTCACACGACCGATTCCAGTTGCGGAGCCTGGAATTACTCTTCCAGACCGTTTCGAAATCCATCCAGGAAGGCGAGAAGCGCAAAAAAGCACTGAGGCGAGCAATTACTCAGGTATGTCATCGTTTGAGCATCACAATCTTGGTACCGAGTAAAGAAGTTTGTTAACGCAATTTGGCAGAACGGCGATTATTCTTACAAGACTTTCAAGAAGCTATACGAGCTGTATAGGCGAAAGAGAGGCCCGTTCACGAAGGACGACAACGTAAGGAGACCCCTACCAGAACCGGACGCGCCGCCAAAAGCACCGGTCCAGATTGCGGATCAGCCGATTACATCTGCTCCTTCCATTGACGCTCTCGACATAAAGCCCAATCCAACGCATATGACAATCAATGATTCTCCGAAGGTACAACCATCTGTGTCCACTTCCCTCAGCGACTCTTCCAGGCAGAAGGTGTTCATGACCACAGATGCAATAGTCGATGTATTCGCCTCCGCATATGAGGAGATGATCCAGAAGAAAATGAACATCTCCGAGATCACCCTGTCGATCGCGCGCAAAGTGAGCCTACACATAGCAGAAAGGTTTGTTCTGCCTGCTAACATGCTGCCGCTAGAATTCCATGTACTCTGAGGCAACTTGGGACCTCATGTATCTGGAATGGCGCAAAGGGCGCGGCAGATTCGCGGCTTATGGTCCTTGTGGAACTCACCCATCTGACGGAAACACAATCTCAAACAGCCAGGGACACCAAAAACCGGCTCCTTATACCGAAGAGGAAGAACGTGCTATGGCCGCCTATGTTGTTAGCAAACCCAAATCTGGCAGGACTACGATAGCATTTTGGCAAGCTTTTCAAAAACAAGTAAGTGCTTTCAGAAATCGTCAGCATTGTTTTCTCGCTGTTAACGCTGCTTCTCGGCATGACCAGTTCCCATCGAGGTCAACGGAAGGATACCGTTCCCACTACTACTCTCATCGATCACTGATTGATCGCTACGCTGCTGAAATGGAAAAAAGCCGATCAAACGCATCGGCAGATGAGACGTTGCTGGGGTTGACCGAGGCCACGAAGGGGACGAGATCCGGCTTGTCCGCTGAAGAACAGGAAGAGTTGAAGAAGAGTCTGTCCACCAAGAATCAGACTGGTGACGAGGTCATTTCTGTATCTTCGGACGATGACAGCGAGACAAATACGGACTATTTCGAGATTCTCTCGGATGAAGCACAGTAGCTTGTGTACATATTATGTTGTATGTTACGAGTACTTGTAAACAGTAGTAGACCCGGCCTGCACGGAGCTCCGGTTAACCGGTTGTTAGCTTGTACCAATGAAAATCAGTCGAAAAGGGCAATTCATTCATTTATTGACAATAATAATATTGTCACATCCTCATTCCTTCAACCTCTTCTTGGCAACATTCTCACTTGATTACTTCGTCCATTACCTTTGATACCTTGGAAAGCGTCGACAAGCAGAGTGACCTGCCCAGCAGTCCTTTCAGCAGCACTCCACACAAACAGCATATCGTAAATAACCAAAGACAGCTTGCAGCATCGGGTCTTTCGTGAGTCTGTGTCCTTCTCAATTACCACATTCGCTCTCTCCAGCACTACTCGGTGGCGAGCACGCTGCTGCCCGAGTGTCCTCATTTCCTGCAAATTGCTGACGAAAGTGTCTCATCTCATTGGCAATCGCAGGATGCTGCATGCGTCTTCGCCTGCTCCCTCCAACGCTAGCGCAGATATCAACGCCAACGCCCGACAATCCCCTGCATCAGCTTTCATCCAGCGACTACACGCATCGAGATCAGCGAGCTATGATGGAATACCGAATTCGACTATAGATAACGTGGATGCAAATCAGATAGCTTCTGCTCTGGGTCTCGGTAGAGGGGTCGGAGGTGGGAATGAGTATGTGGGGAATTCGGGAGATTTGCGCCGAGCGACTAGCTTGAGAACTACTGGACTGTATGGTGGGACATCAAGGATACTGGATCCTGGCGCCGGGCTGGTCAGCTTTGGCGCAGCAGGCTCGGACCTCTCTTCGCCTGCTATTCCACCGGTCTTCACACCTCCTGCCGCATCTCGACACGCCCTGTTCTCCCATCATGCCTTACCGCCCAGCGGCCCCTCCTCCATGTCGGCCGGGCAAGACTCCCCCTCCATGTTCTCTGACCCTGGACCACTAGGACCACCTTCTCCTACTGCATCCGACGTATCCTCCAGCGCATTCTCCCCCGCCTCCGCTTTCCTATCACATTTTTCCTCATCCGCCTCCCTTCGTGCACCAGCAAACGTTGCTCCCGACGCCCAAGGCGCTCGAGTACTGGATTATACTCTCGGCAAAGTCATTGGCCGAGGGGGATTCTCAACGGTACGCAAAGCGACGCAAGTAAGCACGGGGGAGTTATTCGCCTGTAAGATTGTTAAAAGGGATGACTTGTCTGACCGTTCTGGATCTCTGGAGAAATTCGAAGAGGAGATCACGACTTGGAGGAGTTTACCTCGACATCCAAGCATATTACCTCTTCTTGATATGCACCGAACTCCCTTCGCCACTTTCCTCATCATGCCTTTTCTGCCAGGTGGATCATTGTTGGATGTGCTGCAGAGAGAAGGAGGGTCAGACAAGACGGCAAGAAAGTTTTTTCCCGGCGTAGTAGCTGCCGTCTCGGCATTACATGAAGGAACCAAAGATTTTATTGGCGGAATACTGCATGGGGACCTCAAATTAGACAATTTCTTGGTCGACCATGCTGGTGCCGTCATGGTGTGCGACTTTTACATGGCTCAAAAAGTGGCAGGGAAGGACGAGCATAGTCCGCCAGTTGCTACTATCCCGCCACCACTCGCCTCGGGAGTTCACAGACATACGACACTGCCTACCCACTTACACCGAGGCCCGAGGATGAGTTCCCCTCTTCCTGCACCAAATTCGCATCGACTGCACGACCCAGTTTCCCATCTTCATTCTCATGAGCCAATCCCTGCACAACCGTTCCCTTCAGCCTCACTCCCGTATGCGCCACCGGAACTACTGCGTGGCCCGAGAATGGGACCCGCATTAGCCCAAGACGTCTGGGCAGTTGGCATAATCCTTCATGCATTGCTCACCAACAGATTGCCATTTGTCGACTCTTTTGATCCCCGGTTGCAGATGAAGATCCTACGAGGATCATGGGAAGAGCCGCCAGATGTTGGTCGAGAATGGCTAGACTGCCTGAGAGGTTGTTTGGATATCGATGCAGAAACGAGATGGCCAATCAGCAGAGTCCGACAAAGTGACGCGGTGACAGGCTGGAAAGAAGTCAAGTCAAGGAGTAAATCAAGGAGCCGTTCGAGAGCAAGGGTGCCTTTTGGAGACGGATTACTCGACACGCGAAGACGAGGCGACGCCGCTCAAGCGTTACCCGTTCCAATCCGTTCGCCCAACCCACACGGGCGAAAAGGCTCGTCCGCATCGCGTGATCGGGCAAGAGGGGCGTATGGCCTTTCGTTACCGGCCGAAGGTCCGCGCGACTTTTTCGCTCCAGTCCCACGCCCAGCAGACCCAATCATGAGCGTACACCAATTTCCTCAATCTCGCTCGAGATCAGTAAGCGCATCGCGAAGTCGTAGTCGTGGTCAACAAACCCCTATCTTCGAATTCGATGCTCCGGAATTGGTCAAAAGCCTCGAGACGGTGGATCTCGCTCGCGGACGTTCTGCAAGGCGTGATCAGATGCCCGGCTTGCAATTCCAGCGGCAGTCGGGCATGCTGGCTATGGAGGGACTACAGATGAGAGATTATTCCAATCCTTCGTCCGTGTCTCGATCACACAGTGCTGTGAGGACACCTCAGACTGCTCCTCCCTTTCCTCTATCAACTTTGGACATCCCCGATCACCCTCTCGTGCCAGCTACAGCTACAGCAGCGTCGTATACGGCGAGATCACCGTCCACTTCCCGCTCAAGATCCAAATCAAGTACGTCACCCAGTGTGTCTCGAGGTGGAAGGAGTGTGAGTAGATCCAGAGACAACGGTCATGGTACGCCGTGGGATATGCCAGAAAAGTACGAGTATGGCAGAGAGTTAGGAGCAGTTCATGAGGAGGCGATGAGGGGGAGGAGAAGCAGGAGCAGAGGTCGATCCGGGTATAATGACAGATGAGGTGTAGGTCACTCAAAGAAGTATATCGAGCAACAGCAATAGGGCTAGTAATTATTATGTACAGTGCAGTACTCAAGGATTCATATGTTATATCAGTGTATACTTATTATCGTTGTCGTGCGGCCACGAACGAGTTGTGAGCAGATATTTACGGTGGAGGTCATCCAACATTTGGATGTCGATAAACTGATCAACAAAAATGGTCTACTGTGAATTCACCTTATCTCCAAAACGGCATTGAGCCAGACATCGTCAAGCGATGGCGCCCCAGGTGTCGTTACCAGCAGGCGGGTTAGGGGGCTATCAAACACCTCCATTCGAGTCTCATCGTTATGGACCCGAACACGTTTCTCCCCTTTCGTCAGGCGAAGAACGATGGGTAGACGTACTGTCGTCCCCATGTCATTTCCCTCTATCGGTTTTCATGTCAACGATGAAGACGCTGGTGATGCATCCTGAACGCAACTCGTCTTTGATCCTTCGTGCGGATCCGCTCCTTCACCACTCTTCCAGTACTCCGACTTCGTCTGCCGCACAAGGCTCGAGCTCTGTTGCTGCTGCTGCAGCTGGAGACGAAGAAGGGGTAGATATGGATATGGACACGGGAAAGAGACTGGGTCTGGATGTTATGGATGAAATCAAAGTGAGGTTGATGCCGCGTCAACCTAGGCGAGATGCGAAACTAGATCAGAGATGCTTGTTCTTCCGCTCGAACAACGGTACTATCGAACACGAGCACGAGGACGCTAGTGAAAGCGCAACAAGCTGGAAAGGAAAAGCACGAGCTGTGGATCCTTCTTCTTCTTCGGGGACAGCAAGTCTAGAGAAGGAGGAAGGACTGGTATTCATGATTCCGCTAGTGGGATCAGTGGGCGAGATCCCATATTATCATCCACCAGTCCGAAAGCTTGCTTTCCGCTATATCACCACCACCGACGATTCAGCTTCAGCAACCACGAAAGCAAGTCTCGAAGAAGCGGGGGAGGAAGAACAAGAAGATGATGCCCAGATCCAAGGAAGGATATCTATCTCGTACCTCCCTTTCCCAGAAGGCTTACCCGACTTACCATCTACTTCCTCCAGCACGCCGGCCGCACATCCCTTTCCTCGCTCAGGAAGGAAACAGAGACCGTCCCCTCTTGCTGAAACACCAACAACTCCTGCTAATGGTTTCAACGCCGAATCTCAATCGAGTGCCAACGACACTTCTGCACACCCAGCACCAGACGCTGCTGCTGAGATCTTCGAAGGGGTCAAGGTCAACCCTAGCGCGACGAGCCCAAGCGGAGGTACTAGTAGCAGCGCACAAATCTTCGCTCAGCTACAAGCTCGAGCTCGAGCACAACCATCGTCTGGTACACCGAGTGTCTCCAAGCAGGCCCAAACACCTAGTCAATCAACTCAGGCAGAGGAGCGGCTCTATCGTACTTGTCTAAGTCTCCTTGAACGACTCTACAAACATGGCTATGGGCAGCTCGTAGGATATCAGAAACGACGACAACATGATGTGCGTCACACACTCCGCTTTGCGAGCGCCCCTTCCCTTGGCAGAGACTAGGCATCATGCTGACATCTGGCGCCCACTTCTCTCAGGTGATAGTACCACGGGACAATTTTCAAGACCTTTACCTCGTCTTGAAGGATAGGCATCGCCATCTAGACTCTCGTGCGCCTAAGGCAGGCGTAATGAGCAGTAAGCTGGAAGACGTTAAGCGGCACGTATGGAAGGTGAGTGATGCTCCTCCTTCCCCCTTCTTTTCGGTATCGATACCTCGCCGTCCTTGCGCGTGCAATGCAAGCACGAACCATATCTGAACAAGGACTAGGGCTCACCCATATCCTCCTCCGCTCTTTCCTCACCATCATTTCGCCCCGACGATCCTGGTTTACCTGAACATATCGATCTATCCGAATGGGGCGAGCAGGACGTGGCCGTCGCTGCGTTCCTGATGTTACTCTGGAAAGAGCTGTATCCCACTCGTCAACCCAACGGCGATACTGCAGAAATGGCAGAGGAAGAGCGGGAATGGGATACGTGGGGCAGACCCGAGGGTGGATTTGTCGATCTTGGCTGTGTGAGCTGGACATCACGAAGTCGTTTAGAGCAACAACTGATACGCAGTCATCATCACAGGGCAATGGATTGCTCGTGCATGTTCTGACATCAGAGGTGGGTACCTCCACTACTGACTCTCGGCGACAAGGTACACCGACCTGACTTTTGATATGTATAGGGATATCAAGGTAAAGGTTACGAACTTCGCTCTAGACGCACATGGCCTTTGTACCCGGCCAAAACGCAAGAGGCATTAGAGGAATTACCTATCAATCCGCTCGACTGGTTCCCTCAGACAATCGAAGAGTGGGATACAGGTCGTTGGGAGGGGAAAGAGGCGTCTGTGATCAAGGATGGAGTGTTTCTCATTGGGAATCACGCGGATGAGCTGACTGTGAGTTGGGTGCTGCCTCATTGATCACACGGAGACGGGATTTAACGGCCCAATGACTGCCTCACCATGTCGGAGTCTTGTACTGATTACTGCGTGCGCACCCATGGTTGATATAGCCATGGATCCCACTTCTCTCTCTATTACCCTTACAACCGATCCCACACCTATCCCTACCCTGCTGCTTGCATACACTCGACTCATCATTCGATACACTCCACTACACTCCGCCTACACCGGCACACCCACATACGCCAGAAGGAGGATTGGAAGCGGGCTTAGAACCTGGTGTCAGTCGATACAAGTCATATCTCCTTTGGCTGGGGTGGTGTGGATTGATGTCTGGTTGGAAATGGGAGAAGGAAGGGTTGAGGGTACCCTCGACTAAAGGTTGGGGTATAGTCGGTGAGTACTGCTTCTTCGCTCTCTTTGCCCAGTGTCTATTATGGCGACGATACGCTATGCCGTTGCTGATTTCCATGTGCCCTCACGTCTGGATTAATAGCCCGAAATCGATGGACAAACTCGGCTGAAGAAGATCGACAGTGTAGAATATGGGTTTTGGAGCAGGTCAACGCTGTTAGGCAGAGGGGCGCTTTCAGCGTACGCGAGAAGGAGGGGAAAGATCATTAGTTCTCGCATTGCTTCACATCCACACTGTATCCGATATACCAATGACGATAGAAATGCATATGTTGTATTTCTTGCTTCTTGCAATGCATGTTTCCACAGCAGATCCACATCAGCTAGACCCATCGCACGCACTGTCGAGCGAGATATGCCGATGGATAATCTAAGCAAAGCCCAATCCGCCCCTTTTCGCCTCCCAGCTATTAGCGCCGCTACCTCGTAAAGTGATCCAAGGGAAGATGGCCTCTACGTCCTCAAAGCCTAATGAGGCGTACATCCCTTTCGGACCTAGATCGGAACGAGTACCTTCGAGGGATGTCAGAGGGTCGGATCCGGGTGGATGAGCCGTGGACCGACTGCATGGGTGCAGCTGCGCTAGGATACTACGGCAGAGTACGATTGATTAGTTCTTGTTCTTGAAAGTGCGAATTATGATGTACTCACAGCATTGGCCCGACCCATCGACGCCTTGAGCCTCTACCATCCACGTCTACTGCCCACTCAGCCATCCTACCGCCTTCACCCCATACCTCTACGCCATTACCTCCTTGTCCTGGGCCGCGACTATCGTCTTCCCTAGCCCAGAGTCCACCCTCAAACTCGTCTTCTACCTCTGCATGATCCGTACGCAGATCGCGAGTCGGCGATACATCAGTTTTGACTGGATCAGATCGATTACGGCTTGGTAGAGCAGCAACTCGCCGAGTTTCACTAGATCTACTAGCTTCGGGCGTGTTGGAAACGTCCATTCTCGGAGGGGTCGCCGGAGTGAAGTTGGGATAATACTCGTGAGAAGGCGCTGGCTGAGGCTTGCGCAAGACTGGATATGGGCGATAAATAGGTTGAGCGACTGATGACCCCGAGACGGCTGGATCGGTGAGGGTCTGCCTGTCAGGTGCATCTTCTGCCGGACCCGGTTCTGACTGCTCTGCAATGATCGACCCGGATGATCCAGAGACGGCTGTATCGCCCGACCAACGTGTTTGCTGTCCTTGCGTATCCGCTACTGGCACGACTGCGGATTCGGGTGTCGACACGCTAGCCAAGCTTCTCTGTACGCTTGGGATTGCCGTGCCACTACTGCTTGTCCTCCCAAAGCTCCATGCTCTCCTTCTTAGTCCATCGTCGCTCTCCCTACTTCGAACAGTCGTGAGCATCCCCAATCTCCCCAACGACGATGAGAGTGCTTGAGTCGGACTCGTTACTCTTGTCAGAGCATTCGTCTCAGTACTTGCATCAGAGGCTGCGGTGACAGTGCCTGCTCGTCTTCGACCGGGGATGAAACTTGCTAAAGTCGAGCGGATGAATGGATTGCCACCATTCTGGATGCTGGTCGGACTAGTAGGTGAAGTTGGAGTATTAGGCACCGGTGCCATATTGAGGCCATAGGCGGCACGCGTTTGTGGAGTCTGGCTGTCCCTGGGCGGGACCCTTGCCTCTCGGACTGGTCGAGCACGAACCGCCCTGGTCACGGCAGGCGGCAATTCGTCGTCATCTATGAGAGTAGATATCGAACGTAGTAATGGCGGATGTAAAGCAAGATGCGCATTTGGATTGACGAACAGCGAGGGTTGTTCGAGCAAGACGCCTACAGCGAGAATGCGCACATCTTGTAGATGGAGTAAAACGCGGATCTGTGTGGGGTGTGAAGCGAGATTGTTCTGATGTCTGCGACGATGAGCGAGGGTCAGTATATATTTCGTATAGATGCAGGTTGGCATCAAGTATGACACTCACTTAAGTTCGTCGAATATCTCGTATGGGTCAAAGAGGCGGGAGTACATTCGATTGATGCTGGCCGAGCCGTTTCGATGCAAAGTTACAAAGCGCTAAGACAAACTTGTCAGTCAACTATTGTACGATCCCGAATGACAGCCCTATCAGCCAGCTGTTCACTTACTGTCCACGACTCCTCGTGCGTGCAGCCGACATTGCGATGCTCTACTCTGCCTAATAGTCTGGAGCAGTATGACTTTAGCTTGACCTCGAAGGTGATCTGTACATCGACTGAGGCTGACACACCTGAGAAATGTCGCCCTCCAAGTATCTCCCTCCCCTTTGTACCTCTTCCAACTAGGCAGGTAGCGCCTCCCGAATGCTTCCTGCCACACGCTCTCCGACCATCGTGCTGGTTCGAATCTCTCCAGAAGCCATTTCGGCCTCGCTTGCACTAACACGGGAATGAATAAACGACCTTGATCTTCTCTCAAGATAGGAAGGAGAGTAGTGAGGTGAGGCAAGATCGCTAGTGCTTGTGGATACGGTTGACCAGCGGATAACGTCGAGCGGATCGCGGATGGTATAGGGGACAAGTGACTTTTGGTTAATGAGATCAGAAGTGGATGAAGAGCTAAGAACGATACGAGCTCGGAAACGTCGAGGTATCTACAGAACCACTCTGTCAGCTATATCATAGCAAACGATCATCTGCTCAGAAAGACGTGGACGTACGTGGCGATCTGGCTCAATATCTCTCCCGGTAGCTGGAGGAGCGGACAACCTCCGTCGACCGGGGGCTGGACGGTATACGACGCAGACCCATTCCGCCAATGCTCTTGTGCAGAGTCCATTCGCCAAAATAGCGGATGACAGTCAGACGAGATTCTCTATGAAAGCACGAGTTGGTCAATGCCAAGCTCCTCGATATAAGAATAGCTCTCATTGTCGACATGGCCACTACTACTACTGTCGGTCACTTCCGATCGCCCGGACACTTTGCCACCCATTCGTCATACGCGTCTCTGCGGGGCACCATTTGCACGATGCCACATTCCGGCGTTTCCCGCTTCTGCTGTCTGGCATGACCTCGAGCTTCGTCATAGATAGCATACTGGCAACTTTGACATTACTTCTAATATTGTTGTTCCGGTTTGTACTCTCGAGTCAGGATCGTCAGAACAGCGGCGCAGAGTATCTACACCTTCGTATTAGCACCAAAGACCCGCGCAGATCTACACCATGTCCCGTCCTGCTTTGGCTAGCACCACTCGCCCTCTCGTGCGACCGGCCGCTCTGCGTTTGGTTCCCCGGTACGCCTCGACCTCAACCTCCTCATCCAGCTCAACAAGCCAAGAGCCACCCGTGCAATCAGGACCGCTGCCATTGACATGGCCAAATTACCTCACACTTCGTCGTCAGCGAAGACTGTGGTCCACCCTCACAACGATCCCGACTACCCTCGGAGGGCTGTTCCTTGGCGGAGGATATTTTGCGAGTCTCGAGGCAGATCCTAGTCAGCTCATCATGGGTGTTGAGCCTATGTGAGCTGAATCATTATCATTGTCGATATGCAAGACAGCTGACGTCGTTATTATAGGTTTGTGTATGGTGGTGCGACGTGAGTACGAATAGCGCATCTGGATACACAACTCGTACTGATGCTCGAATACGACAATTCTGGACATCTACAGACTAGGCTGCATGGGTGAGTTGCCCATTCTCTGTTGAGGAGGTAGCTGATCGCTTCACCTCATTTCGCTCTTGCGCTGCATCGTAATGTTTGACGACCACTCAGCCCTCGGATACCTTGTCGGTCCCACACTCGGCTCGTCCCTTTTCTCTCTCTCGCACCCATCGCTGGCAAAGGGGAACCCTGCGCCGTTGGAAATAATGGACCGAGAGTTCTTCCACCGAATCAAGCGGAATAGGGCAGACCCTCGATTCCAGAGTGTGCAGAACATCGTACCGGATTTCTATGGCGAGAAGGTGAGTTTCTGGCTCTCATGTCTCTGGTATCGCAGGGAACAGAGCTGACTGAAGGTGTTGGTAGATCGTATCCCTTTCTACATACAGACGGTGGTTGAGAGATCAAGCAGTGTACAATCGCAAGGCGCAGCATGGTGTTCCCGGTGAAGAGCAGTAGGCATCTTATGCATCCGCCGGATGGTGTCGTCAAGCAGTTTATAGTATCATTGTCATGCATCGCTCAGCAGTCTCGCTACTCGCCATAGTGAACATATACAGGGCACGTACGACATATACAGGGCACGTACCACCTAGGCCATGTCATTCATGAGTGACTCGTGAAAGATGAGGTGAGCGGCAAATAAAGTGGAGGTCGTTGTCATGCGTACTTGCCGAATGCACCGTTTTTGACTGCAGATATATTCGCTTCTTCTCATATTGCATTGCTCCTGTGGATGTCACTCTCCAACATGCGACCAGTCAGGCCTGTCTCGTGAGTGGTAGCCGTGTATATATGCTGGCGTCGTCAGACAACTAACGTTATTACAGCACGCTGCTCCGCCAACAGCCTAGATCGCTGGCTCGTCCTCTCTTTCATCCCAGCTTGAAAGTAATCGCGATCACGCCTGCACGACCACTCTTCGTGCGACATGCATCCCAACTCACCACGCATGGGCCGGGAGTGTCTCCTGGAGCTCCTCGCTATCCGTCTGATAACGATTACTCCGATTCGACAATGTACGCTTTCGGTTACCTATCACGGATAGTGCGATACGTGCTTTACGGTGTTCTAGCTCTTGGCGGTGTATCGTTAGCGAGTTTTGAGGGGCTGCACCTGTACGTCGAGCACGTATGTCTAGCGGCGCCTGCGCGAGATGCTCTTACAGAAGGCGAAGATGAGTATGGGTGGATTGCGGAGAACGTCGGATGGACTGGCGGAGCCAAGGGCGGGACAGATCCGAGATTAGGCTATAAAGCGAGACATGCTCTGCGAGGCGCTTGGATCTGTCAAGAGTGGGGCGCTGGCGGTTCTGGTACCGTAGGCAAAGGTACTGGATCTAGTATACATCCCGATTTCGTCGGTGCAAGAGGCATGATTGGTGCGGAAGGTAGCGGCACTGTCAGCGGCGGCAATGGTCCTCAAGGCGGAGCGAGAAGAGGCGTGGATAGGGGCTACGAGTTAGCGGACGATTTCATCGATCTCGCTATTCGCGAAGCGCAGAAGCGGGGTCTGGTATTTCCGCCGACATTATCAGCACTCCGACCGGCCGGCCCACAATCATCGCCCAGCACAAGTATACCGCAAGGCGACCCAGCAGTTATCGATTTACTGTTACTGAAAGCAGGCGTACTAGAGCGAATCAACACTACCGATTCGCTGCTTCATGCTAAAGACCTGTACGAGCAAGTGCTCTCTGCGGTCGATCATAGTGCGGCGCAACATGGTCCGGCACATCAGGCCAGAATCATTCGATTAGCTGGCAAAGTAGGAGATCTCTGCGCTAGAACAGGCACGAGCGGCGAAGCTCAGAAATGGTGGACCTGGGGTCTGGGTCGCGCTGGCGTGGAGATCGGCAAGAGAGCCGTGCACCAAGTCGTTGATGAAGTGAAGAAGGATGTCAAGGAAGTCAAGGGCTGGTTTGGCCGTTCAAAGGCTTCACCGTCAGCATCGACCGAAACGCTGCCAACAATTCCATCGCCGTCGCGACCTAGTATAACGCTTCCTCCCCCGGTGCTTCGTGCGGCCGTATCACTTCTTGTCTCCTCTTCGGCACATCTGGCTACGACCAACTCGTTACACTCGGCATCAGCTCTGCAATCACTTGCTCTATCCTACCTCCCTACATCACAGTCGACTTCACTGGCAACGCCCGCATCATCAACAGCAGCGAGCACATTGCATGATACATGGTTATCTCAGCGAGCGTCGCTCTTACGTCTGCACCATGCTTCTGTTCTCTATGCGCAACAGGGCGGGAAAGGCAACGTCGACGAGCAAGCGCTCGAATACGTCACTGCCGCTCAAGAAGGGTCAGAAAGAGCTATAACGGCATTACAACCGCTTCCTACAGCTTATACTGCACCGCGATCGAATGCGCTCGCTCAGCCTGCGAAATTACTTCGGCGAGACGCCTTGCTCACGGGAGCAGAAGCAGCTTATACTCGAGCGGTATTCATCGAACGCTCCATTCCTCTCGGCACTGGTACTAGCAGCAGCGCCCAGAAGAGTTTGAGATCAGATGACGAGATACATCGGCTCGAACAAGCAGCAGAAGGCTTTGAGCGCGCTATGACTCTCAGTGCTTTGGAGAGTGGGGCGAAGAGGGGAGAGAGCGAGAGTGACGAGTTGGGAAGGAGTGATGAGTGGGCAAAGTATTATAGAGGTTTCGTAAGGGTACGCGGCAAGTTGGCCTCTGCACTAGGGCACGAGGTGGAGAAGCAGTAGCGTGTGTAGTATGTATAATGAGGTGTTTATGCGTAGAAGGCTCCCACTTTCCTGTGCTATCCTGTACAATACGTTGTGGACTGCGAGGCCTCGAGGGTGATATGCGTTCTTAATTGTGGAATGCCTCGATTCACTTGGCTTAAATGTACTCAAGTATTTGCTATACTCTTCTCGTTGCCGATTAGCGATCGCATTGCCATCTGCCATTCACGATCAACGTCCAAAGTTGTTCAGCGATCGTTGGTTAGCAAACTTTCGCTCCCAGCCGTATCGGATCTCGCTCGGAGTCTCATGCAATGATCATACATGCTCCCTCATCCCGGGAAAGCGCGACGGGACGCAAGTAAGCGCCCACGCCCTCATCAAGTCTAAACGACCCCTACACCCAAACTCGAACCCATCACTTCTGCATCCTGCTTCTTTGCTTTCTGGCGAATGAGCGATTATGCAGAAGCCTTGGCTTCGCGAACGGCCTTGGCGGAACCGGCAGCGGCGAATCGGGCGTTACGGCGGAACTGGAAGGAAGAGCAAAGAAGAAATGTCAGCTGTGATACTTGGCGTTTTCACAAAGGTCCAAGTAGGTATGAAGCATGATGATGACTAAGGGCAACGATGGGCAGTGATCCGACATGGGATACGAGGTTTTAGAGAAGTCCTCCCTTCTCCACCCTTTGGTGGTCCAAGCATGAATTCGACGCCAAACGCCATTCCCCACCCTTGCTCTATTGGCATCGCTTCCTTTCGTCCACTGGATTTGCTGCAGAGTATCCTGCAACAACCGACGGCTCGCCGCAGAGGAGCGACGATGAGTCCGACGATACCGCTTTCCCTATCCTCTCTCAAAGCCCTCTCTCACAGCCTAGCCTTCCCATGGACCTCCTCCGTTCTAATCTTCCAACTCCTGACTTCCAATACCATTCCCAGCCGATCCGACATACTTCTGCAATCCTGATCCATCTTCACATCGTGCGAGCCACCTAGTCCCCTCCCTCCTTTCCCATGTAGTAGCCAAAAGAAAATGGATGCGATGATGCGGTGCTGATTCGGCGCAGAAGCTCACCTTGGGGTCAACACCCTTCAACGAGTAGTACTTTTGGGTCTGCTTCCTCGTGATCCCGTTCTTGTGGGCTGTAACAGTCATCGGTCAGTCAATCAGCCATGGTCCTTTCTTCCTCCTCCATTCTGACGAAATCATGGTCGGCTAGACGCACCCTTCTTGTTCTGGTTGTGGCTATTCAACGATTATATATCAGCAAAAACGCCTTATACAACGCCAAATGAGGCAGCGCTGCGCGGAGCACGCAAGCCGGGGACGGGCGGACTCACGCGGTGTGGTTCTTTGACTTGGCCATCGTGAAAAGTTTTTGCTCTTGTTGAAGGATGAAGAAGGGTTACAGATGACTTTTGACTGTTTCATCAACTACAGCGAGCGAAGCTGCACTGCACCATCCTACTACTCTGCTACACCAAAGCTGCTCTACCTGGGCTCAGTGGGAGACAAAATCAGGCTGACGGGATCAAATTCATCTCCCTACAAAAACGATACCGCCGCGGAGAATATTCAAGCCTGAGCGGCCTCATGACTGATGTGGCACAGTGTCCAGCCAGGATGAGACCGGTATTAACGCCGACAGATTCTGTGTTTAAACTCCGAATACAACGATTAGTTTGGTGATCCAGGTCTGCGCTTTCATTGCGTGTCTGGACTCATTTTGCTGCTGCGTAGTAACTAGGGTTGGTTTTACGCGTCTGAGCAAAACGAACGACTGGTGATCATACTACGCAAAGGTCGTTACATCCCATGCGCAGATCTGCTATCACCTCACACCAGTTCTCTCGAGCGAAGGGTATGCGGCACAGCGACTCCCTAGCAGCATGCGAGAGCCAGAGACCGAGAGCTGTCAATCCTGCTGATCAGGAGAAACTTCTCAGCACAGTCTTCATTCCCGTTCTATATATGGACACACGCTGCGCACAGGTCACGAACAAGATGCAAGAATAGCATAAAATTCGAGACCCGGGGTTGTCTTTTAGGTGATGAGAATGCGCAGTTTTCTTTTCGCTTGCTTATTGACTTGGTACGTGACACGGGTCCTGGAGGTCTTCAGCTGCGCCATTGATTGGGAGCCGGTGACAAGATGACATGGGGAGTCGGTGACTGCTCATCTCAAATAGCATGTCGAGTCATGGAAGCCGAAGCCAGATTCATAAAAGTGACACAAATGCATCATCACCATAAGGACACTAAGGAGCGAAAAGCAAAGTGCATAAAGCAAGTAGAGTAAAACGTCATTGTCCGTCGGAAACGTATGCAGGATGGGTAGGAATGTCCATAAACACGTAACAAGTGATATCGTATCAAGCGTCTAAGTCTAGTCTAGAGACAGCTCATGCTTAAAGGTAAACGCCAAGGAGACCCGCTGCGCCGATCAAGAGACCGACGACGGTTGATGGCGCGCCAGTGAGTGCGCCAGCGCTGCTGCTAGTCGTTGAGCTCTGCGGTGGGGCGTGAGAGCGTTAGCATCGGACCATAGCGGTGTATGCTAGTTAGAAGGTACGGCGGTAGAGAGTAGAGGGGACTTACAGAGTTGGGAATGTCGCCAGTAGAGGTGCTGGTGGAGCTGCTGTCGGTGCTGGTAACAGTGACAACGGAAGAAGTGGATCCGCTCGAGCTTGTCGAGGTAGTAGCTGCAGCGCTGGACGACGTGCTGGACGAGCTCGAGCTGCTGCTGCTGCTGCTGCTAGACGACGAAGAGGAGGAGGAAGAGGTAGAGTCTGACTCAGTGATGTTGAACTGGCTCGATTGGGCATAGATCGACGAAGTGTCTGAAGTGGACTTGACCAGGTTGATCTGGAATGCAACGCCGGTAGGCCAGCTGCCTGACGAGTAAGTTACCGTAGCCGAGTTGGTGATATCCGAGTCACCAGTGGACTGGTTCGAGATCAAAGTCACGGGCGAGTCGGTCAGGTATCCTTGCTGCGGCGGACGACGTAAGAGTGAGAGTAAGCATTAGAGCTAGCTTAGTATATTTGTACAAGGACCGGAACTCCTTTTCAAGACTGTGTTTACTTCGAACTGAATGATGAATGAGAAGAGTCACTTACCTGGTTGATGAGCAAGACGGCGAAGGTGGTAGCGTCAGTGTCGACCGCTTCCCACTCGATGGTCTGAGAGCTATCGCCACTTGACCAGACGGTCGAGGTCGAAGGCGAAGTGACAGTCATGGCATTGACCATGCCGAGGGCGGCGAGGGCGACAAGGGGTGAGTAAGCGTAGGCGTGCATCGTGTGTCTGTGTTTGTGGTTGTGTCTGTGGTGTGGTGTAGTGTAGTGTGGTGTGGGATGTGGACGCTGAACGAGTGTGAGAGCTTTGGCTTATATGTGAGTGGGAGAGAATGAGAAGATGACACAGCGGAGAAGAAATATAATGGTTTGACGTTGACGTTGACAATGGATAGGGAAGAGGGTATGTACAAAGGGTCGGCAACACAGCACTACTGCTACACCATGCATCCACAACACAGCCTTGTATCACCCTCTACTCTCTACCTGAGGATCCACCCATTCAATGCCACTACGCGTTGTACAGGTTAGTTTTGAAAAAAAAATAAACAAAATAAACAAGTCGCTTCTTCTTTGCGCGTTCACCCTGTTCCTGAATCCTCTGTTATTACCCTGAGTGTGCAAAAGCATTGCGCTTATTCAACGCCTCTTACCGTCCAGTCATCCATGTTATGTCTCTTGGCAGAAAGTACTACTATTTCTGCATGCAGCGCTCACCCCGCCCAGTGCATCCGCCCACACCACATCCACACTCACACAACATAGCCTTATGTTCAGCTGCTCAACGCCATATACGAAATACGTGCCCGTACACACCGAGGCATTCCGTCGGTATTCAATTGTATCAGTAGAATCAAGGTTCATCGCCTCAGACAGGGGTGGCGCACAGTCCGGCCGCATTGCGCTTCCAGCCGACAAGGCTATGCACCGTTTCACAACAACAGTGGACATTCAATACTGACCGCTTAGCCGAGTCACTCATTGACTCAGTTGATCAACAATGCGGCCCTTGTATCGTACGCTGATATTAGTACGCCTGCCCATCTCAGTCACTCGGTCGCACAACAATGCGGTTCTGATAGTGAACTAAAAACAAAAACTCCTGCCATACTAATGCATCACCGCCTTGCCTTATCTTGTACTATGCCAAAACACCTGAGTGTATCGTTTAAGCCGAAGCGACGAACTGCTTGCCCTTCTCAATGTTCTTCTTGAGGCTGTGATAACGAGTCAGCGTTGGTCAAGCCGATTGCTGAAATATAAATACTCACTCCGGGAGACAGGCCTTGAGGAGCTCCTCCTCCTCGGCGGAAAGCTGGCCGACGGGGTGAATCTTCTTGACACCCTCTGGGCCGAGCTCGACGTTGGAGGCAAAGTACTCGACGCCCTCGGACTCGTAGAGGGGAGACTTGACGAAAGTGGGCTCGACAACACCGGACTCGCCATCGAGAGCGCGGATGAGAGAGTCGGCAAATCGCGCACCGGCGTAACCCATGGAAAGAGTAGCGGAACCAGTACCGGCCTTGGCCTTGACGACCTCGTCACCGCCGAACTGGATACGGTTGACCAAAGCCTTGTACGCCTCGCCAGAGACGCCCTTGCCCTGCGCAGTCTGCGAGAGCAAAGGGACGATGGTGACACCAGAGTGACCACCAACGACGGTCACGGTGATGTCCTTGGGGTCGGAGCCCTCGACCTCGGACAAGAAGCGCGAAGAGCGGACAACGTCGAGAGTGGTGACACCGAAGAGCCTGCATAACTCAAAGGGTAGTCGGGGTATATAGAGATGATTGATCGGAAAATACGACAAGTGGAACTAGCAGTCAGCGTCGCTTCTACTCGTTTGATGCAAAATCGCACCTCTTCTCGTCAAAGACACCCTTCTTCTTGAAGACCTCGGCCCAGATAGGGACAGTCGAGTTGACGGGGTTGGAGATGATACCAACCATAGCCTTGGGGGCGTACTCGGCAGCAGCCTCGGCGAGGTCACGGACGATCGAGGCGTTGGTGTTCTACACAAGCGCTATGTCAATCATCGCCCTCGTTACAAAATGACGTTTTTGAGCTTACGAAAAGGTCGTCACGGCTGTTATTCACATTAGCAATATTCAAAACAGCTTATGTGGTAGACTCACGTCATACCGGGCTTCCTGGGAACACCAGCGGGGATGATGATGATCTCAGCGCCAGTAAGAGCCTCCTTGAGCCTAAACGCAAGCAAAATGGTCAGAAATCGCTAATTCGACCGGCGGGTCGATCTCCGGGCGTCACTCACTGGTCCTTCTCGTAGCCCTTGACCTCGGAGGCCGTAGAGCAATGGGAAATATCAGCAGCTACTCCAGGAGCACCACGGACGTCGTAGAGCGACAGGCCAGTGACTCGGGGGTTGATCTTGAGGAGGAGGGACATGGGTTGACCGATACCACCTGTTTTAGGTAGGAGTGCCACAAATTGGTCGATCGGAGAACGAATTTTAGTCAGATTTTCGCACGAGACGACATGAGAGGAGCGCGGGTGGGCGAGCATGCATTGATAGAGTAGTGGGGCATCATGAGCAGAGTCAGTTACCCGCAATTTCGATGTGCTAAAGAGGTAGGAGGAGACGAAGGTACGTACCGGCAGCACCGAGGACGGCGACCTTTCGCTCGGCGCGAGCAGAGGTGGCAAAGCCCCTAGCGAGGGTAGCGGACTGACGAGATACTTGGCGGGCGAACATCTTGCTTGCGATCTGACCTTTTGGTTATCTACCTGACAACGTAGATGTTTAGGTGTGGTAAAAAGACCGAGAATCGAAGCGGCTGGGGCGACGACGATGGGCTTTTCGGTCGGAGCCACCCGGCTAGCCGCTTATCACGTGATATCGATCTCTATTCGCCGCGACGATTACCGACGTGGCAGCTATCCATCCCCTTCGTCTACTTCGGCTAGATGCATTCACGTCGTTGTACCATAGTAGAAGTAAGCATATGCATACAATAGCCCACGAGGTAGAATAGCTACCATTACGCGGTCCCTAGGCTACCTTCGGAAGACCCGAAGAAGGCGTCCCAATCATTGATAAGAAAAAGTATCGACTCGTCCCTTCCCTCAACCTCGCCGATCTCGAAGAACTATACACCATATCTGACATCTTCAATCCACCGGCAACGCGTCAATCGCCTAGTCCTTGCCCTGAGAAAGCTCCAACTTGATCTTTTGGATAGCCAATGCTGGGTTGAGACCCTTGGGGCAAGTTCGGGAACAGTTGAACTGCAGGATTGGCAGAATCAAGCACACGTCAGCATTTATCAAGAAACAAATAGACCATTCCTCACAATAGTGTGGCATCGGTACAGAGAGAAGTCATTCTGCATCTTCTCCTTTCGCTGGGCACCGTAGGCGTCCTGAAATATCATTAGATGATCAGCGAAATTTCAGAGAGAGGGTAAGAGCTGATTAAACACATACTCGGGAGTCCGCCATCCATCTGTAAGCCTGCATCAAAACAGCTGGGCCAAGGTAGGTGTCTACGCGATATCAATTAGCCTTTTCCACCAAATCTTTTTTGTCCAAGCCGAAGAAGCGTACCTGCGTTCCACCAGTACTACAGGTACAAGTCAGCATACATCAATCGCACTGATTCGATCTATGCAACTCACTGAAGGGCATGAAGTAGAGCAGCACGCGCAAAGAATACATTCGTACATTCCATCAAGCTTCTTCCTGTCTTCTGGCGATTGGAGGTATTCGCCTTGAGCAGGAGGGTTGTCGTTCTTGAGGTATGGCTCGATGGACTTGTATTGTTTGCTAAAAAGTGTGACCGTTTAGTTAGAATTTGTTACTCTAAAGCGTGACCAACGAGTCACTCACTAAAATTGAGTCAAGTCGGGGACGAGGTCCTTGACGACGTACACTACGGATGGGATCAGCAAGCAGTTAACGATGTTGATGGGATGCACGCACTGTGGGGCAATGGGTAGACCTTGGAAGGCTTGCTAGTGTCCTTGTCGATTCGGCAGAGACAAGCAAGGGTGTTTACACCGTCGATGTTCATTGCGCATGAACCGCAAATGCCCTCGCGACAAGATCGTCTCAGTGTGAGAGTTGCATCCTCCTCGTTCTTGATCTTGAGCTGCGTTGGAGTTGTAAGGTCAGCTCGCAGATTTTGACGTACATTCAAATAAAATATATCTCGATCTCAGGAAGTAAAACCCGTGAATGAGCACTTACCAAAGCGTCAAGCATCATAGGACCACATTGAGACAGATCGACCTTGTAGCTTTGAAGATACGGCTTCTTCTCAGGTGTGTCGGGGTTCTACATTACGACGCACAATGTCAGCTACCAACTACTACATACCTGAGATTGAGCGAATGCTCGATCGACTCACCCATCTGTAGATCTTGAACTCTTTGATCTGCGAGTCCTTGGTCGTGTCTTGGACGGGGGTAGCGAGCTGAGCAGAGGCAGTGGCGTGGAAACCTCGCGCGACGGCTGCGATGGGTCTAACGCTTGCGCTACTGGATGCGTGGGCGGTGGCGGACGAAGCCAAGCTAGATCGGAGAGCGGGTCGGAACATCTTTGCGTATCAAAAGGTCGATGAGTGGTGAGGTACAAGTGCACAGCAAAATGGTATTATTGAGGTATGACCGATCGACGACTGATTGTTGGCTGCTCAACTAAAGCTGAGTGACGATGCGATGGCGATTGGTAGATGCACGATGCAGAGAGGGGTCAAAAGGCGGGTGGGCTCGGAAGCCTGGATTTTGGTGAGTGACCTTTTGTTATGTAATCATGATATTCAACCAATAGTGTCGCGTTAAATGCTAATTGTTTTTGTCTATACAAAGTGCTCGGCCGCATAAAGCCACAACACCGGCCGACTAGTTGGCGGGGCCTCTTGCACTAGTAAGTCATTAACATTGTCAATCAGGCGTATCCATGTGTGATCTTCGATGTATCATCAGCAATGCTCAGTATATGGCAAGCATTGTACCTTGGGACAAGCTGTGACGTCGAAATCGGAAAGAATCTTTGCTGAAACAATCCCCCTGCGAATGGCTCGTCACTGATTTGGGGTGTCTGCGCACACATCTACGATGCCCGAGCGATCAAGAATCAAAAATCAAAGCCGATCAGGCGCAATGCGGATATCGCATAGCACGCTGAACGACCTGCAGCAGTGTGCTGACCGATCAATCTCTGATCCGCATCCCGTTCGGTCATACTCACAATGCACTGATCCATTATGTTAGGGGGTCGATTGACACCCCGACGACACACAAGCCACCCGCACTGCCTCGAGGCTATGTGATGGATTGGGAGTTGATCGCATCAGCACTTGACAGTAGATGCATCTTGCCACTCGTGTCGATCTGTGCGTCTGACGAGAAGGATTTTAAGGGGATAGGGCAATATAACATCATCTTCTCTCATTTTCTCATTCCCTCATCGAGTTCAACATCAAAGAACAGTCTTCTATAATAATATCCTACTATCCCAAGGCCTCCTCCGCTTCATTCTGCTTACACCTTTGTATCTCTAACGCACACTATCACCATATTCTGCTTTAATACCCGAAACAAACTCCGGAAACCGCCTGCAGGCGTCATCATGGCGGTTCCATACAATCTGTGGGGCGCGTACCCACCCGTCAACCCACTTGCCATGAGGGGCATGTGGGGTGTGCCAGCTATCCTTCCGTCGTCAAAGTGCGTGGCTCACAACAAATCACGAGGCATTTCGTTTTCTGCTGATGCTGATTACATACGTAGTGCGTTCATTGCCGACCCCGATACCGCCATACGCGATCTCATCGAGTACATGACTAACGGGAATCGCGAGATTGGACCGGATGAGAACGAGTTGGCTTGGGTAGAACGCTGGGCCAAAGAGGCCGATAAGCTCGCAATCATTTCGGACGTAGTCAAGAAACGATTAGAGCTCGGCTGGCCATACAATTATAAAGCGCTGGAACTACTCGGTAGACTCCCTACGTCAGAAATCGTCGGCGTGCACGAGACTTTGGCAAAGATGGCGGACTCTGCTCCGTCCGTCGAGGGTGCCGAGCACCTGAAGAAGCTCGCTAAGCCGTTATTGGACAAAGCGAGAGACGAGCTTTTGCGATTAGAGGAAGAAGATGCCAGGAGAAAACAGGAGATGATACAGGCGATGTGGGGAGGGTTGTGGGCGAACAGCTATCACGCCGCTCCTTCCTACAACGCACAAGGATGGAATGGGTGGTCGTATCCGTATGCCGGGCCACCAGGTGTGTCTGCTGCTTCAGCTTATCAGTGGTCGAGCAAACCACCGAAAGGTTGGCAATCGTGGGTGTGCGAGAGAGACGAGATGCTGAGCTGCTTCATCCCAGGTCGCCGATAACAGCCATTCAGCAAGTATACCCGTTCAGTCGTGCGGGATACTATAGTATGCAGCCGGATACCACCAATACATATCCGACAATGCTTCAACGGTGGTAAATCTTGCTAAGCTTTGGCAATCCATAGTAGGTTTTTGTTCTGTATTAGATCTCCTGTTGTTGCCTACGTTGACTTCGCTTTTAGACACCCATTCAGCAGGTCCACACAAACACACTCGTTCTTGCCGAGTATCATGCAAAAGTGGAAAAAGCGCAGTTCATGCGCGGCTGGTGAAGCGAGCGGACAAGGTCGTCACGGAAGTCCTAATCTCATTAGTTGTAACAATACAGCTTGCTATGTCCCTCCATTCACCCCTTATTCACGTATGTAGAACGACGACTCATGCCTCTCGTGACCGCGAACGAATTTCTCAGGCAAGATGTAAACATGATACAAACATGCATGTCCGCCCGAGCTGCTCCGATTTCCTAGTGACGATGATGACGCTGACATGGTGGACTGCCTCCACCGACGCGGTTCAACTTTACTGACTTTTTTACGTCAATACCCGAATTGACCACTATGCTACAAGTGACACGTCGACAAGCGTCATTGACTTCAACAATATCGGTTCGGATCTTGACGTTGACCACAAGCATTCGATAGAGATACCAAAGACTGTATAGTAGAATAGTCTGCAGAACTACCAGCATCGAAGTCACAGACCGCACTCATCACCGAATCGAAAAGCATCATATCATCAATTAGTCATCATTAGTCGGTAGTCGCACACGAGCTAGCTTCGATGAGGTACACCTCAGCTACGACCTTTGCGACATTCGCACTCGGTCTTGCAGCTGGGTCTCAAGCGTCCGCATCTTCTGGATCTGCTTCAAGCTCAAGCGCGAATTTCCGTGTGGGCCTAGGAGGAGCGCACGCTTTAAAGCCTGATAGTAAAGTGGCAAGAAATGTGTTAGAGGGCAAGGCCGAGGGTTATTGCAGCGTGAGCAGCGTCTCTGACCTCTACTTTTTTGCCTTCTGCTGACACGGACATGTCATGCTGATGATCTCCGCTTGATGAGCTTAGCCGTCCGGGCCTATAGAGTCGACGCACTGTTTATACGAAACCGTCGAATCCCTCAATCACGCCCTGTTCCCAGCTGTACAGGAACTGGTCCAATCTCCCTTCTTCCGGCATTACAAGGTCGATCTATATCGCGAGTGTCCGTTCTGGTACGAGAATGGATTCTGCATGAATAGGCAGTGCGGAGTACAAGAGGCCGATGAGGTGAGTGCTGCGTCGTATATTCTTCGATGATTCGGATCAGCGATCTCAATGCGGAATCGGCTTGGCTGGATTAGAGAGAACAAGTCACTGACGAAATCAATGTCACAGAGCGAGATACCAGAGAAGTGGCGCGCACAAGCGTTGTCAGAGGTCAAGGTGTACGATAACGATGTGAGTTCGGCGCGCGTCGCATACGTTGTGGTAACAATGATTGGAGCTGATATAATTGCAGGACGAGGGCATATCTAGTTGCTATTTCAAAGAGCAAGACTTCTGCTACGTAGAGGATGATGCGGATCAGAGTGAGTTCAGGGCTCTGCTTGCAACACTTAGCGAGGCGTGACTGACATTTTCTAGACGGACAATATGTGGATCTCACTTTAAATCCAGAACGGTTCACGGGCTACGCTGGCGACTCGGCGCACAACGTCTGGCGAGCTATATACGAGGAAAACTGTTTCGGTCTTTCCGAAGCTTCTGTCTCTGAGGCATCTAAAGGTTCGGCCAAAGGCACTAGCGGCGCGAGTGAGGGTCTGGCTTCTGCCGTTATTGGCGCAGGAGGGATAAGCAAGCCTAGTCAACCGGCAGGGCAAGCAGGACAAGGCTCGACTCCAGGTTGGGGCTTTAGTAAACTGAGTGAAGGGTGGGGGACGGAGATGGTCAAGGCGCCCTTGGATGGCGAAGATGAAATGTGCGAGGAGAAAAGGGTGTATTACCGTGTCATCTCAGGTGAGTACGCACTTGCTATATCCAAAGTATCTGGAATCGTACTAACATGTGCTCGCGCACTCACAGGGCTTCACGCTTCCATCTCGATCCACATTTGCGCCGATTACCTAAACCAGACCACGGGAGAATGGGCGCCGGACCTCAACTGCTTCATCCACCGACTCGCCACGCATCCCGAGCGCTTATCAAATGTCTACTTCAACGCGGTCTTGTTGATACGGGCAGTAGCTCGAGCAGCACCTTATCTCAGAGCATACGATATTGCTACCAGTCCCATGGGAGTCCTGAGAGAGAGCGATCTGGCCGCGAAGACCAAATTGGACGAAGTGCTTAGTCTCGCTACCGGAGAAGAGATGAGCAAAGGTTTTGACGAAGGCGACTTTTTCACAGGATCAGATGCAGTCGTAAGTCTATTTTACACTGATTGCATCAACGATTTACTCATGACGTTCCGCAGATCCTCAAGGAACAGTTCAAGACGCACTTCAGGAATGTGTCGCGGATCATGGACTGCGTAGGGTGCGACAAGTGCAGATTATGGGGTAAACTCCAAGTGACAGGTATCGGAACCGCACTCAAGATCCTATTCGAGCTAGATGATAAAGCGTTAGAGTGCGTATACACCATCTCCTTCAATTGTATAACGTGGCTGATCAAGACCTGCGGTGATAGTCCGAAGATCAACCCTGATCTCCTACAGCGATCAGAGGTAGTTGCGCTGTTCAACACGCTGCATAGGATCAGCGAATCGTTAGCGGCCGTAGAGCAGTTCAGGAAGATGTACGCCAAGACGCAAGAGGCTGAAGCGAATGCCAAAGCCGTAGACTCTGACAAGCACAAGATCAAGAAGGGAAAGAAGGTGAGCAATTGTCACTAATCATCGCTGCTCTCTGCTCTCTGCTATGGAGGAAAGCGCTTGGCTAATAATGTTGATGATTCAGCAAAAGTCAATACAGGGCAAAGAAGAACTCAAGACTCTCCCTCCGGCCGAATCTACTTCACTTTCAACGATAATCGGCATAATCGCTTCGTCTCTCGAGGCGGTACGACGGAGCTGTAAAGGATGTTTGGAGCTTTGTTGGGGTAGTCTAGAGTGGTTCTCCGCCAGTAAGCGGCGGTTGAGCGGTATAGCTGCTGGTGGCGAGTTATAAGCGTAAGGCGTCAGCTGGCTTAGAAATCGCATATGCATATAGGATCATATTCTGCCCCCACCTTTGATGCGAATGACTTGGCCATTAGCCACCTCCGTCCGCTGTGCAAGAGACTGTGGCCACTGTGATACCGCCTCGTCTGACATGATATAGGGCATACACTGAGGGGCGTAGTGTAAGCGTTAGTGGCGCTTCCAGCGTCCTAGAGTGAAGTAGCGTTTGAGCTTTGCGAGGCACACTCTTACGAGTGTACGCCCCGCTGCAGCGCTGCACGTCACCCTTTATTGTTTCCCACATACCATGAATCTTCCATAAAAGGATTACATCCAAATAACGCATATCGTCAAGCGTGCAGCGGAAGATCGCCGTGTAAGAATGCAACGCATGTTGCGCACTCTGGCGGAGTGTGCCGGGGTCTGTTGTGAAACTATCTGCTTGTCGAAGACAGTTGTCAAATCCTTTGATCCGCCATTGACCTCTCCCTTATGCACACTAGGGTGAGTTTACTTGAGCAACCAAATGGTAAAGGGCAAATAGCGCAAGATCTCCTTCGCTTGTCTCCCACTTTATATGCTGCTTGCTCACCTCCTTTCCTCGTTATGTTCAAAGACCGCTAGTGTTTTAATGCATATAAGAGACCCATCCCCTCGACACATTCTGCTGCGTACTCGTATCACTTCACCCACGGATCATTCCGAATTGCATATCGCCTGATTATCATCCCTGATCACGCATTGCATAGCCCAAAACGATGTCCGACCTACCTTCTACCTCTGACAATGCCAGCAGCTCCCACCTCCGTAGCCTTGCAGCTGATTCTGTCCCCGACGACGAAGACGAGATCTCGTTGACGCAGTCGGACGAACCTCGGTACAATGTGCTGGACATGACGAGCCTTCGTGTTCGGGAAATGCATCTGACACTACAGCAACTGGCGGAACGACCAATCGTCGATTACGATGACGGTTTGGAGCCGATCTACGCTGGGTCGATGCCTTTGGCGCCAGTTGGCACTCCTGCCAGCGCGAGCGTTGTATCCGAGACTTGGGCTCAGGTCGCCTCACGTGCCTCCGCGTCTGAGCTTACGACTGAGCAAACCGTGGAATCTCCAGTGGCCATCGCCATCGCCATCACCGAACCGCCTCCGACTTCTTCTATCGTGTCCCAGTCGGGTTCTTGGGCCGATATCGCTCGGTGTGCTCCCCCCGCCCGGGCGTTCGCCGCTGCCGCTGCCGATCCAGACTCGGGCTTTGACACGCCAACTCGCCCAGCTTCACCGGAGACTGTGCTCGGCGCTGGGTCCAACACCGGGCCAGGTACCACCGACGCCTCGGGGTCTGAAGGAAATACCAATCGCCCCTCGACGCCTGTAACCGAGCGGCCAACTTGGGCAGTCGTCCTCGCTAGTCCGTGCTCGAGTACATTCCAGGTGCCTGCTCCTGAGTCTCCTGCGATCGAGATTTCTGTCGGTCCGCCAATCGAAGAAGCTGAAAGCCATATAGGCGACCAGAGCGGACTGTCCGCCGACGCCTCTGCCATTCCTCCTGAGCCCGAGCCTGCAGCATCGCAGGCAGTGGAAGCCGAAGTGGCGTCGCCGTCTACCACTACCGTTGCCGCCAGTTCCACTGCTGATACGCAGGACAAGAGTCCGGTAGCCGCTGTTGCGCCTATTGAAGCTGCGTCTCCACCTGCGGCTCGTTCAGTGTCATGGGCAGCGTTGGCTTCTCGTTCCAGAAGGTAAGTCAGACGAGTACAATGTCAACAGACGGGTCTCGCCTGTTTGATGACTCGTACAGGAGACTTGGGCAGATTGTATCCGCTGACTTTCTTCACTGCATCTCTATCAGCCCGTCTAGCAGCGGAATGACCGATATGAGGACGGAAAAGTAAGTTGCAGTGTTCATGCCCTTGGAAAGCTGACCTCACCATTGCAGCGATTCTGATCCCAGGGGACGGAGTCCCGTCAGTCCGCTCCGAGTCCTGTTCCGCAGGAAACCGCCCAGTACTCCGTTCCAGCCCTGATGAGGGATGCCGAGCTACATGGATGGTGCACTGCGCTCAAGCTAGTCCAGCATGACGATGAGTCATATAGCCAGTAGACAGTGATATGATGGTGGAAGGTAGCCTATATCACATGCGAATCATCAAGATGAATCCCGCATGCATCCTGGCTTCTTCATGCAAGCAACAGTTCGTATATAGCCAGCTACAGTACAGTATGTCTAAAATTGACCACCCAATGAGATTGTTCATGTGATGTCTATATCGTCCAAAGCGTCCCACAAGTAGGTCTATAAAAATGAGTTGGCGTTCTAAGCTCTGTTTCGTCTTGATTTCCCAGCTCCTCTTCTCTGGAATAGAATACACGCCACTGTCAACGGAAATTATCGACGCCGCTTTGATCCCCTATCATCGTTCCGGCTCGAAGAATTCCCCGGTCTTTCTTGTCCTTGTCCATGTCCTTGACCATTCGCACCTCCTCCTCTCGGGACATATCCTTGGCCTTGACCCTGCCCAGAGTTGGTGGTATGTCGGTCAACCCCACCCCCACCTCTTGGATTTGTACTGCCACCTGACTCTCGTCCATGTCTCTTCCCTCCAGCAGCGGCACGCCCATTATCGCTCCCGGCCCTTGATCCTGGTCCACTGCCGCTGGGACGCCAAGATGATCCGCCGCCTGCACCGCGTATAGATAGACCGTGAGTTTGCTCGGATCCTGGTGGTGGAAGTGTCGCTGGCCCGCTATCATTTCTTCTTCCTCCATCAGCGATATTAGGCGTTGACAAGGTGCCATAACGTTTTTGGTACGCCGACAAATCTTCGCGTAGTGAGAGAACTAGGCTCGAATGGTGCGTCAGGTCGGCGCTGCAGTCAGTGCATGACCATGGTCAGCTGTAGGAACAAGCTTTTGTGTCCACTCGGAGACGCACTCTAGTGATGCTACGACTGCTTTCGATTCTTATTCGAATAGTCAATATCAGTAAATCTAACAAGCGAGAATCAAGTGACGCGCTCTCACCTCTTAACGCCGTCTCCCAATCCTCCGTCTCTCTCTTGCCAGCTTCCAGTACCATCTCGCCCAGCTCTTCATTCTCTCTGATCAGCTCCTTGACGCGATCAACGACTTGTTCCAAACCTATTCCAGTGATTTCTGCCGTTTGACGCAAGTCTGATGCTTCTTCTTTGTGATCAGCGAGGGGTGAAGCGGAAGACGGCGTCATAGGTACGTCCAGGGTCGTTTTAGAAGACGAAGCGATAGCTACGTCTCTTGTTGTTTGGTCCAAAGACGTACTCGTGGCTGACTGAGCAAAAGGGGAGAGCACAGCACCATCACCTCCGCCTGCGCCTCCGACAGTCTTAGAAAGCGTTGTGGCCGGACTGGGCCGAGCGGCCATAGACAAAGACCTTCTTCTCGCAGGCGGATCCGGCTGGCCCAAAAAAGTATATCGCAAAGCTTGGTTGTCCCGAGTAAGCACTGCTATATGCTGTCGTAAAACTGCTAGGACAGGCAAGAGCTCATGCGGGATCTCAATAAGTGGTGCTGGCGTAGGCTGTGTTGCAGAAGTATCGGTAGATGAGGGAACGGGGATGGTGTTGCTATGCGATGGGAAGCGAGCTTTGTACGCTGCTAGTTCCGACTGTCGTCAAACGGTTGTGTGAGCTGAGCTGCATTGCTATGTTGATGGGAGGGGAGGGACGTACCGCTATTTCATCTCGTTCTCTCTCCAACTTAAAAACTCTGCGTCCGAGCCGAAGTTCGTTCTCTGTAGGCACTATCGACAAGTTTACTGATTCCGATATCGTTGCTTTTGGCTGTGTCGGTATGCTTTGTTGGACTTTCGACGACTGGCTTTCAAGCTGCGGCCAACGCACGGTTGTCAGCATAACGCACAGGGCACCTGCATCAAACGCGCAACAAGCAGCATGGGGAACAGCAACTGACCATCTCTTCGTCCTGTACTGCTTTGATGATATCAGCTCTGAAAGCATCGAGGAGCAGCACAAAGTACTCACCCTCATCACCGTCGCCGAGCAGATCCTCAAAGTCATCATCCATCTCGAGAACTAGACTTGACGTAGAACGCTCTGAACTTGATTCTCAGTCATTCCCAGCTCCCTCCAAGCGTCTCTTGATGCAAGCAGTACTACTCCGAGTGTGTTGCTGTGCGTCCCGGTCGCTATCGTTGACAATTGAGTCTTAATCAATATGTATGCATGAGAAGTACTGGGACAAGTTGCGGATATAGAGAGAGTACGTGTGAGTGATCGAGAACGTGGAGCTCCGCGTGACGAAATGTTGTTCGCGTTCCGAGTCTGTTGTTAGGGGTATCCATCTACTCGAGTGTCACAGAGCTGTAATTAACTGTACATCTCGCCGGACTATGGCGTGCAGAAAGACATACGCTGCTACCCAAGCGTACATGAGAGATGCACCTCTTTGCCCTTCGTATACCGGAGCAAGAAGTTGCTGAAGAGGTATGTCAAGTCTTACTCCTTCACTTTCGGCTACGTAACGACTGAAGTAGAAGAAAGCTAATACTGTGATACCAATGATATAATCTATCTAACTTACCATATCAGACATTCGAAGCACTCGCGAAGCTTCTCCCGCCTCAAGCTTTAGAGCGAATACGAAAATATCGCTTGCGTATCGATTCCCTTCGTTAGTCAGCGTCTGCCCATCACTCGATATTGTCATTGTGCTGATCGAAGTCTGATTTCTCTCGATCACTTTGAATGGTCTGTAGGCGCCCTAGCATCGCGCTTAGCACCAATATGGTTCTTGCGATATCAGTCGCTTATCAAGCAAGGGGTCATGCCGGTCTTCGGGCGTAGATCAAAGGGGAAGCCATACCTCGTATGTTCAGCATCACTCCTATTGCTGTACTCACAGTGATAAGGTGATAAGGAGAGTACTGACTGCACTATTACTTATGCTCATAGATACATCCAGAACTACCTTTGATGATGGAGTACAATACATCCCACGACGGCACGCTGCTCTTACTGGGCGTGACATTCCCTCCGAAACCTCCAAAACCTTCTGGGCGTAGCGCTAGCGCGTCAGTCGTTAAATCCGAATACGGCAGCGATGGGATCGGAGTAGACCTAATGCTTTATCCCGAACTCTCGTCTGCGCGAGACGTACAAGAAGGCATCCAAGATCAACTTGCGCTCTCGGAAAGACTCGCTTTATCCATACCGCTGTCTAACGAGTTGAGGAGTAAGGCAATCACGTTGTTGTGGACGCTGAAAGAGGGGTTTGTTAAAGCCACCGGCGAAGGGATCGGCTGGGGACTAGAACGTATCTCTGTCGACTTCTCTTTCCATCCTCCCAACAATACCCAATTAAACCAAGTAGATGGGCAGGAGAAGGAAGATCCTACGACATCTACAGGTTCTGCACCGAGCGCTCGCTCAATATCTACCCCGCAGATCATAGTAAAGCAAGTTGCCATAGACGGGCTGGACGCAGCTGATCTCGGATGGTATTACCGTACGGGCGAGATTGAGGGGCAGGGATGGGCTATATGGGTCAAGGGCGAATCACGCGAGAACGTCGAAGCAGTGGAGCTCGAATTGGTCGAATGGGACGAATTCATACAGCCATTGCTGGCACTGGCGGAAGAGGCGGGACAGCAAGTAACACAGTTATAGCTAGGTGATACATATCCCTATATAATATCATATATGATCATACCGCGAGACTGAATGATAAAAGCTACAACAAATGTTCTCCTTCCCCTTTTAGCTCAAAACGCTACTCAGTGCAGTCCGCTAGCAGCTTCGAGAATACGCAGAACGTCGCCTCGCTCAGCGGTCTCTTTACTACCATCTTTTCCAAACTTCGAGACGTTTTCGAGGGCGCTACCGCCTGCCAGTATCCTTTCCGCTTCAGGAGGAGAGAATATATCTGCGTTCGCAAAGTTTTGAACACTGAGCAGGGATGACACCAGTGTCAGCAAATTCACACATCTCGTGGAAATGGACACGTGTAGACGTTTGGCCGACTCAAGACTCACAAATCGCCATCAATGAATCCCGCAGTATCCCGCTTGACCAACTCGGTACCTCCACGGCGCCAAACTTTCCACCCAATTCCACCAGCCACACCAGCTGATCCTTTCCAGTATCTGTCTAGATTTCTTTGAAGATCGTCCAATGTCTTTGCAGCGGAGGCAGTCAACTCCCCGATCATACCTAGACGACCTGAACGGGTCGCGAACAGGAGGTCGGGGCGAAGGGTTTCTGCGGCTGAAGTTGGGGGAGCCAGGGAACCTTTGTGAAAAAACTCATTTGATCAGCGAGAACGATCGATACTGATGTAAAGAAGAGGGCATACCATGTCTGAACCGAGCAACCTCTTCATGCAAACCGAAGCTGGCAGCTGTTTCTATACCGTCCTTGAGCCTGAACGTGAGGATGTTTTCGTAGCCCTGGCATCCAAATTGGTAAGCGAAACCCCTTCAATTGAGCTCCAAACTCACGTCAGCCACCACAATACCCTCAACGCCATCTTTGATACTCTCCATGCCCATGACACTATGCGTAGCCATATCCCTCTGATCGTCGTAGATCTTCCCGTCGTCCTCGGAGACGTCGAGGACGATTATACTTCTCATCCCATCACCTATGACCAGACGATCTTGTGGATTTAACTTTGTTTTGGGAGTCACAGACAAGTGTGTGGCAACGAATAGAGATGAGAATGAGGATAGCTCGATAAGAGCCGACGAAGATGGTTCGAGGCGGTTGATCGTGACCTATTTCAAATCTTAGCTTAGCGTACTCGAGTGTGGTCATACGACAAGTAGACGCACCTTGCTTCCTGCCGCTATTGCCAAAAAACCATGTATTACCGCCAAATCATACACTGGTCCTGCTACATCGACCGACGCTACGGTCCGAAGGGACCATTGATCTCCTCCAGCTTCCGCTCTAGGCTCGAGCAATATCATCCGCCCTTCCTTGACACTGACAAGATTGCCCTCATCCCATATGGCTGCGTCGTCTTCGGTATCTGGAGGGAGAATAGCCGTTCCCATGGCTAGATATTGACGACCAAGCAGGAAGACCGGTTTGAGCGAGGTGACTTCCTCGCGTTCTTTTAAGGGCATATCGGCCAGTGCTAAGTCAAATTGTCAGCTTGATACATTTGATATCCCCAACGGCTTACGAGCGAGGGTCGTAGAATCCCTAATCTCCAAAAAGCTGGACTGAAGTATCTCGCCTGAAGCAGCGTCCATTGATTTGATAGTCGAGCCCGTTGCTAGAATCTTCTGATCGTCCAAACTTGCAATCCTGCTGATGGAACGTTCGCCTAGATCGAGTGTTTGCACATGAAGCTTCTTGAGACTATTCACTTTGACAAAAGTAAGGTTTTGCGACGTTGCGAGTACAAGAGTGTCGCCCAAGGTTTGAGACTTGATGGATGTGGCTGCAGTCACATCCTGGGATCACGTTGTCAGCTGAGAACTACTTGTGCGGAGCGAAGCAAGAGGAACGAACCTTTGTGCTGACCGACGAGAAATCCACTCTATCCTTAGATTCAAAGATGACAGACATACGTTCGGTCAATCCAACAGCGACGATTGTCTCGTCCCCTGGAGTGCTCGGTCCAGATGTGAGAATGAGGTTGAGGGGTCGCGTGCCTAGTGACGATGCTTTTCGACTGGTAGTGGTTATTGATCCGTCTTCGCCAGACAGTTCCAGGGCGTATGTCACAAGAGATCCGTCGCTCAACCCCGCTAAAAGCTGAATACCGCTGGTCGGAGTACCGTGACCATTCGCTGGCTTGAGAAGCAGCGAAGAAGGGTAGAATGACTCGGACAATGTTGTTGCGGCAGTGTTGCCAGTCTTGAGCTGTTCAAAGGTATACAGAATGATTTCGTTTGTCCATGTACCGATGGCGAGTACAGGAGAAGGTAACGTTGGCACGTTTATGATGGATATAGCAGAGATTTCGGAAGGGATCGAGACGGTTCTGTTATCCCAGGTGGTATGAGCAGATGTGCAGCCAATGGACGTAGCGAAAAAACTCACATGACTGGATCGAGCCCGGATGGTGACGCCGAGAGTAGTGCCACTTTTCCGCCACGTTGCGCATACGCTACTACCCCTCCGCTAATCTGGGCAGCGATGATTTCTCCATCCTCCTGCACTTCCGTAGAATCCACTGACAGACCGCTAGAGAGGTCCGACCAGAGGTGGACACCATTAGGCGAGACTTGAACAATCACATCGCTGCCCGGCAACGCAGCTGCCGCAAGTGTCGAAGTGGAAGCGATCGGTTCCGCTATTTCCAGCAGGATAGGATCGGGATCGATACGTAGTACATGCGAGGAGTTGGCTGTTGACAGAAGCAGATGAATCGCTCTGCAAGGTGGCATATCAGTAATGCCATAGAACAGTCAGGTGAAATGACATACCCGTTAGATGCGTGCAGAGGCCAAATGCTCTCCACACCCTCTATTCCTTCGATCCCCAGTACCTCTTCCAAGCCCACGCCGCTCCTCACTAAACGAAGCGAATTCACATTTGACGCTCCGGACGAGACGACGAGGTGGGACTGCAGAGACATGTTAGCGACTCGCCACCTTGTTGCTTGACAGGCTTACCAATCCGCCGCCCTCCTCCTCTACTACCGCAAAGTCTTTCACCGGGGATAAATTCATCCATCGCTCTTTGACCTCTGATGTGCCTTTCACTGCATCCTCCTCGAGAGCGATGGTCCAACGTCCTTCTTCACTCCCATCACTCGCCCGGCTTTTACCTTTTCTGTCAGATGTCGCAAATTGGGCTGAAGGCGAGTTCGATGATGATTTTGCGGGTAAGCCGAATCTTAGTAAGACAGAGTCGCCGCACGATGAAGAGAGGAAAAGATGAGCCGAATCGAGATAGGTCAAAGATGAGGGCGGTGATGCCTATACGATGTCAGTCAGTCTCCACATCAAGCCAAGATGGGTTTGCTCACAATGCCCAGCTCCGCTTTCCGAACTCGTACGATCCCGTTATGACCTGTGGCGCCTTCCAGAATGCCCTGATTTCTCTCAAACTCCCAACCGATCGCTGTAAGCCTTCCATTTTCATCGCCAATAACGGCACTGGCTCCTGTGGAGTGTGTTTCGATGACGGTAGCGCTGGAATGATGGATTGTCAGCTAAATATGTACGCTGAGTGAAGGCCTCAGCTCACGCTAGTACAGTTCCAAAGCCTTGTCTCACTCTCCACACTGGTCGGATGTCCAACTTTTCTCCATCGAAACCACTTCTGGCAGTCAGACTGGACTTGCGACGCTTACTAACGCCGCTAACCATCTCAGTTTGAGGGCTTCTTCGTGCACTAGCCCGAGGGCTAGTGCCAGGCCCTGATGCAGCTGATAATCGACGAGATACACGAGGAGATTGAGGCGTCGATGTCAAGGTATATAACACCGAGTGCTCATCGCCCACAACCATGATGGTCTTTTCTCCCTCTGACAACTCGCCAGGGATAGGAACAACCCGTCTAGCAGCTGGACAAGAGAACGGTACCTCGTTGAAATCGGTATCGCCGTCTATTTTCGTATCGGCATGTAAGGGAGAGACGACATCGACAGCCCTAGTCAGATCGTTAAAAGTATGCGAATTGAGGGAAAGCGTTCGCGCTTGCAGGTATAGATCGGAGGTAGCCGATAGCCAGAGAAAGGTCACGATCGGTCCTGATGAGGCGGGCGTCGATGGTATGAAGGCGACGTGTAGGAGGTTGTGTTCGCGTATACTATGACGAACGATGAGACTGTTCTACCGTTTACGACATAGAACCACTTACTTGATATTGAAGTTATCACGGAATTTGAGCCGCCGGCCATCTTCGTCTACCTCCATGGCTGCTACATTAGCACGGCGTTTCTTTGCATCCTTTTCTTTCTCTACCTCGACTTCGATGCAGGAGAGCACGCCGACCCATAGGCTGACAAGGGCTACGTTGTCATAAGCGATGACGGCATTGAAGAACTCTGCTTGTCGAAGGGATGGAGTCGGTGGAGTGAGTGAGATTACGGATGTGACCACTAGTGAAGGCGTTGATCCGGCTGAAAAGGTCACGAGGAGAAGCTGAGCATTGGGTGGAGAGGTGAGTACCAATACGTGAGGTCTTGCGCCCTATCGTTTAGAGGTCAGCATCCAACAGTTTGAGCACGGTAAGCTACTGACCTCCACCGAGACCTTATCGATGCCAACGATGTTGCCCCAGATCTCGAGCTCGGCCCTCTGAGTCAGACCGGAAGCATCAACATCCCATACCTCGAGTCTGTCGGGCTTTGCAACGACGAGTGAAGTCGAGTTGGGATCGGTGAAAGCTGATACACGAAGGGAAGCGATGATCGGCGTCGGCGTGAGAGCCTGATGCGGGGTTCAGCAGTGCGGTGATCAGTAGGATGCCCACTTACCGAAGCGATGTACAGCATAGCTGGGTGCGTGAGCTGTGCCCGCCGTTGATAATGCCTTTGTCCAGAAACACGGAGTCGATGAGGCTGTCGCAGAAAGGTGCCAATCAGCAAGAGATCGGTCAAAACGAACGTCAGCGCGACAGATTGCCCTTGCTGATAGCCGGGGTGAAAGTGGAGGTTGTAAAGTAGACTGCGACTGCACTCGTGGGAAAGTGGCAAGCGCCATATAAAGTATGGATTTCGCTTAACGATTTGAACCGGGGGTCAAAAGGGGGGAACAAAGTGGGGGAACGAGGAGAGGAATGCACAGAACAAGAGGAAAACAAATGGCATCGACAAGACTGGCCAACAGCTGTCTCTCTGTAACTCCTTGTCACCCATTCGTCTCTTTATACAATACCCAGCATCACTCGGCTGGCTCTCCTTCTTGTGTATACCCTAATTGGAAGTGTTGGGCTGGTTCTGCTGCGGAGTTCTTCTTGCGTCCACATCACCCCGCTATTTCGCCCTCGGCATCCATAGGCTAGTCCGTGTTGTCGCACGACATGTCAACGCTGGGATCCGCGTCGCGCGCCGATACTCCGTTGAAGGAGCTCAACAGCGCTCAGAAAGCGTCGTTCGATATTATGGACAGCGCAGATGGCAAGGCGGTGAAGAAGCGAAAATCCTCACCGGCACCTTCCTTGGCACGGAAAGAGCGGAAAGCATCCATAGGTATCGACCCCTCAACGGACGACGACACAGGCTCGACGACGGGACGGCTGAGTAAAGAAGCTAAACGCACTCGTGTACACTTTTCTTGTGTAGAATGTCATAGGAGAAAGCAGAAATGTGACAGGAAGGAGCCGTGTTCGCAATGTGTCGCAAGAAGGGTACCGCACCTTTGTCGACCATTCTTGAATGGCGTTGAAGATCCCCAAGCGTCAGCTAGGATCTACTTTTTCGTTCATACCAGTAGCTGACGTGGATTCTAGGAACGCTGATGTCCACGCTCGACTCAACTCTATCGAAGGGTTGCTCGGTCGCCTTGTGTCTGGTCTTCCGCAGGCATTAGTCACCCGCCCTACATACGCCTCGACCGACGGCTCCAGCCCCGATGTCTCTTCTCTGCAAGCTTCAGGAGAGGAAATCTTCCATCCTCAAGCTGTACAGCTTGAACCTTCACGCATTCCAATGCCTCATAAACCGCCGCCATCCGGTCTGTTCCCGTCCAATATGTCATATACCACTCCTCCTGGTAGAACAGGCTTTGGCTGGGGTTTGAGAGAAGGCAGGCGCATATCCCTTTCTACAGAGGACAATTCGGAGCTCCGAGACGTTTTGCAAACGCTGAAGGAAAGCGGCGTATCGAAGAGTCATCTGGAGTGGTTGATCGCTGGTGTGCCGGGACGGAGAATGGCTGACGGTCTGATTGAGCTGTATTTCCGGTACGTCGAGACATTCATTTTACGTCTCTTATGCTGACTATTTCGATCGCTACAGTGATATCGAGTGAGCAGCATCTTGCTCGACAATGTTGGCCGCGTTACTGACGTTGATACAGCTGGACACGGTATAAAATGAATCGACCTAGATTCATGCAGCGATATACTAAATTCTTCGACTCGATTGGAAGAAATCCAACTTGTCCAAGAGTGGATGGCGACACCCTTAAATGGCTGCCTCTGCTTTTCATTGTAGTAAGTGTCAATGTTGACCGTTCTCTACATTTTCTGATCAGTGGAATAGCTCGCTATCGCTACGTTATCGGCGCCGCACGAACTTGTACCTAGAGACGATCAATCGGGATGGTCAAGGCGGTTTTATGGATCAGCGAGAAGTGGTCTGGAGTACTCCAAAGCGCTGCAGCGAGATAATCTGGACGTCTTGTTCGCTGGTTTGCTCGCCTCTCGATACATGTGAGCACAGTTCTGGATTCAGTGTATCTATCATAAGCTGACGCATTCCAGGTTGTTAACACGTCGACCTGCCGAAGGCTCGGCTCCACTGACCACCGCGTTCCAGCTGGGTCTGTACCGTGACGGCACAGTGCTCAACCTCTCCGACAAGCGAGACGTCGAAGTGCGTCGTCGAGCTTGGTCAATGCTATACCACCTCGACAGGACTATATCGTTGCTTGTGGGTCGACCTGCATCCATCTCTGACGCACATACCGACACGCAAATACCTGCCAATCTCGATGACGAAGAGGTAGAAAGTGGAGATTTCGATCCCGCCGGACATCCCTTGACCAAGCCGACTACATACACATATGTCATTGTTCGGTAAGTGCTCCAGTCTTTGAAAAATCGCCTCTGACACTGGCGATTTCTGCATATACAGACACAAGCTCGCGGAGATCATGGGTCGGATTGCCTACCACACCTTTGCGATTCAGCTACCAGACTACGCTACAGTTCTCAATCTCGACCGGGAATTGTTGACTTGGCGAGACGCCCTTCCCCCATTTTTCGCCATGTCCAATCCCGACACAAGTCTTGACAAAGCTCATCCATATCTCTTCGTCCAACGTCATCTGCTTGCGTGCGAGTGGTTTTATACGAGGATCACACTCAACAGACCTTATTTGCTGCGAAGGAAGCCGCAGGATAGTCGCTATGCCTACTCGAAGAACGCTGCCATCGAGTCGGCGACTGCTGATTTGCTGAGCAGAAGGGCGTTCGTCATGGAGAAGGGCAATTTGATCGTCAACAGCGGTGGATACCGAGTGTACGTGCAAGCGACTTGAGAATGTATTGCAATGCTTACTTGAGTACTCAGGCTGAACTCCTATATGGTGCTGGGAGTCACAATCAAACGTAAGCATATCCGGCTCTTGCATGACTGCTTTTGTTGACGGAGTTGTGCAGTTGATCCCGACTCCCCTCAAGCCGACGATCTTCGACAGCTGCTGAATGTCGTCTCTGGCCGCAGTCCCGATGCGCAAGGTCGCATTTCCGAGCCACTTGTCAAGGAGGAGTTGGCCATCGTCGAATTTCTCACTGCCAAATCGCTGCCAACCAAAGCGTCCCGCGTCGTGGCCGCGACTGCATCTGCTAACAATCAGGGCCAAGCACCGGAGGAGACGCCTGTGGACTTGTTGTTGGGCTTGGCCAAGACCCGGAGCGGTCGTCGAGCTGCTGAAGAAGAGAAGAGACAATTGCGGCTTCAGGCCTATAGGGAGTCGGAAGAAGCGAAAGCTGCCGCTCGTAAAGCTCAAGGCGCCGGGAGTATATCTTCTTCGCCTTGGGATTATATCGCTCCTCAGATGCCTGGTTTGGACGTGCAGCAACCGTTCGGCGCCAGTGGGGCGAAACGAGTGCCAAGACCTTTGCAGCCCCCACCTACCAGGCGGGCTGATGGAAGCGTTCCTGACAGCACCAACTGGCAGCCGGAGATGGCCTTCACCTCACTCGGTCGGCAGATCCAGAACACTCAGATGCAACAGCAGCTGCAGCAACAAACACAGATGCTTCAGCAACACCATCAACAACAACAGCAACAACAACCACAACAACCACAGCAGCAGCAACCGCAGCTTCAGCACCACGATTCCAGCTCGAGTCAAGGCCAGCTGTCCACGCTGCAGCAATTCCAATCTCCCTCTATGTCGTCGAACCATCCTCTCAATATATCTCCAAGCCAAAACGGGATGAATATTTCGCCCTATGGATCATTATCTTCTCTTCCGCTTCCTTCGCCAAATCAGAATCAACAGTCGTTAATGCAAACGGGTACAGATGACTTTTTCCAGCAGATTCAACAGGCTCAACAAGCTCAAGCTCAAGCGCAAGCTCAACAGCAGCAGCAACAGCAGCAGCAACAACAGCAGCAGCAAGGACAAATGCAAAATGGGCTTGCTACTGGCCCGACGAGCAACGATTTCAACGTGCCGCAATTCGGAAACGCACTGATCGACTCTTTCGACTTCAATGATCTAGGACTGGGCTTGGGCGAGACGCGTCCGCCAAGAGGCTCGGGAGCCGATTCGGTCCCGTTCAACCCGTTCGCTCTGCCTCAAGCAGGTGACGAAGGGTACGTGCATATCTACTAGTGATGAAGATAATGCTGACGCCCGTGGACCGTTTCAGGCTCGAAGCTGTTTCGGATGATGATCAAACGGTCTTCTTACAGTATATATTGCACAAATTTGCAAATGCTCAGCCGGATCAGCAATAGTGGAATAGTCGAGCATCGGGACGGAGAGGGGTTTGGTCAAGCGGCGTGGATTGATAGAGCGGATAGATGAATCCATTAGTGTAATGAGTGAGCCAGGCCGGACGGAGGCAGCGGATATGCGATAGGAATAGGAAAGGAGTATGTAGCTGATGTCAACGATCATACGAGTGTCTCTGTGATGGACCTTACCCGGACGCCAGACAAAGTAGAGGTAGGAAATATGCAGTGCGGGGTATCATCGGTGGAGGACATACATGTTGCATGAAAATACAGGTAGTATGCTCTTAGGAGACGTGGTTCTTGGCATTTCACACCAACACCACTCGTCATGCTCGTTTCATCCCGTAAAGGGCCCTTGCACGATGTGCAAAACCGTTACGATGGCTCACTTCATCTTCTCCAGCGGCCTGTTGAATCCACCTCTTCGATTCATGTACTGTCTCCAAGTCCGCTGTTTGTGGACTTTGACCGCTCCATCCGCGTTGAGTTCGACGCCTTTGCCCTAGTGGACGTAAGATCAGAATTAATTTGGCTGAATATAAATGAATACGCAAGCACTCACTTTGGTCGTTCCAAACCCGCCGAAACCCATCATTGCCGCCATGGCCGCCTCCGCGTCGTCCTCGCCGTCTTCGCCGTCCTCTCCTTCTCCTGGCTCCTGCTTGGGCACAGGGGACGCCGAGCCTTCTATCAATCCCAACACATAAAGTGTTATCAGTATTTGCACAAGACAGAGGGTGGTAGGGACGAGAGACGAGACGAGACGTACCTGCTGAAGGACCGGCTGAGGCGGACATATTCGCTTCATCAGTATACACTATGCCCCTCGCTCTCTCCTCTTCTCTCCGCCTACGGCCTTCTTCAATAGCGCGCCGATCAAGCGGTCGCTCGTACCCGGTACCGCCACCGCGTCGGTCGTAACCCCCTGCACCTCCTCCTCCAGCGCTACCACCATAGTTGTTCCTTCCAGCATGAGCAGCTGCGTATCCGCCTCTATTGCCACTGGCTAATGTCGAGTCTCGAGGTCCGCCCGGCGCTGGGGCTGAGGTTTGAGGCGAAGGTCTGTACGAAGAATCGTTGTTCGGGTTTGGGTTATCTCGCGTATACCTCGAGTCTCGGTCGTTATCGTATTCTCTCCGAGGAGCCGCTGTTCCTCTGTCTCTGTCTCGCTCGCGGTCGCGATCATCACGGTAGTCCACTCTCCGACGCTCATATCCTCGGTCTGCCATCAGAACAACAAGACATGATCAGCTCGCATAGCTTTACAACAAAAGGTGATTGGACACACCTCTCTCGTCATACCGCCCATCCCTATCTCGACGAGGACTCCGACTCCTACTCCGAGCTCTGACACTCCCGTCTCGGTCCCTATCATCATCACGCCCATACCTCCTATCTCTATCCCTATCCCGCGGAGAAGCGAGGTGCGTTGATTGTCCCCTCGACGACATCGTTCGTCTCAAGTATGCTTGCGATTACAATCGTTGAGTAGCTTGGTCTAGCTTGAAAGTAGGTTGTATGCAGAATACATCAAGTGTTGAATGGTAAAGTCACAACGAGTTATATGGAATAGGTCGAACTAGAATGCGAGGTTGTTCGAAATTTGATTCCGCTCAATGCACAAAGATGACATTGTCTGCTATTGCTAGTTGTTCTGGTTCAACCTCATCTTAGCATTTTCCCTTGCCTTGTCAAACCCAACTCGACCTCTTCAAGTCAACCGAGACGGAGACGAAGAAGTCGTCATTGGCAGAATGGCAGCGACCCTCTACCCAACGCTCAAATCATCCCTCAACGACTACATCTCCTCAAAAGTCACCACCGCTCCTCTCCCTCCAACGGAGCTGACAAGTCAAATATCGGCAATATGGCAGACCGCTTCTTCGTCCATCAACGCGTCGGAGGGGTCATCAAGGGGACCGGAAGTAGTTCGGAGTGTCCTTGAGCTAGTTGGCCGGGATCTGGTTGTCTTGCCGCTAGTTGCTGGCGAGGTAAGCTTCTTTTCTGTCTAACCTAGGGGATAAAAGCTCAGTACTCGGTTCGGTGCCACCAGCTGCCTGAGCCTGCGCATGACGGGAGTGAAGAGGAGAAGCAAACATTCCAGATAGCGCTACAAGACCGACTTGACGTCGTCCTCACGCTGTACGAAGTAGTTTACTTGTCATTTCCCGGTATGTCCACCTGTCCAAGAGCTAACATTTGGAATTTGTTACTGATCAGTCTACGTGCACTCGGTAGACACACCGTCTCTCGAACCAGGATCAATCTTCATTCCCCTTCTGGAAGAACTAGTCGAGCTGATCTCTGCTGACTCATGGCGCGACCTCTTCACCTACGTCGAAACTCGTTCTAAGCGATTCACGAAAGATATGCCTGCGTCAAGAGGCAAAGCCCTTCCTCTTTTGAGAACAATCAACGCGTTCCTTCGTTCTTTACCCCGTACACCGGCAGATCTCGTATTCAGAGGACGGGTACATCAGTTCGCTAGCTCCGTCATCAACATTGCGGATAAGAGCGCAATCAATCTCAGAGGAGAGTACGGGAATATCAAGACTACCTGGGATGAGGAGGAGGCCAAGTCTCAGCTGGACGTGGAGGACGACACGCAAGGCGTGGAAAACGGTGACGAAGATGTGAAGATGGAAGGGAAGAGCGGAGACAAGGATGTTCCCGACTCCGAAAGTAAGCTTCGATCATCTTCCCATCTGTAGCAAAACGAATCGCTGATGTTCTATTCAGCTGCCCCCACACAGTCTGATCCAGACTTTTACTCTACACTCTGGTCATTACAGCAATATTTTGCGCATCCTCCCTCATTGGACGGTCCTGCAAGTGGTACTCCCCCCAAATCGCCCTTTCAAACGTTTCGCGAAAAGACCGACTTCGTCCTGCCGACCTTGTTTCAGCAAACTCAAAAGGAGCGAGAGATGCTTGGTAGCGACGCCACTTTGGTAGACAGAAAGAGGAAACGGCCATCTGAAGACGAAAGAAGAGGAGGATTCTTCCATCCCAGATATCTGACCGGCAAGCGGCTGCTCGAGCATGAAGTAGGTTTTCATAGAATCACTTTATCGTATTACAAATTGATCAGTATACTACAGCTTGCAGACCCTTCGTTCCGCCGTCAGATCTTGGTCCAATACTTTATCCTCTTCCAGTTCCTGCTCAACCTCACACCTGCATCAGCATCGAAACAATCGTATACAGGTGGAATGCCGAAGACTTTTGTCATCGTGCAAGACGATGAAGTGTGGGTCAAGCAGAAAGTGGGTGCGATCAGGGAAGAACTGCGGAAGATGCTGGGCGACGGGCCACGGTTCGAAGAGACTGTCTTATCGATAATTACGCGGGAGAGGCATTATGTAAGTTTTTGTTCCTGATCTCCTTCATGACTGGATGAGGACTAACGCTTCTTACGCTACAGGCGCAATGGAAAAATGACCAGTGTCCCGAAGGACCGTTCGAGATCCCGCCCCTTGATCCAGAGTCTGGCAAAGCGGCAGCCGCGTTGTGGAAAAGACGTCTTGCACCTCCCCAGCCGTACACATTCAAAGTTGGCTCAAGACCGTTATCAAGGTTATGGCAGGGTGGATATACAAATATAGATCAGCTGAAGGGTAGACAAAAGTGGGTAATGCTATATATCAGCACGCATGCGTATGTTCACTGACGTGATTGTTGCAGAACCACCACTGTCACTGGGCTGGACGAGGAGATACAACAGATAGAGATGGATGAAGAGGATGACCGCGCCATGGGTCGCGAACCCGCACCGGAGGATCTTGCATCGAACAAGGAGGTGCGTGCAGCTTGACATATGTTCCGTAGAAAATACTGATCAAGCCCTCTACGTTCCAGCGCAAGACAAGTAAGACATGGCGTGCACTCCGCTTGGCGGCTCAAACAAACCTCCGACCGTTTGCAGCTTTAGCTCAAAAAAGGGATCTGCACATCTACCTCAAAGCCGTCAATGCTGCTATTGCCGCTAGTGTCGAGGGCGCAAAAGCTGGATCTGAGGCTGCACCTGATACCCCGACGAGAGAGCACGAGCAGGAGGAAGAGGATGTAGAAGGACTGAAAAGGAGCAGTAACAGTAAGGAAGCCTCGCTGCAGCCTGAGCCTGAGTCTGAGGTTCCAACGGAGGGTAACGGGCAGGTTGAGGTGGAGGAGGCGGCTGAGCTCAAGACTGAAGAGAACGAGGAGGGCAAGGCTGAACCTGAAGTGGTCGAAGACGGGGTGGGTAATGAGCCGGTGTTAGGTGAAGAGACTACGGCGGTGAAGGAAGATGATGTGGAGATGAAGGAGGACACCGTGCAAGAGACAGTGGACGAAGCAGATGTCAAGGCGGAGGAAGTGAGTAGTGATGTGGTTGCAGAAGAGACTCGAGCGGGAACACCGCCTTTACCCGAGGCTCCAGAGCAGGTATGTCTTGCGCGTACTTTCACGATTCTCAGCGCTAATGAACTGGCGCAGCTCGCAGAAGAGGCAAAATCATCTATGGTACAAGCAGAGTAGAGAGCTCTGCTGGTCAGTCGTGAAGTCAATTGGCATACTCATGCTTTACGAAACATGCATGAGTAATGTCCGCGCTACTAGGTGTATAAGGGTATACTGAATCAGGATATCTGGCGACCGTCAAATGTTGATCGAAAAGGTATATCAGATTATGGGTATCTGCGCGATGAACAACTGAGGTGAGCAACGATAAACAGCTAACGTACTGTATGACCGATGATCAATTGACTAACCGAGTAAAAGCATGAAGCTAATTTGCTTAACCCACTATCCCCTACGCCTAGATCGGCCAGCGCGTTTTTGCCCCATACCTCTCTTTCGTGTACAACTGCTTTTAATTCTCTGTCCTCCTGTCGAGTTGTTCTCGTTATTGGTCAAAGTGGAATTCGCTGTCACGCCATTGTTGTAAACGATAGCAGTCGAGGTCGAGTTCGAGGTCAAGGTGGAAGTGGAAGTGGTATTATTGCTCAAAAGCTCTTGCCAAGCAGTAGTCTTGCCCTGGCTGTCTTCCCCTGCGGTCGCGTTGCTCCCTAACGCTGCCGAAGTAGAAGCACCGTTATTGCTCGGCGAGATCATGATACTTGCCGAATCGCCCTGGACGGACGAGACGACATCGTCTGCTTCCTTCGTCGTGCCGGCGCTAGAGCTAGTGATTGTGCTAGCGATAGCTGTGATTGTCCCTGTGCCCGATATTGCTTCTGACGAAATACCATGAACGGTTAAAGTCGGGGCACTGACACTAGAAGCAGTCTGCGCTGCCAAGGCGTTGATCTCAGAGCTGGTAGTGGATTGGTTGTCGACGGTGCTGTTACTTGCTAAAAGGTCGCTGCCTCCTTTTGCTTTTGAAGTCGTTGGTGATGCTGAGGTGGCGCTGAGCGTCGTACCTCTCCTGATGGAACTGGAACTGGTGATGGTAGCAATAGGTCGAGTGATGCCCGAGATTGTGCTGCTTGATAAGGGGAGCGAGATTGTTGCTGCGTCTCCGCTTTTGCTGATGCTCGACATAGTGGCGGCAGCTGAAGATAAAACAGTAGCTGCATGTGTACCTGCATCTGCGGCAGTGATCCCGCCAGCTGTCAAAGAGCCATCGGGCATTGCGCCAGTCATAGCAGCAGACGCAGCGGTGGAAGTGCTCTGTGGTGTAGCCCCGCTACCCGAACTAGGTGAGGCGGAGAGATCGACAGTGGCAGAATCGGAGGCAGCAGGGGAGATACTACTAGTGACCTGCTGCACGGCCGCCGCTCCGGCACCAGTGAACTGACCAATAGTCGTCCCATCAGCAGTAAAGACTACTGCATCTGAACTAGTAGCTAGAAGAGTCTCGCTCGAAGCTCCACTCAGAGTGAATATGGACGCAAGAATGTTAAGCTCTGTCGTAGCCGCGGATGAAGTTGGAGGCGCGAATGAAGAGGATGTAATGGCGTCTGCACTCTTGGTTGTGGCTGTCGTTGCGCTTGTTGTCGCTGTTGAGACTGGCGCAGATGACGAGAGTTGGGCGGAGCTCGAGCTGGAGATGCTTGAAGACGAGGTGATGCGCTTTGCTGACTTCGATCCAGCGACAGTGCTTGAGCTAGATACGGTGACGTGGACCGCACTCTCGCTTAGACTCTGATGGTGTCCGCCATGAGAGCTGGATACAGCACTCGTCGCGACAGCTGAAGCGGAAGCGGTAGATGAGCTGAACGTGGCGCTGCTCTTGCTACTTGGCATAAGCGTACTCGCAGTGTTCGAATCTGCGCGAGAAGAGGTTGCGCTCGATGATATTTCTGATTGGACTGACTGACTAATAGAGCTTGCCACGGAACTTTGCGCGCTTGACATACTTGTGCTGATAGCTGCAGAATCGGAGGCGGAAGATTTGTTGTCTCCGCTCAAAGTGCGAGCTGCACTAGTCGCCTCACTGCTGGGTCCGCTCGAACTTTCAATGGCGACCAGGGTCGTGCTGGTAGATACAGGCTGGGAAGATCTGGCGCTGGAAGTAGCAGATACTTGATCCCCATCAGAAGTAGGTAGCAGTATAGTACTGGCATTTGCACTGGACGTAGCGCTAGCGCTGCTAGTGGAGAGCTGGGCGGTACTTGATGTGGTTTGAGTGGGATGGGCTGAGTCAGCTGAGGTGGCAAGGCTTGCCGAGTTAGATGTGTTATTTACGCTGGATGTTTGCGCAGTGCTCGCGATGGTGCTACTCAGCTCGCTCGAGCTCGTCGTTGCTGACTGCACAGCGATGCTGGGCGTAGTGGATGTAGTACTGGACCGTGTCGCAGATGATATGGACGATGATGACGACGACAAAACCGAGAATGACGATGAGGAGGATGAGGGGCTTTGAGTTGTCACTTGCACCGGAGTGGAGCTAGCTTCTACCGCTACATTGCTGCTGGAAGTTGTACTACTCGTCGGAGTGGTGACAACGTTCGAAGTTGGAAGGCTCGATGCAGTCGAGCTGGTAGAGGAGGAGGCTACGGTTATGCTGACAGTCGAAGTGGCGCTCTGCGCTGTCGAAGAGGGTTCTGAAATCAAGCTGATGGGGCTTGAGCTGGAGCTGGAGGCTGCTTGCGTTGCCACGGCAACGAGTGTGGTCGAGCTTTGGCTGGGAGCTGCTTGGCTTGTCGATGCAGAGCTTGCGCTCGGACTAGCAGAAGTGGACGAAGCGGAAGCGGGAGCTGAGCTGGCTGTTGAGGCTGTCACAGTGACTGTACCAGGCTGGATGTATGCCGAAGAAGTCGAGGGTGCACTACTGCTGATAACTGAAGCCGAAGTGACTGGAGAAAAGACAGAGGAGGAGCTTGTGCTAGGCGTTGCCGAGCTAGTTTCCACAGCCACGAGCGAGCTGGTCGAGTCAGTAGTGCTGGAGCTAGAGCTGGAGCTGGAGGTATAGCTCGTGATTGTACTTGTGCTCGTAATGCTCAGCGTACTGAGACTGGTAGCGGTTGATGCTACTGTGGAAGTACTGCTTCCGCCTCCCCCAGTCGCTTCTGCGCCTGCTGAGAGAGTTATTACTTGGTTCCACATTGAGTCCGAGGACGAGTGGGACGAAGGGTCAGGCAAAATGAGACCGGACGGCAGGAGTGTGTCGGATGAGCCGCTACGACCGAAAGTATCTTTATTAGCATTCGTATAGTTACGAAATGTATCGCGCATAGTATTGTTCAAGATGATGGCACATACCAGGTCAAGACGGCATAAGTGGAATCATCAACCACATATCCAGCGGCCGTATCATCGTACAACTCTCCGAGATCAGACTTCCACTCCAAAGTCCTTCCGAGGAGGTACATAGCCTGCATCTGACTCAGACCCATGACGCAACCCAGTTCAGCACCATCCGCAACAGATGTGGTACTCCCGTAAATCGCCATACTGGATGATGCGCCGTCGCCCGAATCAGTCAGAGGCCAGGTGATGGATCGGGATCCGTCAGAGGGGCAGATTGGAGTCATGGCTGTGATGGATTCGGGTGATTCGAGGGACCCGATTTGAGCGAGGATTATACATGCTCTTGAGGATGAGAGGGTGATCGTCCCTGTCGATTGGGCGTTCGCCACTCCGACATGGTAGAATAGGGTAATAGCCGCAAGGCTCAGGTATCGAAATGAGATCATTAGAATTCGGATTTGTCAAAAGAGTGTCGGTACCAATCAAATTGAATCTAATGGAGAGAAGGGGACAACGGCCAAATATCACCAAAGTAGGAACAAAATGAAGAGAACAAATCAAGGTGATAGATGTTGACTACAGTGTATAGTATATATGACTCGCAGAGAACGGTCGACTCCTCTTACGAAACAGCAATTACATGCTCAATCAAGGCGACCATGCGCAGGACAAAGCAGCAGGAGAAACCACTCAAAGGCATCTGACCGCCAAAGGGGTATTCCGTATAGTCTTGGGCGAAGGTAAGCCTCTAGATGGGTGCCTTTGTGTGGCAGACAGCTCTCCTCTGTAACGTCAGCCACGGGATCCCGGCCTAGTGGGTGGCACGAGGTCGATATCCGGTGGTGTATCAGGAGAGATGCCACCTTGCCACCTTGCCCACTTACCACTGCGCCACTGCTGAATGACGCAGATGAGAATCAACCGTGGGAAAATGATGAGCCGTTATCGGGTATATCTGATGCCGCTCGCATCAGTCAGTCACTGATCTCCCATTCAGCACCTACATCTAAGCTTATCCTTACCAGTTGGTTGATAGTCGATTCTCGATCGCATCGAGCAAAGCAGCAGCGGTACCTGGGGATACAGTCCACTCATTCTAAACACAATACGCTTCGAATCGGCCGAGAAGCCCACAATCCAACTGAGATAGAGCACCTTCCTTCGGATCCTCTTCCGGGGCATTATAGCGATACCTACACAGGATGGGCCGGACATACCGTATCTACCTAGCGGGGGAGAGCGTACTCTTATGCAAGCAATGTGGGAACCACCTAGCCGTCAGCGAGGGGATACTGTCCAAGGTGAGCTACCATCGTCTATAATTTAGAGTGGCAAATAGCTCTACGCAGTATATGGTATTTAGCTAATGCGCTTCATATAGCAATTCACAGGACAGCATGGTCGAGCTCTGCTGGTGCATCACGTGTGAGATAGTAGCTCCTTACTTGAAACATACTTCTCGCATTCAGCTGATATAAGCGCTTTGTGGACAGGGTCAATATCACTACGGGAGAAGCGGAAGATAGGGAGATGCGGACGGGGAGACATACAGTGCGAGATGTCTTTTGTCGAGTGTGCGGTAGCACGTTAGGGTGGAAATACGTGAGTTGACTAGCTGCTCTCCTTACATACTGAAAAAGGTGCTGAATCGTTCATCACTTTCTCTCTATCCCTTGATCCCCCACGACCGCTGACAACTCGCCACCTTACTCATTTCCATTATCGCTCGCTAGGACTTTGCTTTCGAGCCAGAACAAAAGTACAAAGAAAACAGATTCATCCTGGAACGAGAGATGATCACCGAGAAACCCGAGAGCAAGCGGGATCAGCAGAGACCGCGCATCGAGGAGATACCCGTTCGGGCGAGCTTATAGCGAGGATATGAGCTAGGTGTTCATCCCCTGCTGTCTTGCTGTCTGCTCTTTCACCTGTCCACTATCCTGTTCGCTCAACACATCACTTAGTCTTTGACCTCTCCTTCACTCACTACTTCCACGCTCCACTGTATTGCCGTCGTGCCCCGCTGTCTTTTTAACTTTTCAACTTCCCTTTGTATCCCCAATACCACTTGTTTTTACAGTAATACTATTGTTGTTGTCTTGTTTTTACCCGCCTATGTATTCGTGTTTACTTGATTGTGACATACACCAGAAGCCTTGTCTGCAACCAATAGCTTTCAAATCTTGTCCTAATTATCTGTATCATGCGATCTGCTTCGTTATCGACAACAAATGGGCAAAAGCAGTAGATGCTGTTCGCCAAGACTGATCGATAGGTCAAGTACCTGAGCAACTCTTGGTATCAGTCAGAACGGTTGGAGTAGGGAACGAGCACAGCGATATTACTATTCATTCTTCTCTACCTACAGTATATACAACCAAGTTCGCCGGAATAGAACAGACACAAAGCACCACCATAAGCCACACTGCACACTCGCGCGCTTACTCGCTGACAGCGCCCGAATACCGATCTCTACTCCTACTCCTCGACAAAGCCTGTCCATCCGGTCCGATGATAGCAGCGTATTGTCCGCGCTTAGGATTGTTCTGTCGCTTTGCCAGTGTTTTCTTCACTTTGCGTTCGGGCCGAACGACGATGACAGGGACTGGAGAGTGAGAGACGCAAAAACGCGACACGGAGCCCATCCCTGGAGCTATAGATATACGTCAGCGCCTGGACTCAATTTCCGCAGAGCACTGGTGAAGAACATAATAGCTTTGCCAGTGCGGCGCCTTGAAAAACAGGAATAGCATAACTATGACATACCTCCAAGAGCCATACCCCATGACTGCAATCTCGATCGCTGCCCTTTTGTCCCCACTACCAATGCTGAGGGTCTGTTCAGTTATAATTCGACAATCGACAAGCTGTACTCACAATCCGGCCTGTACAGCGCGATCATCTTGAGAATGATCTCGGTGACTTTACCAGCGACGAATTCGACAATGACCGATATCTAAGGTGTTGGGAGTTTGTTTGAGTTGAGATCGACTACAGCTTTAAGAGTATTGTGCTTACTCTTCTGTCATCAGCCTCGTTGTTCTTGTCCAGTATCGTCCCCAACAGGATCTCTGCATCTTCTCGCAGTTCCTCCTGAGCTCGTTCCGAAGCGCGTTCTGCGATAAGACATCAATATCAGGATGACTCACGCCACGAAGCGCGTTAACTCACCTCCCTCATCCATTTCTATGATGCGAATAGCGACCACCTCGTCGCCGTCCTCGACCAACTCAGACATGAGCCAGTCCAGCGCGTCTTCGCCCGACTCGTCTGCGGATACTGCAACAGCGAAAACGCGCGTATTGCGAGATCGCTTGTACCCTTCGCTTTTAGCCTAAACAACAACCGCAGAGTCAGTCAATAAGACAGTGATGCAAAGACGAGCGATCGTTCAGCTTACCTGACAGGTGAAAGAGAACAGTGCCTCTGGACCAGCTTCAAAGGCTTCAAAGCCAACTTTTCTCCTGTACTTGCCATCGCCTGCCCCTTGTCCACTGGAATTAGTCCTAGTCCGTGGGAAGCCAGTACCACCAGGGTGTGACGGGCGGTGCATGGCTGAAGGGAGGTTTGGCGTCGTATCACCATGAGCGAGTTTGGGTTTCTCAGCATGATTGGGAAGCTGGACAGATACCCTCGAGGATACTGCGGACGGGGAAGCGGACATGCCGAGAGCCGGTGAGTTGGAGTTGGGCGAGAGGGTGGAAGTGCCTTGAATTGGGCCTAGTGACGGTGCGAGAGAGACGGAGCTGCCTCCTTCTCCTGAAGATGAATGGCTGTGGCGCAGGACAGGTCGAAGTGACATGTTGATTGACTATATACAGTTGAGAGTTTAGAGTGGATGTGACGCTTACAACGATCAGAAGCGGATCAAAAGGGGTGATAAAGGTTATCGTGACCCCAAATCACGCAATGTCGCTGATACTTTCGGTGGTAGTGATTCGCGCCGATAAGTTGACGAGGATGCCAAGAATGTGGGCTTGCTATTGAATTACAATGTTGATGTTGTGGTTGCCAAGTGAAATGTTGATATGAGTAAATGACAAGTCTCGGATGATATCGAAAGACGTCGTCGAACTGAAATGACACAATCACATAACCGTATCTGGCACTTTGTTTTCGTAATGAGTAATCGAGCAACAATACATGGCATATCCTGCTGATACCTAACCACATACACGCAGCATGAGCTGATCATCGTCCCGATGCCGGTCTGCACCAACTGCGCTTACCCGGCCGACTACTTGTATACGACCTACAAGACAAAGTCCAATATCCGGCTAGGCGTTTGTGTCAGTGGAAGCTCATTTGTATCACCTGCTTTCTAGCTCATTGACGATTTGCACGGATTACAGCAACAATGCGACGCCTTCCTTGACCCGCTGATCGAGCACCCAGATCTTATCCTGCTACTTGATTTGATCCTGCTCAAACCCCGAGTCTTTCTACATTTGCTGTTTAACAGGGGAACCCTGCCTGTTGACGCGGACAAGAAGGAGGGATACAATGCAATTACGCTCAGACATGCGCGCCAGAATAGGATTTACGACGATATATGGAGATTAGGAGCGGTCAGTCTTGTTGCCGAGACAGCTGTCCGGCTTCTATCGGGTGACATGAGCTCGTCGACATCCATCACACTCGAGCATATAAGCCGCACAGTAGGGATCGTACTCCTACAAGATGTCGCGCAGCACTTCGCGACTACAGCAGCTGCTCTGCTTATTCTGAGATGGAGGGGATGGTATCGGGTCAAACAGGATGGCTCGCGAAAGGAAGGAACGAGCAAAGACGGGCGACAGGAGAATTTCACGTGAGCGATATTGACCAAGCTATTATGTACGAGATTGCTGACAACCAGATCAGTCCCGCTCTCATATCATTGACGATACTATACACGTCGTTGCTCCCACTCCTGCTCCAGCTAGTATTGTCGATATGGTACACTCCTCCAATATCGATACACGAACCTCTCCCCACTACTTCGGATCCTATCTCAATATTATCTACACTGCCTTTCCCGATTTCAGCCGAGATACTACAGCTCGAAAGGGCGCTCGGTCACGCATGGATACTTTCCGATCGTGTCTGGGTAGGCACGCGGCTGCTCGGCGGTATGAGCGCTGGTTTTGGATTGAGAGTCTTGCTACCGACCAAACCATGGGAAACTACTGCCATCGTCCTTCTTGGTTGGGTAGTGGGTGGTCTGGCAGGGAAAGCCATGGAGGGATTGCTGGGGTGAAATTCGGGCACTCCGCCGGTAGCTATTATGGTCACCACTAGCGAATGTCACATCTGCTCCGTGCATACAACTCCCTTGGACGCATTCGATCAGTAGGGTGAAACGCAGATGACGCCGTATCAAAGGAACCCCTTGTCATCTCTCCTACCGGTCGTGAAACAGCCCATCCCTCCTGACACTAGCGTCTTCCTTTGTGTCTGATGCATCATTTGCTCAAGTCGAGACTCGCCGATCTTTGTGGCTACTTTGGGACACCGCACCCCTGCCTTGTTTTGGGCTGAAACGGATTCACCCTACCGCGCTGATCGAACGGTGGATAGTGCGGACTAGCTCCACTAGCAGCCAGTTCGCATCATACATTTGTCCCCCACTTGTCGCCCTCATTAACCCTCGGTAGTCCTTCATCCTATCTCCCATCCCGCCAAATCTGCTGGTACACTCAGATTCGCACAATGATCGCACCTCTCTTGCTCGCTCTTTTACCGCTCTTGGTGAACCCAGTCCGCGCACAGCAGCCAGGCTCGTTCGCGCTCAACGTCTCACTTCCGAGCCCGGCGACATTTAACACAGGATGTATCGTCCTGGGGCAAATCACGCCTGCATCCTCTTCCGTTTCGAGTGTCATCGAGTATCTCGTTCCCATCTGTCCATCTACAGCGGGAGACTATGCATCTTCCCCTCTCACAGGGATTGACGTCACTTGGCCTTTCACCAGTAAAGGCGATGGCGTGTCTTCGCCTATGGCAATATACGGTAGAGTTCTGCACGCAGACGGGAACGAAGATACGGATGCAGGTCAAACGAATCCGTACGAGGCCAAAGCAGCTTGCGTCATGGAGTTGTCCATCGATCAAGTCCAGTATCTCCTAGGAAGGAGCTTGATGTGGAATAACTCGGTCTCGGAATTATGGGATAACTCGGCTAGTGGAGATGTCATGAATGGCACCACGGGCGGTGCACTTGTCTGGTGAGTATCGCATAGCTCGTCTCTACTTCTTGCGCCTCTACCGCCCGTCACGAGGAGTGATTGATATTACAGACCTGTTCTAGCAATACCGTCTCGCCACTTCTTCCCAGCGATCTCTGGCTTCCGGACCCGTACGCTTACGCCATCACCGACGCCACATGGACAGTGCCCATCACACTCTCCAACACATCCGCTACGAGCACTTCGTCCTCTATCAGCAATGCAGCAACAGCTAGTGTATCCACCTCTGTGTCGCAGTCATCCGGCATAGTGGCTGCCGCAACGGAGCCTGCGACTTCGACCGCAGCGACAGACTCCTCGTCAATCTCCATTGGCGCCAGCAGTGCAGCGCCTGCTTCTGCTTCTGTTCCGTTGTCCAGTCTCGCTTCATCTGCCATGTACACTCTACCGGAAACTATCACTCTCACTGAAGACGCAATGTACTCGACCGCCTCAGAAGCTATCGTCAGCTCATTTTACTCAGCCTCATCCAGCATCGCGAGCAGTGCCAGTGACGGTGCCAGTGGTGACAACACGGTTCTCTCGAGCTCAAGCTCCAGCGCTGCTGAGTCGATGGTATCTACCACTGTGTCCTCTGCGATAGGGACCGGCTCGTCGTCTAGTCTGAACCCGATTGGTGCGTTTGCGACGAATACATCCGCTTTGATATCGTCGTCAACCTCCTCCTCATTGCCGACTGGTCAATCATCCGTCCCTAGCACTGCTATCACCTCGTCATCGGCTGGCTCAGCCTCAACCTCGTCGATCAGTCCGAAAGTCGGCGCAGCCTCCAGCTCCAACTCCGAAAGTATTACGTCGCTCTCGTCGCTCTCGTCGCCCTTGACTAGTTCCATCGCCGAGTCAGCTTCAGCAAGTCAATCTACCAGCGCTATCTCCGCTTCCACGACACTTAGGACCAAGAGCTCGTCCGCCGTGGTTGCAGTGGTCACTGCGTCATCCGCTGCCACAGGCAATTGTCAACCAGTCACGATCACTCAGATCGTGACCACCACTGTTACTGCTGGAGGAAGCAGGAGGCGAAGGTGGTGGTAAGGCGCAGTCGAGCTTTGGCTGAAAGGCCCTTGATTGGTTTGACAATTCGTTATGCATATATATGCAATGTATATGAGTGTGGCGCACTTCTACAACGCTTGAAGGCGCGATGAGCGTAGTGAGGCTGTAAATCTGCACAAGAGACGGGCTGAACATTGGCAAAGTCATCTCAGAGCAAATAGGTCTTGTTGATCAGATAGACAGTCAGTATGAAAGTGGAGGTTGAGACAGCAGACAACGATGACGTCGGGACTTTGTTTTTTTCAGTGACTGGTGCAGTAACGTTATGAGGTATTTACTGTCTTCATCACATCACATCTCACTGTTCTTTCTAGCAACAGTTCTACCTGGCATCGCTTCAGTAGTCTAATAAACACAACAGCACCATGTCGTCTTCGTCGCCACTGTTCGGCGGGTACTCGTCGCAAACGCAAGTCACCCTTCACTCCGCCCTTCGCTTCGCGCAGATCTCATCGGTCATAATACCGCCGGCATATGTTATCTCAACACTAGTTCTTCGCCGGGGTCACTTCTCCATCAGAAGACTGATGTATACTTCTACCATGGGTACGGGACTGGGTGGTCTAGCAGGAGCGGGATTGGGCTGGTCTCAGGTTCAGGGAGAGAACGAATTGTCCACGCTCGCGAGAGTCGAACGATTAGTATGTCTGCCTCGACATGAAATCACTGCCTCTGCTGACGGACCTAATTAGCGCCACGACGCGAGCCAGATACGGACTAATGACTACTCCATAATCTCTGCTGCACTGTCTGGCTTGGTGGTCCCGACAATCTTCCTCAGACGGGCACCATTGATAAGTCTGGTGACTGGAGGAGCGAGCATAGGTCTAGGCGTGGGTGTATTGGTGCATCTCTTTCAGGGAAAGGCAGAGGGGCAGAATATAGGTGCCGGAGAGCTGGTAAGCTGGGTCTCGCGTAACGATACGATTTTCAGCTGACATGCTGCAGGTCAAGGGTGTGCCCGGTGTCGAGGACAAGGCTGCGCGCTGATGATACATATAAGAAGACTACAAGTGATGTATGACATTCTAGTCAGGTCGCTACGCCCTTGCGTGCTTCTCGATAAACGCAATCACCGGCTCGATGTTCTCTTTCCATCCTGGGACATTGGGGCCCTAAAATTAATCAGCTTGGCACGCAGAAGTAGAACTCACGGTGTATTTGAAGTCATGAAGGTGTTCTCCTGCTTCGTAGCTTGTACCGACTGGCACGCCAAGCTGCTTGAGCTTGTTTTCAAACTCGCGTGATTGAGCGATCGGAACGGACGAGTCTTGCTCGCCGTGTAGAATCCAGATTGGCGGGTATGAACTCTTCTTGTCTATGAGGTAGTATGGAGACCATTCTTTGGCGTAAGAGATAAAGTCGTCTTCGTTGTCGAAGCGCTCGGAGCGGAGAAGGGTGCGAATAAGAGACTTTTTCGCGGCCATGTAACGCATCACATCGCCATGGAGGTAGTACTCGTCTGTATACGTGATCTCAGGCATAGCCCAACTTTCGCGCAGCTCTTCGATGGTGACATTCTCCAACTCGTGAGGACCGGGAGCGAGCGACAAGGCTTTTGACTCATCTCGGACAGCAACGGCAGCAGCGACTTGCTCTTCCGTGAAGCGATTCTCGAACGAATGGAACTCGCTTTTACCAGCTGGGTCGGGAGAGATGAAATGCGGGTCGGTGAAGTCGACGGGACCATAAACGTCTATGACAGCTCGTGGAAGAGGGGAGAGAACGTGGCCTAGGAGCGTAGCGATATTCCCACCTGCACTCTGTCCTCCGACGATGGCTCGGTCCAGGTCCACTTTACCATCAACTAGTTGTGGGAGGTTGGCGCGCGCCCACGCATACGCGTCTTTCCCATCTTCTACAATCTCCTCGATCCCGACCTGCGGTGTATACCTGTATGCCCACGAGAGGACATGATACCCCTTACTTCTGAAAGAAGGTATGATCCACGGATTGGGTCTCACATGAGCGCCGAACGTCCATCCACCGCCATGCGCCCACAGGATCCAGGGCGAGGAGTCGGTCGCTTCTGCCGAAGGCCATAAGCGTATCAAAAGCTCTTTGCCGTGCTTGGTCGCGTAGACGTGCTCACTGAACGGCGTGGGCGTGGGGTGCGGCTTGTAGCCCTTCCTGGGGTCTCGGGGCGCCGCGGGCGCTTGCACTGCTTCGCCTGCTGACATGTTTTTAGCGTATAGCGTAATACGCGTTCAGAAATGCAAGCGATAATGCTTAAATGCTTATTTTGATGAGTTGCGTTTCAAGTCGGACCGGTGGACCGGGTCCGGAATGTTGACGGTCAAAACCGATCGAAGCGTGGGGTCTTCGGCCGTATGGACGAGTCGCTGTCATCAGAGCGCTAGTCATCTAGATGCGATTTATCTCACACGGCCGGAGGTTTAGATAGCTCAAGGTTGGATGCAGAAGGCTACAATATCTTCCGGCAGCGACCGCGATCAATCACACCAAACCCAAATGGTCACGCAACGCCACTTTACATTATTGTGCATATCTATACATCTAGCTATCTACATACGTAGCTCCCAAACCCCACGTCTAGAGCGAGTAAATAAAGTCCTCGTTCTGGAGATCAGTCCTATAGCAAATAGTCAGCATTGATCAATTCATGCAATCACAAGACACTCACAAGTCCTCAAAGGCTTGCTGACCGTGCTGCTGAGTGGTACCCTCGGCGACGTCCTTGTCGGCCTGCTCCTTACGGATCTCTTCCCACTTGCTCGAGTCCTCGAGCGAGAAGTCGAGGAGAACACCGGTCTTGCCCGATGCACGACGGCGCGCCATGTTTCGGCGGTTGAGCATGTGCAAGTAGAATGCTTGACCGACGATCAAGGCTGATAGAGCGCAGAGACACGCAAGGTTGCCCTCGAGACCGGTGTGGTAGTATGGCGACTCCTTGGACTTGTACAATTGCGGCGCAACGATGTTACCGACACATAAACCGATGTACAAGAGACCAGTCATGGTGGTCTTCTTGGTGTGGCCGGCGGTGTTGGCGAAGCACCAAGAGAAGATGATCGCAGTGATGCATTGGTACACCGTGAGAATGAAGTAGACGGCGAGCAACTCGTGGCGGTATTGGGTTCCACGGGGCAGGACGTAGAGCGCTGCGGCACCGGCCAGGGGGAAGAGCGAAACGCCAAAGAGTACGGGGGCCTTGTACTTTGTCTTGGTGATGATGTACGCGGTGATCAAGTTGGAGCAAATACCGATGGCACCGGGAATCATACCGTAGAGAGTGGTCTGGAACGTCGTCAAGCCGAATCCCTTGAGAATAAGCGCTATAAGTTTGTCAGCGCCGAAATTTTGGTATTTGCAGATACTACTCACATCCGAAAGAGCTGATACCACCTGAAACCACGGAGATAGCGAAGATCATAAGGACCCAGATCCAAGTCTTCGGGTCGAGGCAGCATTCCCTGACCTGTGCCCATTTGAAGTCTGTTGAATTGTCAGTCTGAGCCAAACTATACAGTTCGAGAGAGACTCACGGGTGTTCTGGGTACCGGTGTTGTTGAGCCTGATTCGCTCGATGGCGACGTACTTCTCGTCCTCGCTGAGGAACTTGGCTTTGGCCGGGTGCTGGGGGAAGAGGAAGAATGTGGGGATGGCAAGAGCGACCGAGATGAGTCCAGGGACGAGGAAGATGAACTGGTACGAGTACATGTGGCTCGACTTGATGTGGCCAAGACCGTAAGTCAAGAGAGAACCGAGGATAGTCGCCATACCGTTCATCGAGTACCAGATGTTGTTTCGGAAAGGCTGTTCACGTCGAGTCCACCACATGGATACGACGATAAGCATAGAGGGGGAAATGGACGCCTCGAAACCACCGAGGAAGAAACGCATGACGGCGAGACCGGTAAAGTTTCTCATGGCCGACATGATGCAAAGAGCCGCTCCCCAAGCGAGGAAACATGATGAGATCCAGTAGTTGACAGGGAATCGGACCAGCGCGTAGACCGATACTACATAGGGTTAGCGGATATGATTATTCCCACAATCTCAATTCACTTACGAGGCTGGAAGACGAGTTGCGCAAAGTAGACAATCGACGAAAGCCAAGAGTACTCGGTGCCGTGGAGGTGGGCACCGGTAGTAAGGTCAAAGACCGAGGAGAAAGCCAAGGTCGACTTGTCGAGTTGTTGGCAAAAGTAAATGTAACAGACGCTGCGCGTCGTCAGCGTGATGATAACAACCTTCTTTTCGATGCGCTTACATTGGTAAGAGATGCCTGTCAATCTTGTTGACGACGCTGCGGTTCTCCTCATCGGTGATGTTACGCGCCTGACCCGCGTATTCGCTCAAAAACTGCGCGGCGAGATCGCCATCGCCGTTAGAGCGGGCGTTCTTCTCATCGATCACTGCGTCCGGCGCATCGTCATAGTGATCCTCAGCTGGTTTGATGTCCTCGGCGTGTGTCGACATTGTACAAATTACTAGTCGCTGATCAACAGATGAAAGTGGGGGAAAAGAGATCTACCCGGGGCCACTGATCGAGGAAATATAAAGGTATTTCGGAAAGTTTCGGGGGCCAGCGTTGGTTTCCATGGGGCCTACTCAGATCGCAATTGGTCAATTGCACGCATCGGGTCGACTACCCGACACCCCCCGAATGCCCTCAACCGGCGCCGAGGGGAAGACACGTCGACCATTTCCCTTTAAGTTTCCGCGTGAGTACCATGGTCATACTGGAATCGGACAGTGGTAGACCGGGCGGGCCGCCGGTTTGTGCAAGTGCGTACTCGCCTGAACCGCCGGTCGCGCAGCAGCATGCATAACGAGAGAGAAATATCTGGTTCTCTTTCCCCTAGACCGGTCTTAAACCGGTGTTTTAATGCCATGAATTCGGTTCTTGTGATACGCCTGTCGGTCGGCAACTAAACGAATAGTTCAGTAGGTAATTACCGCTTTTGCGCTTAATGAACTATGAGTCCTGAAAACACGGAGCATTCGGCAGAGCAGCGAAGGGCAAACAGCATCCTCCCGCCGGCTTCTTGGCGCTGTGCGACTCCGGCTGGAAGCGCCGGTACGCAAAGTCGGACCGATACCGGGCGTTGTTGGCGGTAGTTACATGGCAGAATTGCACGGCCGAGAACATATTGCCGGGGTTAAGACGGCCTCAACGCCGCGGCAATCCCTTCCAGATCCGCCCGGTCGTAATGGAACAAGCACGTCCACTACGGCAGTTGCTCGGCTGGATATCACTAATCTGACCGAGTGATGATATAGAGCTGTGAATTGCGCTCAAAATGCAGCTCAACAGCAGGCACGGGTGAGCCGAGTGGTTTGGCGGGCCACAATGGATGTGCACACTACTTCCATCATTAACAAACACACCCTCTAGATGGAGGATGACAGCCAGTGACAGCGAGAAACAGAGTCAAGAAGCCAGACAAGACACGAGATTGCATAGACGCAACGAATGTCTCAAGAGCAGGACAATGCCCATTGCTGCCCACCTTCCGTTGGTTTTGATTGAGCTTCTGGTCCAAGGCGCAAGTATCAACAAGGAGTCTTGCTGATCACTCATGCATCGCGTCGAGCATAGATAGACACACGAACGCGCTTTCGGTTAAAAAAGAGATCCGAATAAAAAAAACATAACGGAATGAGGGCAAAAATATTTCTCAATAGTGCACGGGGTGAGATTCGAACTCACGCGGTTACCCAGACGAAACCCCTTATCAGGAGAAGAACAATTACGTTTCTTGAGTCGCCCGCCTTAACCACTCGGCCACCCGTGCCTGCTGTTGAGCTGCATTTTGAGCGCAATTCACAGCTCTATATCATCACTCGGCGACGAGAAAAGAGGTATTTCAGTCGAGCTGGGCTTTGATGGAGGATAATTGCTGTTCAGACGGTGTCTGTCTGGTCGGATTGCTTGGCGCTTCAGAGCAGAATATATCTACTAATCACTCTATCGAGGACGAGATATGTTTTGTATTTGGTGATACACTGTTCTGCCAGCTGAAGTAGGGGAGGCATGCGAGGCAGTGGAAGAGCGATCTCTAACGTGTCGATTATCACAACCAACTTTAGGTTAATCATGCACGCAGCCATGAACCAGGAGTGTATTCAAGTCATATTAGTACCTGTCACTTCACTCGTTTCGTTATACATGCATTGCAGTCGTCTCTCCAATGTATGTGTGTCGAAGTCGTGATGGGAAGTGAGGACGGAAATACAAGTGCCACTTTCGTTGACCTCCTACAAGTCGCACATGACTGTGCCACTCCCATACCCATTCCAGCCTAAATGCAAGGCGTGTACTTGGGATATCTCTGTAACGAAAAGTCTAGCCATGGGGGACGATTATGCGCTCGACTAACACAGATAGAGAGGCCGAACTGAGCGAGGGCTGCTTAACCTCACGAGCTGGTTGTTGTGTTTTTCGAAAGATCTGCCTTTCGCTTGTATCGAAGCTATCACGACTTTTGTGATATGGAGGAGCAGGATATCAATGTGCTCATTTCTCACAAAAATATGTCGGCTATAGAAAATGTGCATGCCATCTACGTGCTCGTCGTTCGTTACTACTAATTCAAGCCCAACCATTGTACCTCCCGTTGCCGTCAGCATCACGCCTGGTAGCCGATGCCGTGCCACTGACCCCCGTTCTGCATCTGTTTCCTCAACTTCAAAGCCGCCAATTCGAACTTTCCGATTGGGTGTTCGAATGGGTTCATGGCAAGAAGTTTCTCTTTGGAGAAGCCAAGTTCCTCGAGGGCTGGCAAAGGGATCGACACGAGCGCGAGTACATACCCTGTCGGTCTTTTGCCCTTTGTGAGCTTGCTGCCGTCGGCATTACTTGGATGGTTGAAGAAGAATTCGAAACTTGCGGGATCGATGCCGTGCCCGGTGCAGACCTCAAAAGGGGGGAGGCGCTTGCCTCTATTCTTCTCCCTCAGGATGGCTGCATACTCTTGCGACTGCGCTCGGACTTCGGTAGAGGAGGATGCCTTGAAATAACCCAACTCGTTTGAATAGAGCTTCTCGAGGGTAGCGGCAGCGGGATCGTTGAGATGGACAGGGCGGACAGGCTCCTGTCTGACGGAGGCGGGGGGCTTGTCGGCATCTTCCATCACAGTAGCGGGAAGACTGGGTGCGTTGGCAGGTCGAGGGGCAGTGGTGGTAGGACCTTCGTCGGGACAACGTTGAGCGCAAGGATAGGCGAGCGTGATACGGTCGACATCCGTGTACAATTGAATACCGGCAAGCAGAGTGTCGAGCGGGACTGGAACGATGGAAGGGTTGATTGCTGGAGTTCCATGCGTATCATTGAGCTTCATAGCCGACATGTATGGCTTGAAGCTTTTCTCGTCAGCTTTTTGATACTCCCGCACTGACCCAGAGCGCTTTGAGAGCATCAGCAAATAAGCTACGATGGGTATCAGAACAGCCAGAACATCCACTTACCTGAGAGTCGCAATAACGGTGTTTGACCACGTATCGTCCAATGAAAGGGTCGAAGTACGAGGGTGCGGCATTAAGGTACGAGGTCTCCGCCTGTTACTCTCATCAGCGCAGTCTTCCCATCTAGAGTAGAAACACACGTACCAAGCCATGAGCTCGGCGAACAGCATCAATCTCGTCAAATCCGATGTTGACAGTATGCTTGACACCGTCACGAGACGGCTGGCGATCGAAATAGACCTAAAAGTGGTATCAGCCTTATACCTTGGTGTCTGTAGGGATTAAAACTCACGATCTTGCCGCACTGGGCGAAGCGGCAGTAAGTCTGGACCTCGAGGTCTTTGACATCCCTGTAGAGAGTCACGTCGATACTGCGAACGCTGACCGACAAAAGGTCGACTGCTCGACGTTCTTGGTGACTAGAGGGGTCATTTTTGAGTCCCTGGAGCTGCCTCAACGCGCAAGGTTCCCAGTGGATTATAGACATGGTTGAGGGGTTCATGACGGATGTGTTTGAAACTACAGAGCGATTGACGCGGGGTAGCACGGTATATAGGATGGTGAGAATAGACGAGTAAACGAAACGACTGTGCTACAGGTAAGAGCGGATTGAGAATGTGGGATAGCGGGTTTTCAAAGAGAGGGGAGAAGAAGTCTTTGCCGTGCATTCGATCAGCTCTAACTCAAGACCCAGCTTCCTCATTTCGGCCCTCTAACTCAAGACCCAGCTTCCTCATTTCGGCCATCCGGACATGTGACGATTGCACCTCGTTGATATACACATCATTGACCAGATCTTAGGGGAAGCAAAGCCTGATTGATGTTGATGTACCATGTGATCATATGACATCTCCGATCTAATAGGATCGCCCTCAGCACCCTCGTTCCTACAATCAAAGGAGGTCTCAAGGTAGTCTTTATCGTTGCACCATGCTTTCACTTATGGGGACGGTGGATTGCTTGCAGCGTGAGTCCCCCCGTTGCGCCTGTCTCTGTCACTCATGTCTGGAAGAAAGTGGCGAGTGGCGGTCAGGCGTGCTATACTGAGGGATATCATATGCGTTATCAAAATAAGAGTGAACTGGCTCAGGGCAGAGCAGCATCAGATTAATCACATTCAAGTCGATCACGAACCCATTGTGACTTGTGAAACAGACTAAAACAGGTTCGTGGCTCGAGCGGTTAATCTCGTACTTCGCTTGTCCCCGCACAGATCTGTCCTTTGATCAAAATGTCATTCCATTCCACGACAAAGATACCTCTTTCATGCTATTTCGCTTCGTTTGCAATCACTCATTCCACACCTCTTGTGCCAGGTAGCTACAATCTGGGCAATACTGATGAACCATACTAACAAACAGCTTTACCGCTCGGACCATGTTACCCTCAATTGGTTTTGGAGCAGGTTGCGTCATCTGGCTGATCACCATGAGGATGACTTCTGCTCTTCCCTCACTAATCTGAACGCTCACTATCACTGTTCCACTATACACTTCACTCTACAGTCTTCACTCTTAAGTCCTAGCAAGATCGTAGACTTCCACTATCCAAGCTCCCGTAATTCCACACCCTCAGAGAACCGCCAACATGCAGCCTTTAACCGTCGCTCAGGTCAATGGATACGAGGTGAATACATCCGTTCCCTCATCCTGTTTCAGGAGAGCAGGCCTGACGTTACACCAAAGCAAACCCGAACCAATATATGGACAGGGAAAGCCAATGACAGGCAATACTTTCGTCTGCTGAAACAGCGCAATGATGTTCTCCCAGTCCGTAAAGAGGCCGAGCTTCAGAAGGTTCTGAATCATGTGATTGGCTCTCGCTATCAAGGTTTTTCCTGTGCTATCTACTGACGTGCTTTGCCTAGATTTCCACTCACCTAGACATGATGGTCGGAGGGAAGACAGGTTCGGGGAAGTCAACGCAGTGAGCTCAGCTGACCTGCTCACCGTATCTTGCCAAGCGCTGATGCTATGTCCACAGACTGCCTCAGTTGCTGGCGTTACAGAACCGTCTCCGAGGTCGCCAGGGCCCGGTCATCGTTGTCGTCCCTCGACGAATCGCTGCCGTGAGCATAGCCGATCGCTTACGCCAGGAGATGGGGGGTGAGTGTCTACTGCTCCGTCAGACGAGGCAGGCAAGCCATACACGCTTTATTCTAATGTCTCCTCGATCGCTCAAGCAATACACTGACGTCTTGCGCGCGCAGTCCCAAGATTCCACAATACAGTGCGCACCTGCATCAGAGATCAAGACCTCTTTGATTTCAATCGTGCTGTCAAGATCATCGTGTGCACGGAGAATGCCCTTCTCCGAGAAGTAATCAAGGATCCAAAGATGGCACGAGCGTCCGCTATTTTATTCGATGACTTCCACGAGCGTGGCAGTGGCATGGAAGTACTGATAAGCTGGAGCAGAGAAGTAAGTCGCTGTACAACATCGTTGGCTATTCCGTCTTCCATCTCTCCTTCATCTGCAATTTGAGAGCAACAAATCATTGACGACTGATATGCCACTTTTCTGTGTGCAGGTTCGTCGTCATAACTTGAACAGCCTCATTCGGTTCGCCTACATGTCCGCTACACACGACTTCGCGGCCTGTCAGACACAACTTTGCCTACAGCATACCTCCATGATAGAGTTCACTCCTCTCTCATACCACGTTGACATATTCTACGCTGAAAGGCCGGTTGAAGATCCCTTCAAGTGGATCGTAGCTACGCTCGTTTGCAAAGTACTGGGTGCGAGAAACTCGCCTCGACATCTACAAGGCGACGTTCTCGTTTTCTTACCCGGCTCCTCCGAATGTCGACAGGCTGCCAATATGATCCGCACCGACCCACGGGTACGGGCCATGGAGAGCGTAGATGTGGTCACGTTGTTTACAGACATGGAGGAGCAAGATAAAGCCTCATGTATGGCTAGTCGTCCGCGAGGCTCGCGTCGAAGGATCATCTGCTCGACAAACATATCCGAAACCAGCGTGACTTTCAGCAACCTCAGTATCGTCATTGACACGCTGTTTCAAAAGTCCGCATCTTACGATACTGAGGCCGGACATGACCGTTTGCTTCTCACCCCGATCTCCGGAGCGCAGGCGGACCAGAGAGCAGGACGAGTCGGTAGAAGCCAGGACGGGCAAGTCTACAGAGCTATCACAGCTCAGGACATGCAGGACAGGCTTGGGAATACGCTCAAATACCCAAGTCATCGAATTCAGGCAGAAGACTTCACGCCGCATCTGCTTGCATGTTACGCAATCAGTCAGGCTACGGAAAAGAGACAAATCTACCAAACTGTGATGCCCTTGTTGAGTGAGCATCCTCACTGTACGATACCCACTCTGCACATGCTAAAGCAGCTACTAGATCCTCCGCCCGCCCCTCATTATGTCCGTGCTTTGCATAATCTGGAAGCCTTAGGAGCCGTATTGAAGAGCAGACAGGGCTCCTCAACACTTACACAGCTGGGAAAGCAGTTATCGCTGATCTCACTATGTCCACAGGTAGGTGTTGCCTCATTGGACACTGCTGACTTCGTCACAGCTCGGTCGTGCTCTCCTTGCGGCCCGGGAATACGACTGCGTGCACGAAATGATTGACCTTTGTGCCGCTATGTCAACCAGTAAGCTCAACTCATTTTTCATGCCGATGTCTCGTCACGCAATTCACACAGAGTGACCGAACGGATTTGCTCTAGCTATCACTCAATCGTTAAGCTGATCCCAAGCATAGAGAGATCGCTCTTCTTAAATGATAGGGAAACGAGTATGCTGTCGCGTGATGTCCGCGAACGAAATGTCTGTCTTCGACTTCCCTTGGGACAGCACTTCAATCACTGGAATATCTATCGAGCATGGGTACGAGGTGAGGCGTGCATAACGACAGCTGCAAATCGATTGCCTGACACGTTAAGCATAGAAAATCGACCACCAGACTTCGCCAAGCTGCATGGCGTTAGTAGATCGGCTCTAATTGAAGCAGGGGTAATTGCGATGGCGCTGGCTGGTCAAATGAAGGAGCATCGTGAGTCGAGCATGGCTCGTAAATGTCAAAGCTGAACATGCTGTATGTATCTGTCTCAGTCCGAATCAAAAGCAACGATGAACATCCAAACATCCTTGGAATGCAGAAGAGCCTGATCACTGGGCATCTCCATCAAATCGCGATCCGATCTGAAGATGGCAGAGGGCAGATCTATGAGAATTGGCTGACGGGACAAAAGGTGATAGTTCCTCGGAACAAACGCCCGGAAATCATACAATATTGACTGTTGTGATCATTCAGGACATCAAATTGGGTCCCAATACGATCAATGCCGGTAAAAGCGACTTAATGCTGTACTCATATGTGAGTTAGCTGTTGAGCTGACGCCGCTGACAGACAGGCCGATCTTGCCAGGGCGGAAGAGGCTACCGTGAGCTCCACGTGGACTGTGTGATGACTGAGACTAATACCATCGATTTAGCAAGTCACCACTTTGACGCCTGTCAACGCAGACTTGTGAGTGTCTCGTGAAGCCTGAAGCTCGGTGACGCTGAGTGGCTGCAGAGTACAAGGAGTCGCCGCCAAAGATAAAGGACAACGTTATTCATCATAATGCACCATCAAAGATCTTCTTCGTCCACTGTCAATGTGAAAATCATCAGGTCATCTGCTGTTCAGCTATCTACTTTCGGGTTCTGGTTTAGGTTTTATGCTCTGTCTCTTTTCTTCTCTCTTCTGCATCCGTACTTCTTTGCTCGAAGACGTCTCATGTAACAGTGCATCTGTACATGGCAGGACCGGTACAAGATCGACATATCATTCGCGAGAACTAATCAGACCTCTGTGATCTACTGTGCATGCCACTAGATCAACCACTGCCAAGTATTGCTCGAGTCTGTAACACAATGCGTTGACCCATCCAAATGAAGTGCGAATTGACACGAAGCCAAGAAAGCAGAGCACAGCATTGACCCCTTCTCGTGTCTGATAGTGAAATGCGATGATCAATTTCATTATCACGATCTAAGGTTGCTCTCGCTCGTCAAGTGCCTGCTTGGCCGAGTACAGAAGCTAAAATGACCTGCTCAAACAATTGTCTGAATTGGGGGCAGTGCCCGGATAACGGGGTACCTCACGGGCCCGGGAAAATTTCCCGGGGAATTTCCCGGGCCACATATCCGGGCCCCGTGCTACGGGCCACCTACACGGGCCACCTACACGGGCCAGCCAGGAATGGGAGTGAGGCCTCACACTGGTACCCGAGTGGCATAGACACGTCTTCTGAGTGTCCAATGCTCTGTCGGCGGCGGGTCGAGGGGCAGATCGTATCAGTAGGTTGTTGGGTGGACGAGGGAGGTGGAGGTTTATGGTGCCTGAGATGAGCGCTGTATGAATAACCGACTCTGCAATTGCATAGTCAGTTAATCATTCAGCTTCAACTCTCTCTGTTACTCTCTCTCTCTCTCTCTCTTTTTTATACATAAACAATCGTAGCGGTCGCACCTCACACTTATCCGATGCTGCAGCCGAGATGTACCGACCTTTCAGACATCGTCCTCGCTCTCCGTCCCCCGGCTTGCCCACTCACCGACATCGGCACATAGCAAAGCTCAGAATCCCTTATATTCGCTCCCCACTCGCCCTCTTAGCTGGTTTATGCTTGCTCCTCTTCTTGACGCTCGTCTATCGACCTACAGTTTTGATTAGGAGCCTCCTTCCTTCTGGAGCTGCATCCGCAGATGATCCTGCCCTTGCTCGAGCGTTAGAAGAGACGTACGAAGCATTTCTCTCGAGCTGCCTGTCACATCCTGTGCTACCGGTACACACTTCCCATTCCTTAACCTCATCGCAACTCCGACGCTATGCACATCTCCGCTCACCCGCGAACGGAAAGTATATGCTGGTCACGACCACTCGCCAAATAGCGGACCAGCTGCCTGATCTCTTGTCGGCGATAATCGTCTTGACGCATTTCCTCTCGCCTGATAACATCCGGTTGTCTATCCTCGAAGGACCATCAGACGACTGTACCTCGCAAGTCCTCCAGCACGTGCTCTTGCCCACCCTTATTAAGCTCGGCGTACCATCCACTTCCATCAATATCATAACAGACGAACCGAAGATTGACTGGGATCAACATAATCGTATCGAAGTCATTGCTGAGCTGCGGAACAAGGCCCTCTCGCCGCTATGGGACAGAAGCTGGGGGCAGGACACTGCAGCGGTAGTATTCTTCAACGACATTTACCTACACACGGTGGATGTGCTGGAAGTCCTTCATCAGCATATTAAGAGTGGAGCGGGGATCACCACCGCGCTGGATTGGTGGAAGAAGAGGCCAGAGTATTACTATGATGTATGGGTTGGCAGGACTGTGAGTGATCTTTAATGTGCGTGCATGTACTGATGGCTGGTATGATAGCTCGACGGTGACCTCTTCTACCCAATAGACCAGCCATCATGGTCACCGTCGTCAGATCTCTTTCCTCAGTCCCCTTCAACGCAAGCGTCTTACGCCCAGCTACTACCATTCCAAGTCTACTCGTCCTGGAATGCTTTGGCTGTGCTGGACCCAGCGCCCTTCATGACATATCACACAAGATTCAGGCGGAGTGATCGCAGCAAAGGCGAATGCGCTGCTAGCGAATGTACTCTCATCGCGGCGGATTTCTGGAAAGTAGGTTTTGGGAAAGTACAGGTCGTACCTAGTGTGCAGGTAAATTTGTCATTATACTTTGACGGATGCAGTCTGACAAGGCTGTGCGCACAGCTGGCATACGAGCGAGATGTCGCGGAGGAGATCATCAAGGATGTAGGCAGGCAAAAGGCATCGCTTGGATGGAAGGACGGTGTACCGCCCAAGAGACTAGATAGACCATTAGAGTGGATAGACAAGTGAGTTCCATCAAGTAGAGGTTATCGAGTACTGATAAGCCATCATCGTCAGACCCCCAGAGAAGGTTCGGTGTCACCCTTGGCCCGAAGTGCATGGGCTCAGTGCGAATGTCTGGGAAAAGACATTATGGGTTGATCCGTGGTTGGATTGACTTTAGGTGGTTCCGGTGTACTTGTCAATCATGCAATAATATACATACAATGCTTCTAGACAAATCGTCATATCCCTACTCGTTGAGCTCAACGCCCTCTGTCTTCTCTGCCAGCTCGTCCACAGCTTCAGCTTCGTCCTCAACTTCTCGACCACCAGCAACGACCTTGATCTCCTCTCCTGTCTCCCCTTCGTCATCTCCACCTTCAACTTTGTACAGGTATCCCTCGATCCATCCTGACACCTCTTCCTTGCCTTCTCCAGCAAAGATTGACTCTGAGAAAGCATCTCGCCCCGCAGCATTGGTTTGCTATTGACAACGACGTTAAAACTGGATCAATGATTAAGATAACGAAAGCAGAACATACTTTGAGTAATGGAAGACCACCACCTTTTTCCTCCGACAAGTTGACTAGGGCTTTGACTATGTTTACATGATTGTTGAGGACTGCCCAGTGTATAGGCGGTGAGCCAGCGTCGTTGGTTTGGGATAAGAGTGAAGAGGGTACGAGGGGTAAGAGGTATTCCAGCACATCTACAAGCGTTAATCACAGCAGTCAGCTAATTGTCATATTTTACAACAATAGTATTGGGCGTATATGCCGCTAAGGTCAACTCACCCAAGTGTCCATTTCCACAACACATGTGCAAGGCCGTGCTGCCCCGCTCATCTTTCGCACCAGCTAAAGACTGAATGCCGTATTGCTCGACAAAAGCTTTGACCTCGTCCAGCTCGCCATATCGACACGAAAGCAGTACGTCCTCTACCTCTTCGTCCGCCGGCTTCGTGCTCTGTGCTGTCGTTTCTGACATAGTGTGATGGTGATGATATCGTTGTTGATAAATATGGTCTCAATGATAGACAGAAAAAAAGTTGTAAATGATCCAAAGCAAAGTTACTGATAATCTTGCTGGCCACGTGGTTGAGTGGCAAAAGTCACGTGTCTCAAGTTGACTGGACTTTATAGATGACATCGATCGAGTACCGCTATTCCTACTTCCTGCTAGTTGTATGGTAGGGTATAACCAACAAGGATTTGACAGTGGCCTACTCGCCACGACTGGCTGACGATGGGGCGGGCGACGACAAAGAAGAAGTCATCGACGTCAAGTGCGGGCACGTCGGGAACGAGCATTCTTAGCTTTTTTAATAAAGCTCCGACGCGCGAAGGCAGTACGGGTGTCAAGTTAGAGCAAGACACGGTTTTCGCTTCAACGCCTGTACGAAGGAACGGCAAGGGCAAGAGCGTTGCTTCATATGGATCTGTAGTAGATCCAGTAGTCATCAGCGATGACGAGGATATCGCCATCGTTTCACCACCTAAATCTACTGAGGAGACACCGGCGAAACGACGCAGAGTGTCTTCTCCGCAAGTAGACGATATACTTGACGCACCTGGTCCATCTCGACTACAGGGCCTACCGCCGGCTTTTCCTGGCTATCCGCAATTCAGACCACCCGACACTTGGCCAGAGGTGATCAATACCGGCTCACCCACACCGCTCTACGACGAAGATGGCGATCCGATCCCTCCGTCAGACGAAGACGACAATCGTACGCAAGATCCAGGAGAAGATGACGACGCCGAGAACGATGATTCGGGACTGGATATGGATGTGGAGGAACTTTCAGCGGATGTTGTGTTGGACCAAATGCATAACGAACCCATACATGAGGAGCGAAGGGATGATGGTGGGATCGACTTGACTATGGATTGGGAGGAACCAGAGGACGAAGGCATGGGGATGGAGGAGGAAGGTGACGATGAGGCATCTGAGGCGGGCGATACGCGTAGTCGCTCAAGGAAAGGCGGCGCAACCTCTGCTACTTGCCCAGTATGCGGCAAGTCCCTCAAGGGGAAAGCGAACAAGGTAATGTTTCCCTTACTATATCATATTCTCGTACTGACGAAATGCAGCTCGCAACAGCACATATCAACGCCTGTTTGGATAAGCCTTCAACGCCGAATGGCAAACGACTAACTCGCCCCATATCCTCATTCTCGTTCAGTACCGCCTCTGAGCCATCACCTCCACCTGAAACACCCACAAAAGGTCCGAATGCCTTTTCAGTATTGATGAGCGGGCACAAAGAGCGAGAACAGTGGAAAGATGCTGAGGCCGACTTGAAGAGAGATGGAAAGCGGTTCATTGGAAGGAGAAAGGCGCCTTTCTACAAGGTAAGCCATCGCAAGCGAAGTCAAAGCAAGACTCATTCCCCGTTCAGGTACTCACTGGAATGCCCGTCGCTGTCGATGCTTTCCGATATGGAGCGGTGCCCAAGGTTACGGCCTACCTTCTCACGTAAGCTTCCTAATCTACCCTCGTGTACGAGAAAAGCTGACATGAGTCATAGCCATGCTCATTCGGACCATTATACTAACCTTTCAAAAAGCTGGACACACGGCCCAATCTACTGCTCTCAGACAACAGCGAACTTGATCGTACATATGCTAGGCGTTGAGCCGCAATGGGTTGTAAGTTTGAGACTTTTTGTTCCTGCAGTTCGCCGACTCAAATCACCGTAGCATGGCCTGCCAGATAATATACCGTTTGAGATGCCGAACACTGGCGGAGTGACTGTCACGCCAATCGAAGCGAATCATTGTGAGTCAGATCATTTGACTGCTGTCGACAACCAGACTGGACTGACAATGACTTCAGGCCCCGGATCATCCATCTTTCTATTCGAGGGAAGGCAGACGGTCAACGCAGGGGACTCTGGGTTCACAAGTCCCTACGTTGGGAGCAAGAGAATCTTCCGCTATCTCCATTGTGGCGACTTCCGAGCGTGAGTCACTTCATCCTGACACTAGATAGCAAGCTCACACGACTACAGCTGTCCGAAGATGGTACTGCATCCCGACATATCTCGCGCTCGCATCGACACATGCTATCTTGACACAACCTATCTCAATCCCAAATACTGTTTCCCGCCTCAACCACAAGTCATCGAAGCGTGTGCCGCCCTTGCTCGACAGACCGTAGTCGGCATCTCGGCTACAGCGCCAAGTCTCGAAGACGTGAAGCCAAAGATGAACGTTAAGCTTGAAGATGGCGAGGAGGTCAAGCCGCACGTCGCGGAATTGGAAGAAAAGTCGAAAGCTATGATGCAAGGGTGGTTGGTCAAAGATGAGGTCAAAGAGGAATTAAGGGATATCAAGGATGAGAGGCCCAAGGGAAGGACTCTGGTCGTCATGGGTACTTATTCTATCGGGAAAGAGAGGATTGTCAAGGGTGAGTTGTGGACCAGATAGTGTATCGCGAGTCACTATGCTAATAAATCTCAGCCGTGGCTAAAGCGCTTGGTACGAAGATATACTGCGATCCCAGGAAGAAGGGCATATTGCTCTGTCAGACTGACCCCGAGCTTCACGCTATGCTCAGTTCGGATCCCGTGGAGGTGCGTCAGCTAACGCGCCCCCTAGTATACAGATTCAACTGACATGCACTCCAAATTGTTCAGTGCCAGGTCCACCTCCTACCCTTAGGCAGCATTCAACTAGACGGAATGCAGCCATACCTAGCCCGGCTGCATCCACATTTCGATCGCATCCTCGCTTTCCGACCGACGGGCTGGACGTATACTCCTCCAGCAGGCACAGACATGTTACCTGATGTTAACGCGGTGATCAAACGAGATCAAGCGAGGTGGTTTAGCGAGAGAGACTTGAAGCCTATGCGAGGGAGTTGTAGGACTTTCCAGATGTTCGGTCAGTTTTCTTTTCGTTTTACAAAAAAGTGTGATGTACTGATGGACGTGGTTCAGGTGTACCATATTCTGAACATTCGAGTTTCTTCGAACTTACCTGCTTTGCGTTATCGATGCCTGGACCAGATCTCAAGATGATAGCGACCGTGAACGTGGGCAACGAGAAGAGGTAAGCAGGTTACATCATAATGATAGTGGATCGCTAATGATGTCATGTGTAGTCGAGCCAAAATGAAGAAATGGTGAGCGTCCTCTCACATATATTCAGCCAAAGATTGTTAAGCTGATTGTCCGTTATATAGGTTCGAAAAATGGTCGGCGGAGAAGGCTCGGAGGAAAGAGAAGGGACTACCTGCGATAGTTGATTATCGTGATGTGAACTATGTGAGTCTGTGCACAGTGTTATCAACGATGTGCGGTAAACTTCGCTTACACGACATGTAGTGGTGATCTCCGCGTCAGCCAAAAGGCGAAGTATGATAATCATGAAAGCAATTGTAGCCTTATATCATCATTATCTTGTTGTATGACTTATCGGATCATTGTCATGCATCGCTCGCATACTCAGAGGTCTATGTCACTGTCACAGCTGCGACTGAATAGTCACAGTAGATTTCCAAAGTCTGTTCGAGACATAGATCTGACTTACACTTCTGGAGTAGTTGTATGAATTCGCCACCGGGCCACCGATAATGGCTCGCTTAGTCTAGCGCGAGATGGCAACAGCGATTTCATCATGACATCTGCGTATCGTAAATCCAAGCTAATCCTTTGTTCGTTTCTCTTTTGTCACATCTACACTGCGTTGTCGCTATCATCGCCCCGCCAGCCGAGATGGCAAGCATGATTGAACGTTTGCGTGGGCTCGCACCGTCAACGTCCTCCGGCGCTTCTCCTACTCCTACAGCTACTCCTCCTGCTAAAGCTCGGCCGACATCTCGATTACCGACGTTCACACCTCGTTCTCAGCCTATGCCGTATGAGACGCCAGATCCTCAAGGCAGATGCTTCATCCTCGATCTCCCAGATGAGATATTGGCGAAGATCTTCGTCAGATTGGATAGGGCTAGTCTGGCCAGATGTCATCGGGTGAGCTGAGCTTCGAGCTTTGAGCTTTTATCGAGCAGTAGCATTCCTTGGCATTGAATGTGATATCTGATATAAATTCAGAGCTAATCCTGTGATTGTAGATCTGCAGACATGTGACAGACCTCTTATCGACCAATTCAGACTTATCGCTCCATCATCTCCTGCAAGCGAATTCCCTGCGCCTGAATCCGCACGCTATCAACGCGTCATCCGTCTTATCGCATGTCCCACCTTCTCGAGCACAGCTACTATCGGTACTGAGAGAGAGGTTGACCAGATTCAGGAACTTCGCGCCGAAGTCTACGACTAAAGTCAAATTCGAAGAAAAGGAAGGAAGGCTGTACGAGTACCTCGAGGGAGTGCTGCTCCGGAATGTCAGTAAGACCAGAGACAGAGGGAGAGAAATGGCAGTCTACGAGTTGAACAAGTTGGACGACTGGGAAGACGTCCCGGGGACATCATCCACTTCGCGCGCTCGCTCTGTGACTGAGGGAGAGGAAATGGTGGATACCGAGGAGATCATCGAGACTGCCGATGAGGGCCAACAGCACAGTGCGGACGTGAGAAGACTCAAGCGGTTCGATTGTGAGATCCTCGACTTTGCGGTGGATCCAGGTATGGATCTCTTTGTCCTTGCCGAACAGAGGTGAGTCCTGCTTCCGTTTCGCTTCTACCAAACGTATTGTCCTTCGAGCTCACTGTCTGAGCAGGGTCAATAACGCCGCACGACACTACACCATGCATTTCCATCTCTTGACTCTATCGACTTTCGAGCCTCATCCTCGCGCCGACCTGCCAATCTTGGACTGGCCTGTGGCTCTAGCACAACGTGAATCGTCTATCAGCTTCCAAATTTGTGACGACGGCTTGTACGTATTGCGCAACAATTCGCGCGGAGCCGCGCCAGACCATATCAGCGGATGGCAATGGACTACGGGAAGGCATGCAGTGGTATGTGAAAGTAACACTCGTAGATTATGCTTGGCTAATGCGCTTCGGTAGACGATCAAAGCACCACCTGTGACTACCTTTGAATCCTTCATCCTCCTCACCCCATCATCTTTCGTCATTCCCTCGGTCGCAACGCGGATACGAACCGACTCGAATATCCAGGAAAACCTCGCCGACCCGCGAGATCTGGAGTTCTCTCTTCACCTGCAAGTATATGCCTTCCCGCCTTTCTCCGCTATCAAGTACAAATCGGGAGACTCACCTGTGCCACCTCCGCACACCGCTATTCACATTGTCACGATCGATTTACCTGAATTCGTAGTGGACTTTGATCTTGATCTGCCCCCGCCGCGAATGACGATCCGCACCGATCCACCACCAAGACACACTTACCCTACTCATCCCTTGGCCGCGCCTCCGCCCTTTGTCACCGACCCAGAGAGCGGAGTGATCGTATTAGAGTTCTACTGTCAACCATTTGGGCCGACTACAAACAGAGCCCATTTCGTTCTTTTCACTCTCAAAACGACGTTACTGTCGTATCTTCCCGCCCCAACCTCCCCACTACTGTTCCAAGCCTTTGCAAGACCTGCACCAGTGGTACCCTGGGCGATCATTGCGCCAAAAGTACGCCTGCTAGGCCCAGACCAGCCAGAGCCGTGTAAGTGCCTTTCACTTGCGAATATTCTGATTCCCGCTGATGATTAATTGCGCATCGATAGCATGGGTGTGCTATGTGTATCAATATCGCTATGTTACACCGCTTTGGGAATCGCTTGTTGGCACGAAATTCCGCTTGTACGACTTCGATCCACTTCGTGTGCGGAAAGAGCTATACGATCGTCGGTACGCGGGGTTCACGACACCCCCGACTTTAAGGCGAAATAGCATGAGCCTTAGCTCGAGTCCGCTTCGAACCTTGTTCGGAGGCAGATATAGCTGTCCGGACCCGGACCCTCAGGAAGAGCCGGGCCCTGAGAACGCTCAAGATGGCGATAGAGACGGTATACATCTGGTGACTGCCGAGACAGTCTTGCCGAAACGTGCGCATTTGGCCAATGAAATTAGAACAGGAAAGGAGTTGCCATACATCTACGCGGAGAAGAGATGGGAAAGCGATGTTGACACTGTCGTCATTGACGGGGAGAGGATAGTGGCTTTTGACGTGAGTGTGCATCGTTAAGCGAAGGACAGAGAGCTTAGTGCTGACTTGAGTGAAATCGCAGTCGGAGGGCGACGGCGAGGTTATGGAAGTGATGGATTTCTGATCATCTAGAAATACAAGGATTGCGTTACGGATAGAATACTAGACCGGAGAATCACAGTGCGGCTGATCAATGTTGTATATTGGATGATAATATATATCCGGATTCTACTTCTATCCCAAAAGCTCTACCTGATTACTGTATACGCAGCTATACTATCATACCCATGGTAACGTACTTTGCGGGTGGCGCACTTGACCCGCTCGCTTGTTCGTACTTTACAAAAGGCTGGCTGAGGATTATCATTCCTAGTCGAGAATAGAACCCGGCCTGATGCTCCCTCGCATCGAGGTAAAGCAATGAACTGTGGCATCCTTCTCCAGAGTCGGCGAGATGACCAGATGTCCGCAAGCGATTGAGGACATGGTTGAAGAGGGCGGTACCAACACCTTGACCCTGATAGACCGGGTGCACGGCGAACTTGCGCAATTGCACATCGCGGGAATCACTGTCCAATTTCTCCTGTACAGAGAGAGGAAGGGTGGACAGACAAGGGTACGGCGCAATGACTAGCGTCAGGACTGCTATAGCTTTCTGTACATCTCCCTCTAGCTCTCCCTCTAGCGAGGGCGAAGACGATTTCGCATTGGAAATGGGATGTGGGGGTAGTAGGAAGGCGCCGAGATGTGTCGTTGTTTGGAGATGGTCGTAGGAGGCTAGTTGCTCTCCCAGGGGCTTATCGGGCCATAGCACGAGATGCCGTAGATTCGCCGTCTCCGTGGGTTTGATTTCGCGGAAATATGTTTTGAGACCTGATCGCGTCGTAGCTTGTGCAGCGTTATCACCTTGTTGCGCTGAGATTGGTTCCGAGCCTGAAGGGGATGCGGTCGAAGTAAAGGGTTGAGCGGCTGCCATTCCTCTTATAGCAGATTGATGAGTGCGAGATGACGACTAGGCCGACTGCACCAACCACCACCAGGCCGAGCACTGGCTATGAAAGCTATGAACTGAGTGTTCCTCCAGTGCTGGATATGGTAGTATAGCCAGTTCCACTCTTAACATCTCGAGAGACGGTCAGTCTAATCAGTCACGTGAGACAAAGACTATTTCCGTCGGAAAAGTCTGTGGTTACGCGCAAAAATCATGTTCTACGCGTAAAGTTGAGTAAGTTGATGTCAACGACGGTCACCACTTTTATGGTGACGACGACGACAAATACGGATACGACTACGACGAACACGACCAAATAGCCGCTGTAATACTCTTCCTTGACAGTCCTGGCAACAGCATTGCCGCACACTCCTTGATCTGCACCTCTTGTCGTCTTGGACCCTTCCTGCCATGGACGTCGACTATCAGAGCCGGCTGAGATATCCCTCCGTTCATGGATATCGTATAGGCGAGGAGATTGGCGGCGGTGGTTTCTCCAAGTGAGTTGTGCTGGATTCTGCCAATTAGCTCATCTGCACAGAACGTAAGCTGACAGGTGTACTTATTGTGCCTCTTGTGCTCCCTCCGCTCTCCAAACATTTTCGCAGAGTATTCCGAGCAATAAACGACTCGCAATCCCTCGTAGCAGCATGCAAAGTGGTCAACCTCTTCATCTCGCCTACATTAGGTTACGGCACGCCAAATGTCAAAGAGCTGCAAAAGGAAGTCCAAGTGCACAAGTCGTTGAGAAATAACTATATATTGGAATTCATTCATTCTGAAGTCATAGACAGAGAGAAGGAGCGAGAAGGATGGGTGCCGGGGTTGTATATGCTTCTTGAGCTCGCAGTCGGAGGTGATCTGTTCGATAAAATCGGTGAGTCCCCATCAGTCTTACTTATACCCAGTGATTAGTTGATTGGAGCTGACAACTGACGAGCAGCACCCGACGTCGGCGTCCCGGAGGATCTGGCAAAGTTCTATTTCGCCCAACTCGTTTCAGGCATGGTGCGGCTCTACTACTGATACAGTGTGTCAGTCAAGCTAATATATGTATCTGACCGTTGCGCAGGAACACATACATTCGCGCGGGATCGCACATCGCGATCTCAAGCCTGAGAACCTACTTTTGGCCGCTAATGGGAATCTGAAAATATCAGATTTCGGTCTATGTGCAGTGTTCAGACACAAGGGCAAGACGAGGTTGTTGAGTGGGCGATGTGGTAGCTTGCCATATGTTGCGCCAGAGGTAAGTCTTTTGCGCCAACGTGTAAATGAATCTTGGAACTGAGATTCAGAGTGTATTAGCTCGGCGGCCCGTCAAGTGGCTACGCGGCGGAACCAGTCGATATATGGGGGATGGGCGTGGTGCTCTATACTCTACTCGTGGGCAGTAAGTCGAATGATGACACTCCCAGATAATGTTTTCCGCCTTCATCCAAAGGGGTCCGACTTGGGACATGCCGTCAAGAAAGCTCAGCTGACATTCGGCACGCGCAGATACACCGTGGGACGAGCCATCGGAGAATAGCCCCGAGTTCGCCGCATACCTCACAGGCGAGCTGCTGCAGTACGACCCATGGACGAGAATACGGGGACAAGCGAGGGGTAAGTGCACATCTCCCAGATTTCCAGATTGCGCTGCACCTATATCGCCCATACTGTAGACTACAGCGCTGACAATCGCTTAGATATCCTACTGCGGATGCTGACTGTCCAGCCCGACGAGAGAATAACGATCCCCGAGCTCCGGACGCATCCATGGTGCATGACGTGAGTGTTCAAGCGGTCTGCGTCCAGTCGCAGTCTACTTCACGATTGGGACCATCACCATCCCCTCGCATATTGGTTGTCTCCCGCTTACTGATGCTTTGCTTTCTGGTCGTGTGTCGCAGACCTAGCCAGCTGCATCGAGAACAAATCCCCGAAGCACTGACACAAGGCATGCGATCGACTGGAATGATGGCAATTGCCGATCCGACGTTCCACTCTCCCGCGTCACAAGCTTACGCAGCGAGTCGGTCTCAGCGCGTCATGGCGGACTCGCAATGGGGCAGTCAGCTGAATCCGCAAGAATCACAATTCATGCGGATGACCGGAAACATCGTGAGTGCATTATCACATCAAATAATTAAAGTTGTTTCTGGCTGTGGAGAGTTATTACTAATTGTTATTTTGGGCAGACGCAATCGGGCGACTTGAACACGTCTACAACGCGATTCTGGCTCGCGTTATCTCCGCAAGACGCATATACGCTCTTGCTCGCATACCTACAATCGGAAGTAGGCGAAATCAACGTCCAGTCTCGTCCGCCTACAGACACAGCAGGCGGAAGTGGTGGATCGGGGTGGATCAGAATTGCCAAGCCCGCAGGACAGAAATCTGTCCAAGGCGTGTTCCTCTTAAAGCCCAGTGATAGTTTATCAGCAGACGGTCAGACCCTCGTCAATATGCGGAGAGAAAAGGTGACTCTTGTCTCTCCATCTCTCGCTTCCTCCCCCCTCTCTCCCTGCCATGCAATGATCACTGACCGGATGTGTGCTTTTGCAGGGCTCAATCCTCCATTGGAGAGCGTTTTGGTGGACTATAGTCCGACATCAGCAGATAGAGCCGTATGTCGTCAAAGGGGATACATAGCGACTGTCGAGGGAAGACGTAAAACCAGTGCTCGAACGCAGTACGACTAGGCGTGGAGTTTTGATATGATTGACACGTACCTCTCGTGCCCTCAATGTGCTGCGCTATGAGGTACGGTGCAGATAGAGAAGCTCATGATCATACTCCGAGATGCAAGTATGAAAAGGATGTTATGCATAGATAGCATCGCGTCCGTGACCTTTTTGGAACGACCTGTATTATCTATACTACCAGTCCCATTATGACAAGATCCATCTATAGATTACTGCAAACGCCAATCAAATCAGCAAAACTGCTCCAGTGAAATAACACAAACTAAAAACTCACGTAGACCTCAAGGACATATCGTTCTTCCTCCTTGAGCTCCTCAAGGAACTCCTCTGCCTTCTTCCTCTCGAGACCACCTTCCTCCTCGAGCGAGCTGACGAGCGCCTCGTACACATCCGGCACGGGCCAAGTAGGTCCACAGAGGTAAAAGTATGCTGCGTCCGGACCTTTTCCGAGAAGGTGCTTGGCGAGCATAGCCTTGTCCTGCTTCATCTTGTGCTGGATGTACACTTTGTCTTTACCGTCTCGAGAGAAGGCAAGACCTGCGTGCGCAATGACGCCTGACGCAATGTACGCTTCGATGTCCTCGCCATACAGGTATTCCTGCGAGCGGTACCGAGAACCAAAGTAGTAGATCAACGGACCAACGTCTTGGCCTTGCGATCGTTGCCAAGCACGGTGCTGCATAAATGCGCGGAAAGGCGCGGCACTATGAGTTGTGTGAGCTTGCCCGAAGAGACTGTGAGAGAATTGACTCACCCAGTACCCAGACCAGCCATGATGATGGGCTGCTTGTCATCAGGAGGAAGCTTCATGACCGATGGCTTGATAGACACAGTGACCTTCGCACCGGGTTGGAGCGCAGCGAGATATCGCGTGCATTGACCGAAGCGAGGAGAGCCTGAACCCAAATACCATATCAGTACGATCTCATGAAATGGAATATCACGCTACTCACCCTTCGAGTTGATCCAGTCGACGGTCACGATCAAAAGTTCGACCTTGTCGCCGACGGCCTTTTGACTGCTGGCAATGGAATAATGTCTTGGCTTGACCTCGGGAATAAGACTGACAAGCTGCTCGACACCTGGACGGGCAGTCTTGAATTTCTTGAGAACGTCCGCGAAAGTCACCGTCTCGTCTTCGGCCATGCGCTTGAACAACTCTGCTCCCTCTGGAGCAGAGATGAACTTGAGAGTCATAGCGTCCGCTTTGGCGGTAGCAAGCTTGGAGAGCTCCGCGTAGAATGCCTTGCCAGGTCGACCGAAGAGATCCACGTTTTGCTGCAACAGCTGGAAGATTGTGCGGGTTTCCTTTGTACCAGCACGCAAAGGGTTGGCGAATGAGACGAGATCATCGGGTTGGAGACCGTACCACGAGCAGAATTCGAGAACCTCTTCCGTGTCATTCCAACCATGAATACCGATAGCCTCACCGATCTCATACTTGAGACCAGTGCCTGCAGTGTCGAATTCAATGTGAAAAACGTTTCTGTCGTAGGTGGCGGGAGTGAGACGGCGGTTCTCGCTGACAGTGACAAGGAAGGTCTCGTCGGCATCGCTAGGGCGTAGGCCGGCAATACCGGGTACGTTGTCAGCGGAGTCGACAACCTTGGCGTCCGGAACGGCAAACGCCTCGCGGAAGAAGATGTGTCGCGCTGCGAGCTGCCATGACGCGGTGAGAGGTCGTTCGTCCTCGTTGACGTCGACAACGCCAGCCTGACCGGGAACCGCATCCCATTCCCACGTTGACTTGCTCTTCTCCACCTTTCCTTCCTCGAGGTCCGGTACTTCCCACTCCTTCGGGTCTACTTCGATCAACGCAGCCTGAGCGGCCTCGACGTCGTCCCGGGCGAGTTGATGGTTGTGGAAGGCATCGAGGACCTTCCATACGCCACCGGACAGCTTCTGTTGAGCAGTGTAGAGGAGGAGGAACGCGACCTGTTCCTGAATAGGGAGCACAGGAGACGAATGGAGGTCAAGCAGGAAGACGCGAAGGTTCTTCTCCTTGATGGTCAAGACTTCCTGACGAGTGAGCTTGACGCCGATCTCCTCCTCTACCCACGGCAAAGCAAGGACGACGATAGACCCCTCTTTGGCATCGCTAAGCACGTCTGTGGTCTTGAGCACATTGGCGTCGGACACCCAGGTGACATCGGTCTTCTCGTCAAGCGCAAGATGTTGAGGGGCCGATGAGGATGGAGCGAGGGAGAGTACCGACTTTACACCTCGAGCTGAAGCCGAGCCGAATTGAGCGAGGCGGGTTGCGAGCGAGGGAGAAGACAAGAAGAGGTGCGCAAGCAACTGAGGCAAAGGTGAAAGAGGAGCGGTGTAGAAAGACACGACCTTGCCAGTAGGGGCAGGGGCGGTGGCAGAAAGAACGTCGGCAGCGGAAGTGGCAATGACGGACCTCACGATGGGCAGAACCGCCTTGCTTGAGCCAGAAGCAGAGTAGAGCGTGGAGAGAATGATAGCTTTGACAGCCTCAGCGTCGGCCCTGGAAGCGCCAAGAACGGATACAATCTTGCGGTTAGCACTCTCGGAAGTAGTGAGAGCTGCGCTCAGAAGTTTTGATGAAGGGGTCAAAGTAGCGAGCTCAATCAGGCCCGTTGAGGAGTGAATGGTCGCGGCGAGAGATGCGGACAGTTTTCCAGCCGGAGCGAGGAAGAGTGTGGAAGAAGAGGCATTGTGGATTTTGAGCTGCTCAATCTCAGCAGCCTGCGGCGAGGGGAAGGTGTAGGAAGTGGTTTCACGGCCAGACGAAGTCGCCTCAACTACGTGAATGACCTTGCGACCCTCGGCACCGTACAGCTTCGATGCGTTCTCCACTATGTCGGAGCCGGAGGAGAAGACAACCTCCCAGCCGTCGGGAACTGAAGTGAGGGACTTGAGAACACCCTCGCTGTAGAGACCATCGACGAGATCGAGCGAATCGGTAGTCGAGGTAGACGTGAGGTTGATGATGACGTCGCCGTCGATCGCCTCTTGGCTGGAAAGGAGGTGGGGGAGAGTCGAGATCGAAGCGAAGACGCTCAGTCGACCGGTGATCTTGCGAGAGTAACCGGCAAGTTCGAGACCTGCTCCGCTTCTAGCTTGAACAGAGTGAACCTTGGTTGATTCAAAGTCGGCCAAACGGGTTCCGAAGCCGACCTGCACTGCATCGTCGTAGACCCAAACAGACTCGGAATGCTTCACGGCCAAGGCCTCGAGGACCTCTACAGCTGTTCCAAAGACTTTTGAGCCGGCTTTGGTAGCGGGGGTAGGAGCAGAAGAAGCGAGGAGGTGAGCATAGTATCCCGAGTCGGTAGGAGAGGCGGTGGCTGAGGGCAAGTTAGCATCGATGAGCGATTTGGCAGCGCCGTTCACGACATCTTTGGTCTTGTCCCCTGCCTCTGATACGGCAGTGCTGGTAGCAGAGTAAGGAGTAGACGAGCCATCGGCGTCGAGGTTGAGACCGGCGTCTGTTTTCAAGCTTGATATTTGGGAATGCTGGGCCGTTTCCATACGACCTGACGTGATGGACGTGGAGAGGACGGTGGGTGCCATGGTGGTCAGGCAGGTAGGTGGTGGTGATGACAAGAAGAGAAGGGGAGCGAAGAAACGAGTTATACACAAGCTCCTATTGGAGTGGCCACGAAAAGTAGAAAAAAAAAAGGTGGTAAGTGTTATTCCGATTTTTACGAAGCGCGGTGACACCATCAAAAGTAATAATCCTAAATCGTAATGGCGGGGACGACTGCGATGGCGTGATGATCGTAATCGGATGCGCATTAGGAAATTCCAAATAGCATCGTAGTCACGTGATTCGCAAGCCTCCACATGTGGAGCTCCGCCGTCTTCCCGAGTTACACACCCGAGTACTCGTACACAGCACAGTTCTGTTTCAACAGGCACCACTAGACCGTGAGATCCGTTTCAGATGGCGGCATGGCGGTGCCGCCTCGGTCATGTAGGCACGTTTCTACTTACCAATGCGCTGCAAGTCACTATCTGACGTACTCCACTACCCAGCAGGTTTCACCCTTCTATACAATATGCATACGTGGCGTGCTTCTTCACCCTGACGTATCACGCGGTCTTCGGAGACCGCCCATTGCATCGCTCTCCGTTTCATCTGAGCATGATAAACGTCTCAATCGTGGGTATTGCGGTGCAACCAGTGTCAATCCATCGGTCACCGAGGTGAAAGTGTCAAGATCTGGCCACAAATCGGCCTTTTACGACCTTCAAGTGCTCAAAAAGGAATAGCTTTATGGTCACATCACACACATTCAGATGCAGCGCCTCGTGCATCGCCGGATGGCCAGAGTTGCAACACCGCCCTATCAATTGACAATGGTATCCTCAGCCAGTTAAAAGGTATAAGAAGTCCAGTGAATGACCCTCGGCCAAATCACCCCTTCTGTCTCTCACACACACACTTTTCCACCGTCCCCCCACTTTTACATACTTTCCCGCTACACTATCACTGAACGCATCATGAGCAGAGACCAATACGACGACTCTTCTTCTTACGGCTACACGCCCACAGCATGGGTCTGTATCCTTTTCACGGTACTCTTCACCCTCTCGGGCATTACGCATATCGCCCAAGCTGTGAGATACAAGTACTGGATCGTCTTTCCCACTCTCGTCATCGGTGCAGCCCGTGAGTCAACCTTGTACATCTTCCACAGAAACATCTGCTCAAAGACTAAATGATTGCAGTCGAGATCATCGGCTGGGCTGCACGGCTTTGGTCCAGCCAAAACGTCCTGTACGATCCCCCTTTTCTCATGCAGATCATCACGTAGGTCTTTGCATGAAACTCATACCACTCTGCTATCCACTGACGCTCGCGACGCAATAGCTTGATCATCGCCCCAGTCTTCATCTCGGCATATCTTTACACCCTACTCGGTATCGCCATCAAGCGACTTGGTCCACAGTTCTCCTTCCTTCGCCCAAAGCTTGTAAGTCACGATCGCAGAGTGATGACCGGCCTCATGCTGATGTACTGTTAGTATATAATCGTGTTCGTGGTCTGCGACGTGATCTCGCTCGTCCTCCAAGCTATTGGCGGAGGATGGGCGGCATCAGTCGACGTTGCGCCAAAAGCAGCCACCAATCTCATGGTTGGGGGTATCATCTTCCAACTAGTCAGCATGGTCTTATTCTCTTTCCTCGCTACCGATTTCATACTCCGCGCGACCCGAAACAACGCTTATGCAGGCAAGATCCGCCAAAGCGGTAACAACGTTGATCAGATGCAGCTCCGCGGTTCGACCAAAGACGAAGAAATGTATGTTCCTGACACGACAGCGCAAAGTGGCGAATCAGTCCGCGGTTGGTGGTTCGTCATGATCGGCATCAGTCTTGCGTCCATCATGATCATCATCAGAGGCATATATCGCTCTGTCGAACTCGTTCAAGGCTGGAACGGCTTCTTGATCAATCACGAGGTCTATCAAGACACACTTGATGGTATCCCCATGTTCCTCGCCCTCTTATCACTCAATATATTCCACCCGGGCTTCTCTCTTCCTAGGCGACAATCCTGGAGCGGTGCGCACTGAGCAAGAGAGAATACACTGTACGGCTTAGACCTCGGATTTCCCTTATATCAATCGACGGGGTAAAAGTCTAAGCATACAGCAGACGTGTCAGATATTGTGCAATGAGCTTGTCATAGAAAGGTCGGACGTGATATGTAGAAATTAGGAAGAGTAGTGAAAACAGATAGATACCAGACCCAGACCAAATGGCCTTATGACCAAGATGAAAACAGTGACGTGGTTATTTCTGCCGTACTTTATCAGTTTTGAGATTTCGGCAACTTCACCGTCTCGCACTCCAGCAAAAGACTGTTTTCGTTACAAGCAACCACTCTGCTTGAGCAGTCTGACCACGACTTTACATCAAGAACTTTCGAGTGCAGCATCGCTCCCCCGACACCTCCGTTACCTTCCCTACCGTGTCGAAGTCTCAGCACGATGCCGCCAAGTCTACACAATCTGCTCTCATCATTACGCTCCCCTATATTTCAGACATTATCGAACCCCTCGTCTTCACGCATGGGGACGAAATACCTTCGAAAGCGACTGCGCGGACCGAGCGTCGCATCGTACTACCCCGAACTCACTAATCCATTCCCAAAAATATCATTATTGAACAAGAACTTGCCTACAAATCCGTTCGCGGGATGGGACGGGAGCAAGCTGCCTTCAACCATTAGGAATAGGAGAGGAAAAGTCGTTTTGGACGATATCACATGGCGTAACGAGGGAAGTATGTTGCGCGGCAGAGAGATCGTGGATGAGGGCATGACTGAAGTGACGAGAAAGAGAGGGATGGGCTGGCTGGAAGATGGGAAAGAGGTCAGAAGGCTGGTGCGCGTCGGCAGGAAGAGGAGGTTGGGTAAAGGTCCTCCCAGAAAGGGTGAGTGCAGATCATTGCGTTGCGGGTCGCGGGCGCTCCTCACAAGTGGGCTTCAAAGTGGTATGATGCTGATACGACTGTATCGCAGGCCAAGGAAAGCGATCACAGATGAAGAAGAAGTAAGCGGAGAACTGCCAGCATGCGTCCGAACATGGAGTAGAGTCAGGTAAGTCATCGCGGGTCATTGCCAACATACGATCGACTGACAAAGTTCCACGAGCAGATCATTCGGACTATCATATGAATTACTACCTGTCCGCCACTTCTGATTATGTGAATCGCTGCAAAGGGAGCCGAATTAACGCACTTCGGCTATCGTTTTCCCCAAGCCGTACGCTGTCCTGACCCAATCTCCGTTTCGCAACGTCTCACTGCGGGCGCGACGCTTTGGGGATACTTATTGGCAACATTGGGGACGAGGCGAGACTCAAGTGCTTCGACGTCGCTACACTGTGGTGGGGGAGCCGAGTGAGTGTGACCTCATTACTGCCTTGTTCGCTGAAGGGAAAGGGGGTGTGACATTATTGTGTTACGATTCACCGTGTCTCCAACATGATAGGCGTCAGGGAGAGGGAATTGTCGGAGGACAGCACCAAGATGACCAAGAGCGCTACATCTATCCTGGTATTAAAGGTGGCGCAGACGTCATGGTAGCAGAAGGCAGAATTACTAAACAGTCCTTTCATTGCCGCATTGGCCTTCCACTCCGCGAATGGAGGTCTCTCGCCCCCTCATGGCTGACAAAATACATAAGAGACGACATGCCCATTTCTATCTACACTGCTCGCCTCTGTTGCTCTTTCCTCGTTGAGCCTTACAAAAGATTCGCTGAACAGTATCAAGCTTTGGCAAGGAGATCTCCCTATCCACTCACTTTGGAACACCCACTGCTGCTGCTCTCACAATGTACCCGTCGGACACCTGTTACAGTCTGAATCCTATGGATGCAAGACCTGACTCCGCCAGCAACAGCACTTATGTCTACGCTCTGTACGAGCCAGACGTGGCAACTACCACCCAAACGACTTCTCGCAGACAACGTCGGCAAATTTCCGCAGATGATGCGGTGGTGGAGCGCGAAGCACGTCGACGCACAGTGGACGTTGAAAGTCTTCACAATGACTTGCACGATTCCAACTTTTGCACCACATGGTTCCCGTTGCAGACTGTTGACAATCGTAGTAGCGGACCGGTGTTTAGCTTCCGGCTGGACGTACCTCATGGCGCGTCATACACAGAAGGACTTGGTGGCTTTCGACAAGGGCAAGTCCTTGTTAGTGATGCCTCTGAAGAGACCAATCACAGTCGGACCTCGCGAGAAGGCACACATCCCATCATGCCTGCACTGTTGAGCTGGCGGTTAGAACACGCCATTTCTTTGCCTTCAATTCGTGCGCATGAATACCCCAAGGATAGCCAATTCATTTTCAAAGCGGACCGGCCATGGAACATTCAAGATACACAAGAAGTGGCCAAAGCCTTTGTCAATACCAGCTACGGCCGAGCAATCCGGGTAGCTCCTGACCCAGACGGGGGTGAGGTTGAGGGCATCTACGGTAGACAAGCAGTACAAGGGTACTGCAAAGGCCGATTGCTTGTGATGTCAGGAACGGAGCCAAGAGACGTGTCTTCGGTGTTTGTGAGTGTGGAAGTTTCGTTGATTGCGATGGTCCCTGAGACTGAAAGAACGACATGGAGAGAACTTCTCTCAAGACGGCCAAGTGTGCCGAGCGAGGAACCGACGCAAGATAGATATCCTCTTTGATACTGCAGGAGCAATGCAAATCGTCATTCGACTTGCCTCGAACAATGTTAGCTTGTCAGGCTTGCGCTGCACCGCGATATCAGTTGCTTATTTGGACTTTGACTAGCGATTACAGACGGGAGTAGTATCCGTAGATGAACTGCAATGCATATTTCCTCGGAGAAAAGGTATGGTACTCATATATTCAACAACCAGTCAAGTACCTCCGTCGAATACCTATAATACTGGGTAAGGGATACTGGTTAAGGGAAAGCAGGGAAACGCGCTTGTCCGCCCCATCCTCCGCCACCTCGTGCACCCATTGGCGTTTGCGCCATCGCAGGCCTTGGTGGCATCCGAGCCCTTGATCCTACGGCGTGCACGTTCTTAACCGCTGGAGGCGGTTGGACCCATTCGTCCGCTTCGTGTTCCCGCGTCTGCATTGATGGGATGGCAGGGACAGGCGGGACCATTTGTCCAATCGATTGATGAGTGGCAGGAGTCTGATTACCGTGGTTCAACCATGGCAGAAGCTTGGAAGTGCTGGGCTCGCTGACTTGTGTTTGTGGACGAGAAGTTGCTCCAGCCGCAGTATACGCGTCGTAGATACTCGCTCCGTACGCTGTCTCTCTGCCGTCATCCATAACACTATATTGGCTTGCATCGTGATGCTCTTCGTCTAGACCAGGCTGAGGTCGTGTGAGAGGAACAGACGGTGGTGACGCTGCAGGCAAAAGCCCTCTCTGCCCTCCGTTATACGCAGTTGGGACTCGAGGTACTGGCGGAGGAGGTACGAAAGGGTTTTCGTGTGGCGCCGTACTCTTTCCCATTGCTGGGGAAACGAAAGCCGTTGTGCCGTGTCCAGTAGTCATCCCGTCTAGGTACGCCGCCGTCATGCCATCTCCATATTGCGTCAAAGCATATTCGGTCCTATCATCTTGACCAGATTGCTCCTCGCCGTAGTCCTGCAGATCCGTTGGCTCAAATCCCGTTTCAGGCCGACCACCATCATACCACGTCGAAGCGGTTGTATAGCGATGATTGTTATCGTACGAATCCCGCCTCGGAGTTCGGCGTCGATAGCTGGCTGGAGTGATAGGTACTTCTGCGCCAAAGCTTGACCTGGTCAGTCGAGGGTCGTACGTCCGTTCGTGACCTTTCTCATCTTCGTCATCGCCATCTGGGATCTCTTCTCCGAGAGACTGGCGAGCGCGCTTCTTACGCTAAAACGGAGACGTTTTCAGCTTCCGGCAACAGCCTAACAGTGGCAAGTAGAAGTGAGGCAGACTGACCCATTGATACCAGCTCAAATAAGCTACGATCAGCGCTACGAGCACTCCGCCGACAATACCTATCTCACACGCACTCAATCAGTACCGTAACGACTCCAACACGACGAAGAGGACTCACCAACAATTGCCACTGAACTTAGACCGTTGTCGCTACCCTTGCTTGTGGAGCTAGCTGTTGCGTCGCCCGTAGTGCCCGTGATAGTTGCTTCCGCTGCTAGCGCGGCCACAGCGTCTTGTCCAGTCAGGGTCACCCCATCCGAAATGAACGTTGTTTGCGCAGTGACAGCCGGGCTGGTGGTAGATGCCACGCTCGTGGCGGCAGAGGCCTCCGATAGGGTGCCATCCAGTGTGGACGCAGGCGTCGCTGATGATGAAGCTACGATAAGGACTAGGTCAGCTCCCCCCTTGTGTCCTCTAATGCGTGATCGTACCGTTTGTAGAGCCTCGCAAAGATGTTATAGCGGATGCGGAAGCGCTCGTCTCGCTTGCTTCCACAGCTATCACTCCGCCAATGGTGGCCGTCGACTTCGAGCTGGACTGAACTGTATGTGATGCACTGGTGAAGACGGACGAGACGGAAGAGGAGTTGGCCGTATGGAAGATGACGCCGCTTATCGAAGACGATAATGTTGTGCTTGACACAGAAGGAAGAACACTGTGACTCGATGTAGCTTGTGAACCTATCGAAAGGCTCGCCTCTTTCGTTGACGTAGTGATCGCCTGCAACGATGACGTTGTCAGTATCTCGGTAGACGAATCGGAACTTGTCATCTCAGCGATTGCCGTCGAGCTGCTGGAAGTCGTAGCAGAAGCGCTATGCAGTTGGGTCATAATCAGCCTCAAAGTCTCGCTGGATGCACAAAGATATCAGCTTACCTTCCTGGCGCCTTACTGGTAGAAACATCATCTTGGGTCACAGCCACCTGATCCTGGATACTAGTGGTGCCCGAGTCCCGGCTCAGATTACCAGAAGCGTCAACGGTCAGTCCAGGTGCGAGTGATTGTGACGCAAGTACGCTCGCATCCGATGTCAGTGGTGTCGTAGCAGAGGTGGGGCTGATGGCTCTAGTAAAAGTTGTCCCAGTTGCTGCCACTGTTGGTGAGATAGTGGCAAATTCGCTGTTGGTCATTGACATCGTTGATTGTTTCTGGGTTGAGGTGGCCAACGTGACCTGCACGGCAGATGATGACATGGCGCTCGATTTGTGCTCAGCACTGTGTAAGTATGATCAAGGAATGTTCATATCCATCGTCAAAATGGACAAGAAAGCAGGAGTTGTACCAGTGCATGGATCGTCACCGTCAGTCACTTGAAGCTCAAACAGTCGTGTAGAGGTCCATTGTCTCTTTAAAACTCGATACAAGGGAGTATTCCGCGACACTATATCGCGCGCGCAGCCATAGCAAAGGATGAATTGAAAGGACGTTTGCGCGCCGTGCAAATATGGCACAATAGCCACAGTGATCCAAGATGCTGATACATGGTCCCAGGAGCGAGATCTGTCAGTGTCTAGGTGTATCAGCAGGATGCTTTGTGCGAATATCATTTGGTTAGACTATCAGATATTGGACCATAGCCATAAATCGTAGATGTCACCGGGTAATCGTCGGTTAATCATGTTTGATATCAATCTCATCCACCTGAAATTTCCACCAGCACTCTTCCACTTTTGTCAATCCGCTTCATGATTCACCTTGCATATTGATACGCCAATCTGCGGTCCATGCTGAGGTACACTGCTAGTCTACTACGACCCAGGACTCGCATTCTATCCACCTACAACCAGATACCCGGCTACATACGACGCACACGGAGCATCATGGCCTCACCTGCCTCATCGTCTTCCGCTCGCAACGGTGGCTACTCAATTGTTGACAACGACATACGTCCGCCGCGGCACATTGGTATGCGAATCCTTGACAGGGCCGCATTCGCCGTCGAAATCCCCATCCTATCGATTGCTGTCGAAGCTGCGAAAGTGGGGAAATTCCGCTCGCACCCTGCACTTCGAGAGTGAGCCATTCGTTCCAAATCTCTGGCGAAAGAGCTAATGTGTACGGTAGTCAAGTGCTTGACCTACCGAAAGTCAAGTCGATTGTCGATTCTGCTATCCAAGGAGAGAAACGGGTCAAGCTCATTCGTTTACGCGTGTCGTCGGAGGACGAGCTTTCCTCTGACGCATTAGAGCTTTTGAAGGTAGAAGGGTCGGGTATCAGGAAAGAGACTGTGACTATGGGCTATGATAATTGGAACACATGTGAGTCTGAGCTTGACTTTCTTCTCACTTTATTGACATTGCTTACACCTTTCTGTGATCTAGCTGAAATCCTCAGCGCGGTGCTGCCTACGACAAAGAGCGATGATATACCATCCTCCTTCACCTCGACAGGTCATATAGGACATATGAACCTGCGTGATGAGTGGTTACCATACAAGCATCTCATCGGGCAAGTCATCTTAGATGTAAGCACTCCTCTTAAAACAGCTATTAAAATGAACTGAGCGATAGTATGTCCGTAGAAAAACCCCGGTCTGCGAACTATCGTCAACAAGCTCGAAACCATTCATGCCCAATATCGATATTTTGACATGGAAGTCTTGGCTGGTGACGAAGACTATATCACGACTGTTGTGAGTACCTCTCAATGGGCCAACATTCCCCATCTACTTTTATACCTGTCACTGACAACTGTTGACTTGGCGGTGCAGAACGAATCCAACTGTACTTTCACATTCGATTTCTCTCGGGTCTACTGGAACTCTCGCCTCCATCACGAGCATGAGCGTCTGATCGATCTCTTCGAACCAGGAAGCTTGGTAGTCGACGTCATGGCTGGTGTAGGCCCTTTTGCTGTGCCAGCAGCGAAAAGAGGCTGTTACGTCCTGGGTAACGATCTGAATCCAGAGAGCGTCAAATGGATGCGGGAGAACAGAGTGAATAACCAGGTGAGGCTCGAAGAAACTTGTGGCAACCTTGGCTATCATGCTGATTTGTATATTATATCAGGTCGAAGGGACATTGCGGGTATTCGAAGAGGACGGACACTCTTTTATCCGGACTGCCGCTATGGAAGCATGGGAACGGCCGTTCACCCCTGTCGCACCGAAAGTGTCGAATCGGAAGCAGCAGAAGGAAGCTCGGCGCGAGCGGGATCAGCGGAAGGCGTCAGCGGCAGCATCAACATCGACTCCATCGCTAGTCCAAGCGGTCGGATCACTGGATATGACTGCTGCTACCACCGCAGTTACCCAAGCACTTTCATCTCTAGTCGGTGCAACGCCAACTTCAAGCGCTACCCCTGCTACTCCTGCTACCTCTGCTGCCGCGCCTCAGCAAGCGAAAGCTCCTCGAACGATCTCGCATTTCATCATGAATCTGCCCGATTCCGCGTTGACTTTCCTCGGCTCGTATAATGGCTGTATGACACCTCTCCTGTCGATCCCGTGTTATGTCGAAGAGTACGGGGAAAAAGGGGAGAAAGTGAAAATGCCCATCGTACATGCATATTGCTTCACGAGAGAGATCGAGAGGGAGCCGGCCGAAATTGACATTTGCCAGGTGAGTCATCTCTCTTAGTATTATAATTCGTCGGCCAAGGATGGCCCATCCCCTTGTCACTGTTCACCTCTTTTGAAGGACTGAGCTGACGAGTGAATTACTCCCTACTCCTTTCTCACAGCGAGCTAGCGAGTATTTGTCATACCGCGTCACACCAGCTATAGAAGGATACAACCTCCATCACGTCCGGTCCGTCGCGCCAAACAAGGACATGTACTGTCTATCTTTCATCTTGCCAAGGGAAGTAGCGTACAGATCACTGCCTGCAAAGTAGAACAGGAGCAAGCGGGAGTCGGTGGTGGCAAACCACACGGAGCCTCCTCGCTTTCGACATGGAAGTATGTAACGCCGTAGCGTGATAATCAATTACAATGCACGAGTCTCTCGTATGCATCGTCTTGTACAAGCTATTTGTCTGCAGGTCTAGCAGGGAGTCAATTCAAAGGCGATATAAGTATATACGTTGTTAAAGATACAAAAAACAACAAGTTCCTTTCGTCTCAGCAAGGCTTCCATTACAAGCAGTTGTAAGCCTCGAGCCACAGCCTCCCATTCCGTCCTCTCTTCCTCCCCCAGCCAACGCATTCTATCAAGATCAGACTAGTGCGGCGCTGGTGTATGCGCTCGACTACCTGCCCTGCTTCCAACCCGACTTTGCACAGGCGTGTGATTAGCCGAAGGCGTGCTGCATCGAATGGGTATGAGCATGACGTCTTTTAGTGATTACCCAGCGACACTGTCGAGATGACTCACATGATACCACTTCCATACTGACTATGCAACAGTCCACCGGCCAACGTGATCTGCCCCCTTCCGAATCCAGGTAAAAGCATCGACCCGTCCCACCCGTCAAAGCCGTCCGAACCCATGAATGTGGGCAGGTATTCGGCCCAACCAGATGCAGAAAGGCCTTGAGGTGTTGCTCCTGAAGCTCCAGGAGTAGGGTTAGCTAAGAAGGCTTGTGTTGGGGATGGAGCCACTGATGGTCCGGCTTGAGACGGCAAGATCCTGTAGCGAACATTCATCAGCTAAAGTTACATCGGTCGTGGACAAGCAAAACAACTCACATCATGTCTCCACCTTGAGGGATAAAGGTGAATTGCGTTTCTCCTGAATGCCCAGGCAAAGCTTCTCCAGGTTGCCAGCCAGCAGTTTGATCCATCAATTGCGGATCATATACTCCGTTGACTCCACTACTGCCAGCACTCGCTCCCATAGTGTGGCCATTACTGTTCGCGACTGCATGAGCTGCAGCAGCGATTGCGGCTGCCGCTTGAGCGTGAGCATCGGCTGGACTCATATTCAAAATCGAATGAGGATTCGCTTGAGCCAGAGCCGACGCAGGTGATGAAGGAGGATTGAAGCCTATTCCGCCATGACCCTGGCGAGACTCTCGAGTTTTCCGTACTATCTCACGAATGAAAGCGGCATAGATAGCTGGCTGATGCGATGGGTCCACAGCGCAATCTTCCAAGATGTCCGCCATCTCGCTGCAACGAATACAACATCAGACAAGCTTGACTGAAAACTAAGACAAACGCGACTCACGAGACAAGCTTGAAGATCGCCTCTTCGGAGTCGTGATAGGGGCGCAACTCGGGTTTCAACAGTTTCAAGAGTGATAACAGCTACATTTATGTGTGAGCTTTAGTCGTGGCAAGTGTGGTACACTTACGGCATAGCTACACATCACGAAGTTGGTGTCCGGCAGGTAGGCCAGATAGCCTTTGGGCATGAATTCCTCCTTTACAACAGTGCAAACCCGCTTGAATTCACCAAATGTGTCAGCTTGATTCCTGAAGATATATTGTCGATCTATGAACTCACTGTAGCAGCCTCGTAGACGTTGGTGAGGAAAAATGATATGTCCATCTTTGCTCTCTGTGCAGATAATCAGCGAGAAGTCCGAATGCTTAGTCACAGAATCAACGCACCTCCAAGGCGTTCTCCAGGCCGAACGAGTACAAGACAAGTGACGAATACGCGAAGTAGAATTGCGCACGGCTGTCGTATTCTTGCTTAACCTCAGTTCCGGGTACATAACTGAGGTATGTATTAGCTCTGAAAATCGATGAACCTATTATGTTGACTAACGTCTCTGATCGGTTCCACTACGTCACAAAGTCAGCTTGACGCGCTGTGCACCATGACAAGAGAAAGCTCACCTCAGTCAACCATCGTCGGAGCTCCTCATGAGCCGACCGCACTATCAACATATCTAGGATGCCGGCTATGTCAGCTCCATTCTGCGTCCCACACGGAGAAGCGAAGAGCTCACAATCGCAGTCGTGCCTCAGACCCGATACGGTAGTAGTAGACGAATAGATTGAGTCGATGGCCCTTGACATTATCTGTTGCAAAACAACATAGGCTGATAATGCCCGATCTGAGGGAAGCGAGAATCGCTGTTGATGCCACGATGCCTCGCAAGCGTTACGTATGATGTAGTCTTCTCGCAGCGTGTAGGGTTTGCCCATCTGCGCACTTAGGGACCGATCAAGGACAAAGCAATGTAGCCAGCATCTTTCTCGGTTGATAATCTGAGAAGACATGTTTAGCTTTCACGAGGCAAGCAAGGGACCCTTTAATTCTACCTACCTCCAAGTCCCGCGTACGGCCTTCGTCTGTGTCTTCACCCGAGGTGATACTTTTTCTATGCAGATTCAAGTCTGTCGCCATTCTGTTCCAACACGATTTAGCTAAGAACGTCCAGGATACTAGCTCTAACTCACCGAATTGCCATACCCAGCATGAGCCAAGTGCGATCTTGCTCAAATGTCTTCTCCGGCCCCAATGTCCATAATGATAACAGCAAGTACGCCTGGCAAACCTCCACACTTTTGTATCTATTGAGATAGTTAGTTCTTTTTCGCACAGTCAACGCCACATTGACTTACCCCCTTGAAGGTACTTCGAATGCGAGACGTTTGGCGTATGCTGACAAGTCGGCGTGCAGTTCTCCTCGCTTCTGGTAATACCGCGCGGCAATTGCACATATCCTGGGCAACAAGTCAGTAAAGCAGTTGAGACTTCTCGAGAGTAGACTCACACTGTGCATAAAAATTGGCTTCGCTGCAGCACAAGGTCAGGCGTGTGAAATTCCCGGTATACTAGGGGGACATGGATCGACACTAATAGTAAAAAAGATTAGGAATAGGCCTCCGCAGTCTAGAACGATAGTATCGAACACTCACTGTTATCGAAAAATATATCAAACAGTTCTCCAATCTCTTCCCTCGATACAATGGTGAGAAGTTCTGGTACTCTCTCGTCCGCAGCTGGGTGACCGTACGCGATGTTGGTACCTGTTACACGTTGTTAGACAGCTCAAGAGATCCGAAAGAACCCACGCACCAGGCTTGAAGTAATTGTGAGCAGCCAATCCTCTGCCGAGGTCAGAATAACCATGACCATCCTCGTCTTCCCGCCCATCACCACCTCTCACGTCACTCGTTGCCATGCGGTATGTCCCCGATGCCATGCTCATCGGACTTCCTCCTCGCGGAGGTACACTGACACGGCCGTCCATGCTCAGGGGCGAAGGTCTGTATGGGGATTTGCCGTTCGGTGTGGGGAATCCTTGTTTCGAATGATGCTTTTTATTTGTCGTCTCGGTATTCTGCAGACTTGCTTCGGCGAGCAAGCCCAGAGGCGAAAGAGCATTGTCAGGAAGTGAATGCAACCTTGGTGACAAAGGCGGTTGACCATGCCCATGAGCTGCGTCCTCGCCTCGGACTTGGCCTTGTCCCTCAAAAACTCCGACATAATTCTCATTCCCTCCGTACGGCTGTCTGTTCATCGCCACGGCAAGCGTTGGTACAGCGGTGGCAGCCGTGTGAGAAGTGATAACGTTGATGACATCCGGATCACTGGTAGCACCATGCAATGCGGTTGAAAAGGCATTGAGGGAGCCTTGGTCGACGTTGCTCAAAGCCTGGATTATTTCTCCATATCAGCAAGCTTATCTCACACAAACATGTCAGGCACTCACGGCACCGATACCCTTCAGCGCTGCCTCCATTTTCGCTACTTTGGCTGCCAAAGCCTCGTTCTTTCTTGTACTACGCTTCCCACGGTTTGATTCCTCGAATACGCATTCATGCCCGCCAGATTTGCATCGCTGTCAGTTTCGTCAGCGGAATGCAGCAAGACCTCGTGAGCTTGACCAACCTTGCATGGCCCGCCCGGACCACTCGAATCGTCCGGAATACATCTCATTTTGATCTTCCGGCAGCTGAGAGGTTTATATCAGAGGGATTCTATCTGACATATTCAAACAATCCTGACTCACGCTATACAAGCCCTAGTCGCTCGGAAATCAGCCGAGCATCTCTCATTTGCAATGGATTTGTACACACCTTGATCCTCGAGTCAACTTGGCTTTTGGCTTCCCATCCCCTTTGCCGGCCTTGCCCTTGCCCCTGCCTGCCGGTGTGCCCTTGCCGCTGATTGCGCCATCGTCATCACCATCGTCATCGTCGTCCTCATCATCGTCTTCGGCATCACTGTCACCATCCTTGCCTTGTGATGATCCGTCACCAGCAAAATCGAGGGCATCCGACATTCTGGGTTTCTTGTCAACATGTCCTCCTGGCATATGCGGCTGCCCATCATACGATGATGAATTTTGCAGAGGAGAAGGGTTATATGGGTTGGCCATGGCGGAGTACGCCGAGGCATAAGGATGCGATGCCATCGGTACCCATACAGGTCCGTCGCCCTGCTGTTGCTGACCAGGTGCACCGGCGCCGCCGTACGAGGGCTGTTGTGGATCCCAACCCCGTTTCATGAGATTGATTCGGTAGGAGGTAGGACGAAGATCTGTTCAAGCTACACGAATGCGAGAAAACCGGACTGCGATTTTCAGCGGAAGAGGAAAACCTATGAACCAGCGGAAGCGAGCTCGGATGGATCAAGTTCGTTGAAGAGTCCCAGTGCTTGATGCCTCTGCTTCGTGTCCTCGGTGCGAGCGGGTGCGAATGACCTTGTATATGCGTCGATCGCTGTCTGTCAAGCAGTGTTCCGAGAGGATGTTTGTTGTGGTAGCAGTGGTATATTGTAGAGATAGAGAGATGGTTTGTTCGGTAATAGAAAAGGGTCGACAAGACCGGGTTGAGCGCTTGTGCCCTTTTCTTTTTGCTCCGGCTGTTCAATAAGCCCGGCGTTATTACTACATAGCTTTCATGCTATCGGCGTTATGTCCACTATGCTGCATTGTGTGGCACTGTTTTCCTCTCTATTACAATTATCCGGTTACATCACCACTTACTGCCAGGCACGGGGTATACCTCAGTAAGCGATGGAGGTGGATGATTACTGATCACGACTTTATTATCTGATATACTTTATACCTCGTTATCGACTTGCAAACCTATCCTCAGCTGGCACCGCTTTCCAGCACAACAAAAAGCATGGGCTTCGGCTCTTGCAGTCGACACGCTTTCCGTACATCGGCGGTCGCTAGCTCATCACGACTGGCTCATAGACCATGTCTGGTGGTGCCGGATCTGCAGCTTGGGATACCGGGCGTACAATCACGATTACGATCGACCTTTACCTTGGGGAAGTCGCCTGAGCGAGCGTTCCTGCCGTCCAATGCTAGAGGAAGTCACAGACTCCGTACACAGCAATCACAGCACAGACCACCGCTCCTTGCGCACTTGTCTACGACACCTCGCCGCCATGTCCCTCCACCAGCCTCATCTCCAGCTCCCACAACGCCCGCCCCTCATCCTTCAATCGCCGTCAATCCCGATTTAACACCTGCGTCGAAACCAGCCTCAGCACAAGACAAGACAGACTGGCGGATAATTGTAAAACTTGCCGAAAACATTTGGCCCAAAGATAATCCTAAAGTCAAATTACGAGTGATAGGCGCTTTGACGCTGTTGGTGGCGGGCAAGGTACTCAATGTCCAAGTACCGTTCTTCTTCAAGACCATCGTGGACAGTCTGAATGTACCGATAACTGAATCGAGCACGGTATGGGTCCTGGCGGGTGCCAGTATAGCGGGTTGTGAGTCGTCAACATCTTTCATGGTTAATTTACTGAAATTCGGTATCCCAGATGGCGCCGCGAGAATACTCACCACTCTCTTCGGTGAATTGCGAAATGCCGTCTTCGCATCAGTATCACAAAGCGCAATTCGGAAGGTCGCACGGGAAACTTTTGAGCACCTGCTGAATATGGATATGAAGTTTCATCTAGAACGTCAAACGGGTGGTTTGACACGCGCTATCGATAGGGGTACCAAGTAAGGTCGACAGACATGCCACCGTGTAATCTGCTGACCATCTCGCAGAGGCATCTCCTTCATCCTCTCGTCCATCGTCTTTCATGTGATACCGACCGCATTGGAGATCACTATGGTGTGCGGTATCCTCTCATACAAGTTCGGCTGGGACTTTGCGGCGGTCACCGCCATCACAATGGGGTTATACTCCTGGTTCACGGTCCAGACTACTGCGTGGAGGACAAAGTTCCGGAGAGACGCCAATGCGGCAGACAACAAAGGTGCCACCGTGGCAGTTGATTCCCTGATCAATTTTGAGGCTGTCAAGGTGGGTGGCATCAATTTCACCGATGTCACATGGCTGAGAGATATCTAGGCATTCAACAATGAACGTTTCGAGGTCGGCCAGTACGACGCTACCCTAAAAACGTATGAGAAGGCCTCGGTCAAGATCGCCACCTCTCTCGCCGCGCTGAACTCCGGGCAAAATCTCATATTCTCGAGTGCACTTACTATGATGATGTTGCTAGCTGCTCAAGGCGTCATCAAAGGTGTGCTTCCTTGATGGTAGTGTTTTCGCAGTTCTGACTAACGTCCCCTTAGGCACAATGACTGTAGGCGACTTGGTCATGGTCAACCAGCTTGTTTTCCAGTTATCCCTTCCGCTCAACTTTCTCGGTACCGTTTATCGAGAGTTGAGGCAAAGTCTTATCGACATGGAGGCGATGTTCAACCTTCAGTCCGTTGATGCGTCTGTCAAGGTGCGTACATGCTTCGTCAGGATTACCACAAGAACAGTATGAATAACTCCCTCGCAGGACAAGGCTTCCGCTAAGCCTTTGCGTTTGAAAGGCGGCGAGATCCGCTTCGAGAATGTCAAATTTGGCTATCACCCCGCTCGACCGATCTTCAAAGACCTGTCATTCACGATTCCCGCGGGGCAAAAGGTGGCTATCGTTGGACCTTCAGGATGTGGCAAGTCGACCGTGTTCCGACTACTCTTCCGGTTCTGGGACTCGGAATCTGGCCGAATCCTTATTGATGGGCAAGATATCAAAGATGTCTCCTTGGACACACTGCGACGAGCGATTGGCGTCGTTCCTCAAGATACCCCTCTTTTCCACGCTGACATCCTGCACAATATACGATATGGCAACCTTGAAGCCACTGACGAGCAAGTCATGGAAGCTGCGAAAAAGGCTCACGTCGAAGAGACCATCCAACGCTTGCCAGACAAATATGCCACCAAAGTTGGCGAGAGAGGATTGATGATTTCCGGAGGCGAGAAGCAGAGACTGGCAGTAGCCCGACTCTTGTTGAAGGACCCGCCGATCCTGTTCTTCGACGAGGCCACGTCGGCGTTAGACGTGTACACCGAGACGGAATTGATGAAGAACATTAATTCGACTCTGCTGGACAAGACGAAGACCAGCGTGTTCATAGCCCATCGGTGAGTCACGGATGATCACCCTGGGTGCATTGATGAACATCAGATCGCTGATGTTTTTGGTCTTGATTTCAGACTTCGGACAATATCCGACGCCGACCTGATCATCGTGTTGCAGGAGGGCAGAGTAGCCGAACAGGGATCGCATGAGCAATTGATGTCGATCGAAGGCGGAGTGTATAACAGATTGTGGCAAGCACAATTGACCGAGAGTATCCCAGCTGCAGAGACAGGGGACGACAAGGTGAAGACGGAATCAGCACAAGCTAAGAAGTAAAGAGTAGAAAGGCAGTAGACTTGGAATACAGTAGGATGACTGCGGCGCTCAAATGGAAAATTGCATACATCTCCTCGTCTCACTCTCAGTCTCGAGGACACTGTAGCAGCTGAAGTCGTGACGTGATGAGCTCCCTAAAGCGATATACAGTCGTCCTGCGCACAGTAGCATCATTCAATCCCATCGTTCATCTGGCAAATGACGCGATGCCCTGGCGCCACTCAAATCACACTCGTCTACCACCCCGCCCCACTTATTGCTGGGTCCAGTCGATTTAGATGCGGTCACATCCGAGAAACCCCCATTCAGGGGCCATATTCGCAAGCAGGATCATCTGCCACCCAGCTAGGCTCATACAATGTCGGCAATAAGGTGTCATTGTGCCATTGAAACGGTCCTCTGCCTGCAATTGAAGTATTGGTGTGTTTCCCAAAACCCGAATTGTAAGGGTACAATGTTTCTTGACTTCAGTCTTCTTGCCATCCTTGCGAGGAGGATCCGATGAACGGCGCGTGATCGTTCGGGATGACGGGAAAGCAGAAGCCACTCGGATTGCCCGTACGCCAAGACTGCCAATGCTTGATGTCCGCCTCGTTTGGACTCGCTAAATAATCAGTTCCAGGCGCCAAGTAGCTGGATGAAGTGCCGGTGGCCACTGATTGGTCGAGCGAGATGGGCGACTCTGGGTGGCAATAGGCATTAGCTACATCCGCGTACGGTGTGTGTCTGGGGCCGGAGTGTGACGCCGCAGAATCAAATGGGGGTTTGAACATGTTGGGTAGGTCGTATGTCGAGTTAGAATGGCCTAGGTCTTGAATACTTTGTGCTGGACCATGAGACCGCTAGGCGAAAGTCTCATGATCAGAGGCGGTTATATACCTAGGCAACGTTTCTTTGCATCGAGCGAAAAAGCAAACCTCGTTCGAAGAGAATGTACCCCGTAAGAAGCATAAGTGACTGCTTCTCCGATTCCCACTCTTCTCACCTGCGTTCCCAAGTGATCACTTCGTTCAAGAAGCATATCACGGTTCTATTTCATGCGTGATCAGGGAAGGTATGTAGGAGCTAATGGCACGTACTTCGGCTTCCACTTTGTCCAGCGATAGACCACTGACAGTCATGCTGATTATGAGTGGGTCAGAAGGCAACATGCGCTAGAAGAAGAATCAAAGGGGACGCCACAACAAAGCAAGCTACAGCTCATACAATGTCTACTTGTCATAATCTCATGCGAGCCTATTGTAGGTCCCAGAAAAGCCGCCACTAGTCCACAGTCCTCATCCGGTGACACCTTGGCTGGTAGTCATGCATTACCAAATGAGTCATTCCTGACCATCTTTCTCTTCGCTGCCTGTTTCATCAGTCGAGCTTTGCACTTCCGAGTCGCTGTTCCATGGGTGGCGCACCTCCCAAGTCAAAGTCGCTTCCAATTGGATCTTGGCAAAAGAGTATTGGTCCAATTCCACATGTCCGACCGACTCCAGCTTGCGAGTGACGCTCACAGAGCGCGCCGAGGTATGTAGGAGAGCTGGCTTTCTGTTGTTTGTCTGAAGTTCTGCCTCCACAGCAAGCTCAGTGAGAAGATACTTGGGCAGTGTGGCCTTTCCCGTTTGCGGAAAGGTATCGACAAAGCGCTGTGTAAGGAGTTTATAGATCGGCCACACCTCAGATTGAGACGGCAAAGGTGACAACCTCAGCGACACCTTATTTGACCATCGATGCGCTGCTTCTTCTATCGCTGGTCCGTCGGTCGGTTTCAAACGCACACCGCAGTCTGTCCAGATCCCTCGCCTCTCACAGTGGAAGGTATTGTCGCCTGTGGACTTGAAAACCCACGATGCACTGGGATGCGAGAAGCTTTTGGTCTCATATTGCATTCGTTGAGTGATACCATGTTTTGCTTTAGAAGGCACTGTGACTTTGTCCTCCGTCTGCAGTACTGAGAATATCCGACTAGCCACGACATTGCAGAGGCCAAAGCCGGATACGCGGAGTTCTCTGTAACGACAGTTTGTTGCATGTGGGTGGGGCCGCGGAGTACGCCTCGACTTTTTGCGCAAACGTCGTGATAGACCACTAGGCTGGTCAGCTTTTGAGAGGGTCCCTATTTCGGGATGACCACACGACGGGAACCTATATCAGCTGCGCATCTTGATTAATTGGCACAGATGAAGAAACAAATGGTGCCACAGTGACTCACCTTGTGTGTCCTCAGTAAAAGGCTGTGGACTTTTTGCTCGTTGCGACCCACGCCGCTGTGCCGATACCGATGCTTTGTATTGAACGCCGAAAGTCGACTGAGGTTCTGATTGATGAGTGTTCAACACTTCTGGGTATAGATGTACTTGATGTGGCGCATGGTAGCCGTAGGGTATCGTGCTATTGCCAAGTGGAGGTGGATAGCTTGAGGCCGTAGGCGCCGGGGTGAGGATAGGGATGTACTTTGGCCAATCATAATGTAGATGACTGATATCATTGCCGGCCTGAGACATGTGCACCGCGGGGTTGGGTGTGAAGTGTGGTGGATAGCCGCTATTGTACCATGGCGATTGGGCGGCAGCGGGAATCGATGCATCAGGCTCGTACTGTCGAGCGGTCGTGTTGTACCGCGGTGCACTTCCGTCATTAAGGCTCAATGCAGTGCCTATAGGTGGCAAATAAGATCGCGTCATGAAGCAGCCTTGCTGCTGGCTAGACGGGACTGTCATATTGGCGTTGGTGGTCGAGCCATGTGGGAGAGCACTGAGGGGGCCTGGCCTCGCAGCAGGTGCATCATCGCTGTAAAGGTTGGAAGTGTCATACCAAGTCTCATCCTGAGCCTGCCGGTAAGCTGTACCGTACGGGGCCTGGTCCATTCTTGATGACATGTCGAGATGAAGGTTACGAGCATCTATAGCAGGGTGAGCGACAATCGTTATATTGGTGAGTGGCGTTGGGGATACTTGTCTAAGTCGCTCGTGGAACGACCTAGAAGTGGGGGAGAGAGCTGATGCGTCCAGGCTCTTCGCAAGGACGAAGCTTCTTGGTCGAAGGATCCAAGGGCACGTCACTCAAGCCAAGAAGAGATCCAGGTTATACTTTGGTTCTGTCGCCACAAGAGATCCCCTTTGTTGCAGCGAGGTACGGGGTCTCCGCAAATCAAGTTCAAAAGTTCAAGTTCACAACATCAGTCGTACTTTTATAGCGCAAAAGTTCCTTTATCCTCGTCTCAACCTTTCTCTCCGCTCCAACGCTAACGAGAGTCAGCCAGAGCAGACCATGGCCGAGGAGCTGGAGCCAGCAGTGAATACAGATCAGCATCAAGGGGTCGTTGATGGTCTAGCAGGAGCTGTAGCGGGAATGACCGTCGGCGAAGAAATAAATGGGAGACCGTCAGATGAGGGGTCGGACGAGGAAGAGGGTGTTGTTAAGACTACTAGTGTCAAAGCGAAGAAGAAGAAAAAGAAAAAGGCCAGAAGCAAGGTTTGGCACCTCTTCATTTCAGCTGATAAGCCGGGCGTTCCTGCTAAAGCTAGTGCAATAGAAATCCGCTTCGACCACTCCATACCTGGGTAGTATACCCGACGAAGAGCCCGCGCCTACACCCGAAACGCTCGCCGAAGCTGCGCAGTACGCTGAGGAACTGCATAATCTGAGAGGACAGACGTACAGCCCGCCTACATGGGGCCTGCTGAATGAACGCGTGAGCATGGTCACCTATATACATGGCGATGGAGTTGACTTACCCACTTTGCTTTTCCTTTGTTCTGCGACTACGCAGAACCGCTCGATGCTAGACACGTTCCTCACGCCGTCATGTCGCCATTTCGAGCTCTGTACATTGCGATTGAAGTTAAGACAGGTCGAAATGAGCGATACGACCGGTATACGCCGGATCAAGATGGAGCCCATCGTCCAGAAAACCCAGCTGTGAGTGGGCAAAGCAGTTATATTCCGAGATGTATTGATCGCTGATCCTCATACGATCGCGCAGGTACGGCTCCCCGTCTATAAGCGATATCAAAGACTCGTTTCAGAACCGCTATATCTGCTCCAGGTGAGTCTGACTCTCTCACTCAATTTCAGCATTTGTAGTTCCAGCTAATCAGCTGGTGGCTCGATCCCTCAGCATACCCCGCATTGCCGCGCCTGGACCGAGCTCAACAAGCTTTCGAGACGAGTATGTCTTCGCCATCACGGCGTTAGATCCGACGACGATCGAGGTGAAGCCGCCCGAGAATATACGTATTGCCAATCGCCTCACCACCGCCGCTGGATACTTGGGTACGTCGCTTCCTCCATATCCTCCGTCAGACGAATGAAGCTCACTACAATCCCTATATGACTTACAGGCAACATTGCTCTGCACCTCGAATTCTCCAAATCGTCCTCCTCCCTCGCGCCTCAGAAGGGCAAAGTCTATAATCAACCTACGTTTGCAGAATTGCAGAAAGCAGGTCTGACAGGACGGATGTTTTATGAGATCCACCCGCAACTCTGGGGTCAGGGCATCATGAGCGAAGCATTTGCCGAAGTGCTGCGATACGCAATGGAGGAAGTGGGCTGTACGAAGGTGATCGTGCGTGACTAAGCTGTCTTTGACTGGGCATTCCTGCAATGAGCTGATATGTGTTGTGTTGTATTGATATTGGACATATAGTCCGATCCTACCAAAGGCAACGAGGCTTCCATCCGCCTCTGCACTAAGAACGGCATGCGATATACGGGAACAGCGAGCGATAACGCATATAATCGACCTCAGCTATTCCACGAGATCACGAAACAGGAATGGTGGAGTCGTAACAGGCCAGGGATGGATAACACCGATCGGTGGGGAGGGAAAGAGGTTTGCAGGTGGTAAGTTGTCTCCTCCTGGCGCTTTTCGTCGCGTCGCTGTGAAGCCTCGTACTGATCTACATTTGCTGCTCGCCCCTCGCTCAGGTGTATGAACTTCCGGTTGGCGCCGCCCACTATCCAATGCTCGAACTGCGATTGGGCCAAATACTGCTCTCGACCATGTCAGCGAGCCGATTGGCTGTATGTAGCTGGTCATCAAACAGAGTGTGAAGGAGCATAGAGTGGCATGACTCTGGCCGATAACTCCGTCTACCTCGATCATAATCTAAAATACCAGAACCCCTTCATACCACGCATGTCATATATCCTGTGTATTCCTGTTTTGGCTATTCTGCTTTGGCTCTATTGCAACTTAGCCACGAGATCGCGCTGTCACGTCAATGATTAGCACTGGTGCAGGATCTGGCCTAAGGCGGAAATGAAGACTCACCAGTAATGGCGCGACTTGTTTCCTAGTTGACTTTGTATTACCCTGTTTCCAAGCCATGCCTACTCTACTTCCATCCTGACTTGTAAAGTCGTCTACACTCCTCGAATCCAGCTTATCCCACTCAGCCAAATCGAGCAGCGCTCCACTCGCTTCTAGACCTTCTGTTAACTCATCCAATATCTTCTGTGCTTCTTCGGAAGATGGGATAGTCTTTCCTGGCCCAGAGCTGATGACTAGGACCAGTTCTCTCCTGCTCTTACCCTTTTTCTCGGATGTGAAAGTCGTCAGGATACCTTCAATATCCAAATTTCGTTCTTGGATATATCCGTCGACGCCCTTTAGCAGACCTCGCCAATCAGCAGGTGATTCTTTCCCTATCCATTTCTTCAAACCCAAAGGAACAGTCGACAAGCCGACTTTGAGCGAAGGGAAAGTCTGCGATGATGTTGGAAGGTTGTACTCTTTGTAATCGCGCAACAGTAGATCATGAGTCGATAAGGCCGCCACATCCATTTTCGTCTCTAGTAACATCTTTGCGGTATTGGTCAAAGATCCAGGAACACTCGACTCAAGTGATGTCGAGCTGATTGTCGAGGCGTTTTGGGCGTCGACGAGAGTCGAGATTGGGTAGAGGAACGATGCCGCTTCGTAATCTACAGGAGTGGCTTTACCGCCCTGTTTCAAGCCACCAGTATCGATCAACATCCCTGAAAGCAAAAGTGTTGCTAATTCTGAAGGCACTGGAGATCCTTTTACACCAGCAGGCGAGGAGAGAGACGCTTTCCATTCCTTCACGAAATGTCGAGCGACGAGCGAAGTACAGCTTCCTGTAGGAACCGTGATTTCCCGAACAGCCGCGTCGGTGTGGGCATGTTCGTCCTCGTGGTGGTCAATGATCGCGCTCACATGTCCTCTGAAAGCGGGCAGTAAACGGTTCTGATCGACGAGAGCGAATTGGACACCCTGATCGCCCAATTCGGTGGTCGGCACAGGAAGTTGTTCCGGGTGTAGTAAACTGGATAAAGGGATCTTGGCTAATTGGAATGCCAAGAGATTCTCAGGTCGGAGAGACATGTAGCTGGACGGTGTCAACGCGAGAGGGACAGTGCGGTCCGCTCGTAGCGTGGAAGATAAGTGCGCGAAAGCGATTGACGATGCGAGCGAGTCGAGGTCTGCGCCATTGCTATCAGCTTGAGTGATGGTAATTAATTGTATTGAGGATATACGCACCACCTGCCTCGTTGCCCATGACGACGGTCCATCCTTTGCCTTTCCCATTACTTAAGTCAGCCAAGAACGCTTCCTTCTGATCCGACAAGAAAGCGGCGAGCCTGCCTCCTTGCTGAGGATCATGGATGGAGGGCGAGGTATTGACTGAATCAGGCATGACTCCGTTTCCGCCTTCTAACGAGGGTATAGAGACAGTTGCAGTACTAGTGTTAGTGCTAGTCGAGTAGGACGAGCCAGAGAGGACGTATGGGCAGACCAAAGTTCGATGTGCAGTGTTAGATATTCGCGAGAGGGAGAACGGTATACACGGTCTCATAGACGAGTCGAGAGTCGTAGAGTGCAAATAGTTGTTCACCGAAAGCGCCAAGGTGATGCACACGAGCGTGAAGAGCGGGAGGGCGAGGAGTGAGAGTGAGGATCGACCAGTGCGAGCTAGCCAACGAGCCATGCGACGCCTTTGTCGTTTATCAGCTGGGTTTGTATTGAAGTGTTGAACGTAGAAACAGATAGGAGATGGAGAAACACCACTGCTGGCTCACACTGAACATGAATCTGAACATTTCTCACTGTGGAAATATTATTACGTCATCGGCTATGCTCACTGCCGCAACACGTTCATTCTCATCTGTCAACAAAGAAACAATCTCTCGGCATCTAAGAGCAGCTGAGAGAGTATCGTGATGTGACATTGCGTAGACTACATGGTAATGCTCTCTACAGACGGGGCCGAGAAACGATAGACGCAGACTAGTCCTCCTCGCTACCGCCCTCTTCGATGAGCTTGGCGTAATCTTCATAACTGCCAAACGTGGGCATCTCCTTCCTCTTCTTCCGCCTCTCTTTCCTCTCATCTCGTCTCTTCCTCTTCTTGCCTTCCTCCCCTTCGTCTTCCTCTTCTTCTTCTGCAGCTTCAGCGCCGTCAAGGACGATGTCGGGCAGCTCCATATCGGATTCTGCAACGAGATCGTCATCGTCCTCGTCAAACGAGGGGAACTCGTCATCGTCATCATCATCCTCCTCCTCGTCATCAGAGATCTCCTCGTCTTCAGATTCTGAAGAGACGGCTGGAGCCTTGCCCTTGCCCTTGCTTGCAGCGGGTGCCTTAGATTTCGTCTTGGCAGCCGCAACTTCCTCTTCCTCGTCATCGTCTTCGCTTGACCCTGACCCGCCCTCATCCTCTTCGATGTCGTCTTCGCTGAACTCGTCCGACTCATCTTCGCTCAGACCCATGGCATCGCCAGCACGCGGCATGCTTGCTTTCATGGCCTATAAACGAGCATGAACGAGTTAGCATATTCGAAAGGATTGAAGCATACAGCACAACGCACCTTCCAGATCTCTGCTTCTTCGGCATCGCTGTCTTCCTCACTCGGCAGAGCTTCGTCCTCATCTTCATCTTCGTCCTCAGATGCAGATTCCACTTCCTCATCGCTTGCCTCTGCTACCTCTGGCTCGTCATCCTCATCGACGTCCACATCCTCGTCCTCGTCTTCATCCTCATCTTTGGTCTGCTTCTTATCGTCCCTCTTCTCCTTCCTAGCAAGTTTCTCACTAAAGTACCTGTGGAAAAACATCATCTCCACAGGCACATCCTCGATCTTCTTTCTCCAAAACGCCTCCGAGTTGACCATACCACCCGGAACACCAGCTTCGGCTGCACTTCTCGCTCCGCGGTTGTTGACGATCATACCAGATTTGTCGGAAGCTGCAGCAGGCTGCATAATACTCGCTCCTTTGGGTTGCAGAGTCTTCTTGGGGTTACGATAAACGAATCGGTCGAGGAAAGATACCAAGGTGTTGAGCGAGATATCGGATGAGCCCGTGAGAGGCTGGGAGAGGAGAAGCTGGTTTGCTTGTAGTGATACGGAGGGGTGGAAGTGGGTGAGGAAGGGTACCTGGATGACAGATTTCAGCATTAGCGAAATGACACACTTCTCCCTGATCCGGTGTACACGGTCACTCACCAGCTCCCAGAGACAGCTCGACTCGGCGTTTGCATATTGGGGCTCGCGCTTGCGACCGTCATACTCTTTACCGATAGGCTTGAAGGCAGCGCTATCGGATTTGCCCTTGCCTTTCTCGTCAGCGTCTACGAAGTGCTCCTCGCCATCATCCTCTGGCTCGATAAGCATTCGCTTGAGTCCAGGAACCACGTTGAAAAGCTGTTCTCGAGCAAATATTAGCTACTGTATCGATTCGCTTGTTGATTATACTGCACTCACGTCGCCGAGAAGATAGAGAGCACCGCAAATGAATGAGGGTTGGTGCATGCCCAGCATCTGCAATAACCTTTTGACAAAGGCCATCACCCTCGATATGTTCGTGTCCGCCTTCATCGCCTTGAACAAGAGGTTCAAGTACATTGCTTGTTTGCTTGAAGTGACCAATCTGCCATCAAAGAGAGAATCGTAGAGAGTCCTGTAAAATCGATCCGACACCGACTGGCGAGCTTGTGAGACTTGGAAGATGAGGTTGAGGGCTTGGATGGAGGTGTTGAATGTCCCCGCGTGGGTAATCTTGAACAGTGTTCCCATATATGAGGTGAAGAGGTTCTCGTCCAGTTGGGCATACGGTAACGCACGGTTGATACCGGTGAGAACAGCAGCGACTAGCTTGGCCTCGTTGGCGTCGATCAACTCTTCCTCTTCTTGTAAAGCTGATTTGCGGCCATTCTTTGTCCTTGTGCCCTTCCGTCGGCCTCGCCACTTATCCACTTTCCCAACGGCCTTTTGTATCTTCTCGTCATCGACTTCCTCCTCCTCTCCGCCCTGTTTAGGAGCGTCATTAGATTCATCCTCCTTGGCCATCTCGCCGAGAATCTCGCGGAAAACTTCGAAATAAAGCTCCACAAGCTTGCCAGCGACGTCCTGGTCTTTCCGCGTCAAAGTGACTTGATTGAGCGTAATGAGGCCATAGTACCGAGCATGACCTGCTGTTTCAGGCTTAGCCGCGGCCGCGGGCTTTTTCCCTTTGTCGTCGTCAAATCGCATGTGCGAGCCAGATGATGCAGCAGATGCTGTAGGCGCATTGGGTTTGAGTACGAGCGCGGCTACCTCCCGGGCAATGATTGCTTTCATCGCTGGATGTGCTTGGAGGAGTTGCAGAATGTGGTGCGAGGCTTTCGACGCTACAGGTCGATCGGTATCACCCTATAAATACGGAGCCGAGTTCAGCTTGTATTTTGGACTGCAACTATCGGTAGGCTCTTGACATACCAGCTTGTTTGCGCCGAGTCGAAGCAAGTTTTGCTCCTGCTCAGCATTGCCTGATAAACAGCGGAAGATCATATGCAGAGCTTGCGTCCTGATGAAAGGCAGAGTGTCGTGAGAGAGAGTCTGCGAAGTTTACTGCCATCAGCAAGCTGATTGTCGCTCAGGGAGATCTTCCAGGAGCTTACCTCTAGCACTTGAAGGAAGCTGAAGAACCATTTCTTCAAATAGTCCTCGAAAGCAAAGAGGAGCAAATGTCGATCGGTCAGTTGTGGATGGACGAGAAGAGGTTGATCCGCGAAATATCTGCAAGATAAAAATCATCAGCTCGGGCCTATGGTGAGTGAGTACAAGACAAGCTGATAGCTCACCTTAATTTCCCCTTCTCCTTTCCTCCGCCCGACACCCACCAATCCGCCAAAGCTTTCATGACAGCAACCCTCTGATCCTTGTTACCACCACCTCCAACAGTACCATCTTCCTTCCAACCAGTCATGGCGCGAAGTCTTGATAGCTCCTTGACAGCGTGCACGGGTGACTCTCGGACGATAAGGACCAAAGCAGAAAGTTTGTCTTGGTGTGTACCTGATTGGAGAATTTGGGAGATGAACGCTGCGTCCGAGGATGATGATGCGCGAGAAAGCGGTGGAAGCTCTTCCAATAGCCGGGTTGCCTTTTGGCGAAGTCCGTTGAACTGGAAAGGGGTAAGTGACTCTGGAGCCGATGTCAATGAAGGAAGGGATGGCGCCAATGTCTCCCATTGTGGCGTAGCGGGAACGTTCTACATTCATCTATCAGCTGAAGTTCGCAGATGAGTAAAGGTCAGCTTACCTTTGCACTCCCGCTATCTTGATCGACTGGCTTTGACGCTTGCGCTGCCTTTGTATGTTGAGCAGCTGCAGGAGTTTCGACCGCAACGGACTTTTGGACAGTGGCCTGGACTGGCTCGTCCTCAGCTTCCGAAACCTCTTCGTCTTCGTCGTCATCTTCGTCCTCGCCACTTTCCTCCTCCTCTTCTTCCTGTCCATCCTCCTCTTCCTCATCTTCATCGCTTGCGCCCTCGGACGCCTCACTCTCTTCTTCCTCCGATTCCTCCTCATTTTCGCTAGCTACAGCTTGAACGCCGGCAGTCCCAAAATCAAGGCCTTTCATGAACGCTCCCAGCTCTTTCTTCAGTGATTTCTGCTCATTATACTTTAGCTACTTCTCGGTTTCTTTTGCATATAGATCACTTACTTCGTCCAGCTTCACTCCTGCTTTTGCTGTTGTAGCAGCAGGCTTCGAGCCTTCGTCATCACTCTCATCGATTCCTTCAATTAGGTTCAGATCTTCGTCGTCTCCACCAAGATCTTTGACAGCTTGTCGAAGCTCGGCGCTTATCTTGCTCGTCGCCTGGCTTTCGGTTTTGGACGACGAAGGCTTTGACGGACTTGCAGTAGCACCAGCTCCACCGGCTGCTCTTGCTGCAGCCAGCTTGGTTGACTTTGACCCTCTAGCCATTGTTCCGCTAGTCTGTCCGGGTTATTGTAATTGAGTCAAGAGCTAAAGTCAACGGTACCAAGACTGCTCTTGTGGGTGGACATGAAACCAAGCTGGAAATCTTGATTCTCAAAAGCATGGGATAAAAACAACGAATAAAGCTGAAAATTATTTCAAACCTGTCTGTGGGGCTCCCATCACTCTACCTGTAGCGATAAACGACGATGGCGAGGACAAAGATGATATCAATGCGTCTATGTTCCTCTTCTACCACTCCTCTACATTTGAAGCACACATATATAATGCCAATTACAGTCAGGCCAGTCGTCTCAGCATCCCTCGGTGAGCTCTGGCAGTAATGATGAATGATGTCTTTGACGAAGCTGATCTTGGCGTAGCCGGGTGCTGCACCATCTTCTCCGTGATCGCCATGGTCATCCTTCTCGGTATGTCCAACCCACGTATAAACGAGTCGAAGAGCGACGATCAGATGCTGATTTATCCTCCATATCGCTATGTGTAGCCCTCGGATCGTTCTTTTCTCGACACGTCGAAGTCCTGACAGGCTCAACGAACGATCCTGATAACCCTAGCGCAGTGGCAAAGACATGCTACGCCGCTGCCGCACTGTACGGCGCTTTCATAGTATTCTGCGGGCTCCAGGTGGGTCTTATCTCTATCACAATCTTAGAGAATTGTGGATTCTGCAGGATCGATGGTCGTGTGGAGATTGTTGAACAAATATGGATGTCGTGCTGATGCCTTTATTCTTCGCCCGACTTAGATGGCCGTGCATAGACGTTATCCTCGAGGTGTTCAGCTGTAGCCCTGATCATCTATATCGCGGCGACTGATCATATACCCTCCATGCATGTATCCTTGTATTCTATATCATAAATCTTTCTTAAACAGTCTTTACTGCAGCCATACTCGACGGGACCAAATTACACGTGGTGACCTCTTCGCTGTTATTCACTCCGCTTGATCCTTTGGGATATTCAAGATGCATATAATCACACTGCAATGCTGTCTACAAGCCTTGACTTATAACATTAGTTCACCCCTTCTCCTTATCATCCGTTCACCAGATTATCTCACAGAAAAGAAAGCTATCTCGCTGCCGCCGGAACTGTTCTCCAAAGTACTGCCATGCCAGTCAAGCGCGCTGCTGCTGGCCCTTCTGCCGGGCAAAAACGGACGCGCTTCACCTCGTCTCCACCTTCGTCAAGCGGTAAAGGCCGCAAAGCCGGGACCGCTGCTGTATCTGCAGACGATGATGTGAACGAAGATCTGCTTGAAGAAGACCTGCCGGAAGGAGGTGCGAAAGCTAGACAAAAAGTTAGGAGGAGCTTGAAGGATCAGGATGGATATGGATCCGACTCGTCCAACGATGATGAAGGGGTCGTTCCTTCTCGGAGACCTGGAGCGAAGAATGACGAAGATGACGTGGACATGTTTGCTGATGAAGTTGAGGAGAAGGACGACAAGGGCAAAGCGAAAGCCAAAGAGTTCATGGATTTGGAGGATTTCGAAGGGCAGGAATTCGGTTCGTCCAAACGAGCCGGCTCAATAGGTGCAGATGGGAGTGAAGATGAAGAGACGCATAGACAGCAAGAGAGGAAGAATGGTTTAGATGGGGATATGGGAGTGGAGATCACGCCATTCAACATGAAAGACGAGATGGAGGAAGGGCGGTTCACGGCCGATGGCGAGACTTTCGTTTCAAACGACAAGGATCCTAATGATAGACACGATACGTGGTTAACCGACTTGGACGAGGACACTATCGCCAAAGCCCGCAAAGCGCATTTGGAAAGAGAAAAAGTTGAGAGAGAGCGACAAGAGAGAGAAGAAGGTGGCGGAGCAGAGCAGAAGGAAAAGGAGATTCGATTGATGCGACAAGCGGTCGACCTCATGCAAAGAGGAGAGACTGTGCTTGAAGCACTGCAGCGACTAGGCAAAGAAGTCGAGGAGAAGAAAAGGAAAGAAGAGGCTGGACAGCAGAAGAAGAAGTCCTGGGTCGAAAGGCAAAAGGAGCGGAAAGCAATGATGGCCGTGGAGCAGGAGCAAGCGTGAGTGGGCGTTGCCAAACCTTCCCATTACTGGTTTTTGTTACGCAAATGGGTTGGGTAGATCACTAATATGAAGTGATTCCGTAGCGATCCAACAAACACCTCGAACCCCTTCACAAATCTCTCCAACATCGTATCAGGATTGACGACCATAGGCCATTTGGACGTCTACTCGTTGTCTCGAGAATCAATCCAGCGAATGCTTCCCGCTTTGCCAGCCACACAATCGACCAACGGCGACTCTTCCTCTTCTACAAGACAAGCACCTGCGCCTCCTCCCCCCGACAACAGGACGTTCCAGTATCGATTCTCACTAGCGTATATTCGAAACTTGCCAGAAGGACAACGACCCGTTGAGAGGGAATTATTTGGTGAGCTATACCTTGATCTTCTTTACGCTTAGGCCGGCCCAGCTAAATGACCTCTGTATGCAGGTCCATTCTCCGTGATGCAACTTCGAGGATGGAGAGGAACGGGCTTTTTCGGCTCGCCCGCTTGTGAGAATGTAGAACTGCGGCGGGCGCAAGACGGCGCTGAGCCCGGACCATGGGGTTCGTGGGCTGACATCGTGGGTTAGTGTCAATGGTCATTGGCTTCGGCATGGTAATGTAGTATAATGATCCAAATGAGCGGAGATGCATTATATTCGCCGTCCTATCGATTTTTTTTCGTCTCTGAGACTGAGGGAGTTGTATCGCTACCTTCGCCTGAAGAGGGCGGAGGTATCACATCAGGCTGCAGATCCATATTCGATGGTGGCATGTTGTCTGGCCGTGTCTGCAACTGCGTGACCTGCATGACGAACCTACGCGGATAATGTAGGCTGTCAGCGAATGCGATTTCAAAACACGTTGTAAGCTTACCAGATCATTGACGCCCACAGTAGACTGGTGACGCCGAGTAAGAGGAATACGTGCTTGTTCCAATTTGTCAGAAATGCTAGTCCGAACAGCGTCAAAATGAGGAGGAAGAAGCAAGTGTTCATAGCTGCCATGTCTGATTAGCACGACGTGCTGCATGTAAGTCAGGATGCAACATACCCATAACGACGGCCCCGTTGACGCCAGGCTGCACATCAAAGTAATCAATGAGCTAGGCTCACTGGCATTGGCGGATGGAAATGAAGACGAATCCGCGACTTACCTCGAACACCGAGTTGACTAACGATGACACGAAGCCTTGCTGTTCATCCTGACTCAAGTCTGACGGCTGCTGGGGCGGTGTCGATGACTCGGATGATGTTGGCGAGTCTTTAGTGACCATCTTGTGCGGCTTCTTGTTGTACAGCAACTCGAGAATTTATGAGCAAGAAAGAACAGGTGAAATGGTGCATCTGCATCTGTTAATGACGCGGCGTGACATTTATCGATAACGGAGTTGAATTTCAATCTCCGTGAGTATAAGAGCAAAAGTTGCGTCCACTTGCAGAAAGTCAAAAATCGATAATAACCACTGATTTCCTGCTTATACTTCTTTAACACTCAGATCGTGGTGCAGCTAGCAAGGCCAATATACCCCATTGACAAGGCCAGAACAGCGTTTTGGTCCGGTACACGATGTCCTCGCTCGCCGCGCAGCTGCAGGGGATCGCTTCTGTGGACGCCTCCCGACTGACATCAAAATACGGCGCACCAAGTTCAAAATCATACCTCTTCCCACCGTCTATAGCGGCTGAACACGACCTAGACTCGATCTTCGCTTTAGGCCAATCTGGCTTCGAAGAGCTACTTTCTTTCGATCCGGAGATCTCAGAATATGAGGATGAGCTATTCAGCAAGAAAGCCAAGAGGACGGATAGGATGATGTTGACAGATGAAGAGAATGCTGCACTCGATGATACTTTGGGCAAATGTCTGAGGCGTTTGGGCAGGTGGATAGGTATCATGGCTGGCGGCAAGTGTATCGAATGGCTTGTAAGGAGATTCAGGTATGTCTCCAGATAGCTCTCTTCTCCTCGTCGCATCTACTGACTGTTGTTCGCTGCTCACTACAGGGTTCACGAGATGAACGCCGAAAGCCTCCTCCAAGTCTTCTTACCGTATCACGAATCGCCCAACTTCCCCCGCATACTAGCTATCCTTACCCTGCCCCAATCATCGCCCTACTACGCTCCCTTCGCAGCGCTCATCAAATCTCCTCAACCAGTTCCAAGGACATATATTACCTCGTCAATCTCACCAGCTAGAGACAAATCCCTCCATCTACTTGGTGACATTGCTGGATTAGTCTTGCAAGCTGTGAAAGAGGGCACAACACATCGTGCTCTCCTGACATTCTGGACAGCAACCATGGTCGATCTTCTCGAGTCTTCAAGGAAGAGCGCGGGTTCAAATGAGGGCATGGTCAAGCTCATGGTGGAGACCTTTGTGGTACTGTTGTCCACACCTCATGCAGGCGAGGATGTCAATGTGAGCTCTCTACCTTCCGCTGCGTTGAAGTCCGAGCTGATGAATCACCGTCTGTCAGGCTGCTGTGTACCCACCGCTGGTCCTGCTGACTCGCTCAATCCCTCTCGCCGAAGGTCCATTCCACGCCATCGTCTCCGCTCTTTTGACCCCTAAAACCGGCGCAAACGCATCTCAACGTATTCTTACCCTCCTCGTCATTCTTAATGACCGACCGGGCTACACAGGTGGACTCGGTGACGATGCGTGCAAGTATCTGGCCAAGGTAAAGCAGCTCGGCGAAATACTAGTTGCAGCTATGGAGAAATACGGCCTCGACAATGCTTTCAATGTTGTGTTGCCGGTCTTGGTGCAGCGGCCTGATCTTCATTTAAAGGCTCTCGGCGCTATCTTCAACGTGCGCAATCTTCCCGAGTCGCTGGTCCGAATAGCCGCCATCCACCTTATGCGATCAGGCTCAACGTCGGAAACAGACCGCGTCAAGGAGGCATGCAAAACCCTGCTTTCAGGCTTGCGTGAACAGCATCCCTCTATAGTCGACGATGTCTTCGTCGAAGCCGTTGGTGAGGAGACAATCGATCGCGATCTGATCCAGAAGCCAACGGAGGAAGTGGCTTTCCTCAATATCTATTCTGCAGACATCTTGAGCCGCGTGCAGGGTATCCGAGAGATATTGACCGATGGTGAAACGGACGCATCCGCAACGCAAGCGCTAATCTCAAGGCTTGGTGATGAAGACGAGGCGGTCCTTGACGCGCTCTACGAAGACCCAGCGCGACTCTTAGGCGCCATTTCGGTCGAACAGTACGTTTCGGGTGTCAAGCCAATCTTCTGGAGCGCTTCTCCCAAATCAGCAATCGTTGGTCGTCATCTCGACTTCATATCCGGTTCTCTCTTGGCTGAGAACAACGCCAAAAGATCGGCTCTGGTCTTCAGGGAGATACTCTTCCCCTGTTTTCTTTCGACTGATAAACGTCAACCATTCACGAAGACAGAAGCTCTCAAGCTTCTCGATAGTGGTTTCAAGGACATCGGTCTGCTCTCTGAGATTGGACCGGAGATAGCAAAAGCTCGTTCCGAAGGTGTCAAAGGCGGTGCTGAGAGGTCAAATTTGCTTATTGCCAAGGCATTAGCGGGTACGTTCGAACCGTTCACTCGCGCAGAAACCCTATATGCTAATTTCTCTTGTAGGGGCAGTCGCCAAGTCAAGTACCTTCGAGGCCGACATCGAACACCTTGTCTCGCAACTGGACGCATCTCTATCCTCAGCTCGGCTACTTGCACATCTGATACTCGCTCAACTCACAATGGCCACTCAAGGCCAAAGGCAGCTTAGCCTCACCGTCAAACTCCTGCGTTCTCTGGAATCAAAGAGGAATGGCATATCCTACCGAGCTTTACACGACGCGGAAGAACCGTTCTCTGCCACTCACATTGAATCGGTTTACCGCAAGTCTGAGGACCCGAAGACTAGCCAGCGTGCCGCTCTGAGCCTCTTGGCGGCGATGTCCAAGGTTATCAAGCCTTCGACCGAGCAGACCACTTGGCTATCTGCGGATACCACATCGGTGGAGTTGGAGCCGTTCAAATATTTCGCACATGAGATTTATATCTGGACCAACGCTGGTGTGCTCCCCACTACCCTTGCGCAGAACCTCCTTCGATCGCTCTTCACCCAATTAGGCGAGAGCACACTTCTCTTCTTAGCAGCAGTATGGACCAGTTCAGTGACATCCGCTTTTTTACGCGCTGCCGCACTGCGACATGCCACAGCCTTTATTGGCGCCTGCTCTGGTATCCCAGGACAGCCAGATATGGACTTCCAGATTCTCCTACCTGCAATTCTCGTATCGCTGCAAGACTCCGAGAAAGCAGTTCGATTGGCTGGTGTAGAGGTCTTGCGAGCTATGTCAGGGCCAGTAGAGCCTAACGCAAATATCTATTCCCTTGACACCGTGTACGGAGACAAGTCTGGTGAGTCTTCTCTGGCGTCATGCAATTTCCCATCACTGACGCCGACCGGATGCTGTAGAGGGCGTGCAATTGCTCAAACCATCCGACCGAAAAAGATACCTCGATACTCTGTTGCAAGTTGCGGATGAGATCGTTGTTGACCGCACTCGGATCCAAGCTGTGCACACGTCGGCACTGGACCATCAGCACGGAAAGAACAAGAAGGACTCGTCGTAGGTTTTCGAAATTTCCGTTATGCCCATATAGCGAGCGTTGTATGCTAACCAATTGACTGACAGTCATCGCCGAGCTATCATTGGCTGTCTCTTCTCGCATCTCACTGCGCACCGCTCATATAGCGATCGGCTGGTGTTACTCAACATTCTATCGGGCATGCACGACAACTCGAAATTGCGCGGGACGTTGCCACTCCTTTCCGCTTTACAGGCTGAGGATGACGAGGAGTCGACCTGGCTTGCAAGTCTTGACAAGGACCAACGAGATGCGTACCTTCGCCTTCTGTTCAACAGCATAAGAGCCCAAAGCGTTGGCGTTATCGCTGAGGAACAAAGCGCAGCTTGGAGTTTCCTTCTATCTGCTCTTGCTGGAACCTTAGGTAAGTCGAACACCGATTGCTCTTGATGCGGTATTGCAGATTGACTAACTCGACAAAGTAGGGATCCAAGCTCACCTGCGGAAGTTATCGCTCGGCCAGATGGTGGACGGCGTGTTCGCTGCTCTTCCCGCCGAGCTGAAAGTCGACTACGTCTTGGCGCTCATACAATCCTTGCATAATCTGCCAGCAGTGAGTAATTCGCCCTTCGGCCCACTGGAGGGAGTGACATGAAGGTTCTGGTGCTAACATTATTGAACAGGATGACGTATTTGAGTCAAAGAAAGCACTCGAGCAGTTTGAACTCAGTCCGGATACTATCATCGAGGTCATCGAGACTTTCTCAGAGCCACTCGAGACTACCTTCCAACGCAAGAAGCAAAGGCAGGACGACAGGTGAGTTATCTTCTTAGCACTCTATTCTTCATGAAGTGCAAGCTGACAGTTTCTCGACGTGGACGTAGTGGCAATACTGAAGAAGATCGACCAACACAAGCCGTATCGGACCTTACGACCTTGATCGAATCTCGAGACTGGACATCGCTGCCAGGCAATGCCAGCCTTGTTGCAACGCTTATGACCATCCTTTCTTCCCTCCTCGCAAGAAGGCAGGTGATCCGTGAAGGTGTGGACTACCTCGAACAAGAGGTTCTGGGAGCTATATTGGCGCTGGTCGAGAAGATTCATGATGCTAGCGAGGTGCAAAGAGCACATATTGGCATTGAAGTCATCATCAAAGTCATCAGGGGTGAGTCACACTTGTGTGGAAAGCGCGTTAAGCAAGGGAGCGAAAGTCGCTGACGCTGCCTTAGCTTCTACAAATCCGCGAACATCACAACGCGCCTTGCTCGTTGCATCAGAACTTGCTCGTCTCATTCCCGAAGCGGTCTTGCACAACGTCATGCCCATCTTCACATTCATGGGCGCGAGCGACTTCCAGCGTGATGACGCTTATAGCTTCGGTGTGGTCGAGAAGGTGTGTCTTCCTTCACTCCAGACGGCGCAGGTGACGACTTTGCTGACTATCGTCTTGAATTCGCAGACCGTCTCGCGTATTGTGCCTGTCATGACGAAGTCTTTAATGGACAAATCGTCTACTAGCTTGGAACTCTATAACGGTCAGTAGCTCGCGTTGGTGGATGTAGGCTGTTCAGTCCATACTGATACCCTGCATTCGCAGAATCCTTGACTTTCCTTAGCATCTTTACCGACATGGCTGGTCGTCTACCCAAGCACCGTGTCTTACCGTGAGTTGTAGTTGAAGCGTGCCATGACATCTGTCTGACCCCAAACTCAGCTTCTTCGTCCATCTGGTCAAGTCACTGGGACCCTCGGATTTCCTCGCGCCAGTCTGTATGCTTCTGGTTGATAGAGCCACGACCAAATCGGGAAGATCTGGAAAGAACATTCCGACCGTTTTGGAATTGCCAGCGTCATTGGCTGGTGCTTTCGACATTGCTGTCCGTACAGAGGTAAGTATCTTCATACAGCGAATGACTACCGGGCTGATAGGAAGTACAGGTGCTTCTGGAGATCATCAACGAGCTCGGCAGACTTGCGGCGGACCTCTCCAGGTCCGACAAAGAGGCTTTCCTCAGTCGAACGTGAGTGTACCGGAATATGATATGTCGGTGCCAAGCTAACTCGGTTCAACCGATTACAGTGTATCGGAGACCGATGCGTCTGACAGGCCAATCAAGCAACTTGTTCACCTATTAACATTCACAACATCCCTAATCGACCAGCTCAAGGGCAAATCGTGCTCCCAATCTACTATCACCAGCGTAGTGAGACACCTCATTGTGCTGGCAGCATCCACCAATGAACCCGTTTTGGCTTCTACCGACATTCCTGCATCTATGCAAACTGCGTTGATGGGAAGCATGCAATTGCTCTCTGCCGACAACTTCTTGGGCATCGTGGCCGAGCTTTTGGGCCAAGGTGGCGAGAAGGTGTGTCAAGTCTCATTTTATATCAGCCATTCTTTGTGGGGCAGGATCTGACGCAAACACTATAGGATATCATCATGTCCCTCGAGATCTTCACGCAAAGGCTACCACTCATCAAACCCGAGACCCGCGCCAAATCGACCAAGGCAATCGGCGAGATCCTCAAGAAGACTTCTGCTCTTCTCACTACCGCCCGATCGACCGTCACCACTGCTTTATCAGCTCTGAAAGCTGTGGCGGTCTCGGCTATCCCGTCAGAAGATGGAGCTCTGGCTGGAGTCGTTCTGCCTGTCATCAGCGTGGTCGGCAAGGGAGATGTTGCCAACACTATAGCCGCCTTGTCGCTTATTGAGCTGCTCATGTAGGTGCACTCAGCTTCTTCCATCGCGAGTCGTTGAGCTAACGTATCAAATCGATTCTACAGACGCCACCTCAGCTCGAGGATGATCCCATACATACAGCCTATCATCGATGCTACCCTTACACTCATCGGGTCGCCGAAAGCACCCGCCGCCTCGACCCAGAGCGCATTCACGGTTATTGCAGCTCTCATCGAGACCCTCTCGACCTTCATCAGCTCGAAACAGCTCACAGCGATTTTGCAGAGTACCATCGCTCACAGAGCTAAGGACGAGGTCGTCACTCTCAGTCTGTCAACAACCATCGCGAAGAAGGTCAGGACCAAGACTTTGTTCCCTGTTTTGATGGGTATCTGGAAGAATGCCGAGAAAGAGGATGAGACTGTGAGTCGCGGTCTGTCACGCCACATTTGCATTGCTGATCGTTATCTAGGCTATGAAGGCATTCTTCAACTTGCTCCGACTGACGCTCAAGAACGCGACCAGGGAAGATCTACCATCCATGATCAAGCCTGTCTTTGCGTTCTTCTTGGATGTCTTTGACCTGAGACACCGATTGCAGGCGCAGAGCTTTGATGCGGAGGTGAGTTGTTGTCGTTTACCCCTAGTCTATATACGCTTCTGAATTCGGAAGCTGACGCATCGATTAGACCACCAACGCGATTGAAGGATCTGCCATTGGCTCTTTCCTTGAACTTGTGACCAAGCTGAACGAGTCGACGTTCAAACCGCTTTTCATCCGATTGTACGATTGGGCAGTCATCGATCTCTCCGAGGGCAAGGGTGAGTCAGATGTATCGCTTTGTGCAGTCAAACGCAAGAGGCTAAAATTGTGATGATTTGCGCAGATATCGATGATTCACGTTTGATCGAACGTAGGATTGTGCTCTTGCACATAATGAAAGGACTCTTAAACAAATTCAAGAATCTGCTCTCGCCATATATCGCCATTCTCCTCCCGCACATCCACGAGTTGCTGGCAGCTTACGCCAAAGAGGACATCGCCTCTTACCCGCTTTGGGAGTTGTTATTGGACATGCTTGGTAAATCGTTCGAAGTGGATGAAGGGGCATATTGGACCGATTCGGCATTACTAGCCTTAGTGCCGGACTTGATCAAGCAGATCCCTCTTTTCCCTTCAACCAATTCAGACGATAGTGCTTCACCTATCACTCGGGCGCTAGCTTCTCTAGCAGCTTCATCAACTTCGGAACCAGTGTTGAAGTCGCTCAACACATCGATCTGTCTGATGACAAGATCGGATAACGCCAAAACGCGCATTTCCGCTCTTCAAGCTCTGGAAGGGATTTGGGCTGCACAGCCAGACGAACTACTGCCCTTTGTTCCAGAGACAGTGGGCGAGTTCTTGGCTGAGTTGCTAGAGGACGAAAGTGCGGATGTGGAGAGTGCGGTCAGAGCTGTGCTGGCGCGGATCGAAACTGTCACTGGCAGCTTGGCGGAGTATCTCACTTAGCGTTATAGTAGCTGGTAACCTCTTCAGCGAGTATGTATTGTATGCGTCGATGAGCAATCTTGGAGTACAAGGCAATACGCCGCGTGATACATGTTAAACTCGCCGTGAAAGCGAGGCAAGCCTGTCGTGCATTGCCCTGATCCTTTCTCATAACAATGCATGAGGCGAAGGATATACATACACACATACGATAGCTGAATTGACGCATGATGAGAAGCCTTACAATACTACAGTTGTATGCGAAAATTACAACGAATTCAGAATATATATCGGCTCTCTACCCAAGGCTTTGAGACTATGACCTCGATCTCAGTCATATCTGAAGATTCGACGAATCACCATCCACCACCACCAACTCCAAGTCG
>JALPBY010000110.1:0-54736 GCA_026538315.1 Cryptococcus sp. GC_Crypt_6
GACCATTGCTACTGTAGCCGCCGCGGGCTTGCTCGCTGGACCTGCCGGCGTCTCTGCCGCAGCCATCGAGGAGCGATCCACCTCGCTCTGCAACCAGGCCAACTACGGTGCCTCTGGTTACCCTTGGCAGTCGAGCTCTACCCCGGGCTCGTTCTGCTCTTCCACCAAGCCTAGCAGCAACAAGTACTGGAAAGCGCTCCCTTACTCGGACACCTACGACAAGGTCCGCTGCTCTACTTCCCAGAAGAGCAAGTACAACGTCTGCAACGGCGGCAACAAGAAGGCTAGCTTGCCCAGCAAGTGCAACCCGCCCCACAAGCACTCCAAGACAACCAGCACCAGCACCAAGGCGGCGACCAGCACCTCCAAGGCCACGACCTCGACCATCGTCGTTGCCTCTTCGGCTGCGTCCTCTGCTGCTGCTGCTTCTTCTGCTGCCGGATCTTCCGCTGCTGGATCTTCTTCGGCTGCTTCCGCCGCTGGTTCCTCAGCCGCTTCTTCTGCTGCTGCTTCTTCCGCCGCGGCCTCTTCTGATGCTGCGGCTGTCACGGCGGCCACGACCGCCTCCTCGTCGGCCATCACTGCTGCGATCACAGCTACCACCACTTCCAGCGCCGACTCGTCCACTGCTTCGGCCCTCGCCGACCCCGTGTGCGAGTTGACCTACCAGGCCACTTACCTCAACTACACTACCATCGCTCAGAACGGTGTTTGGGAAGGTATGACCATGGGCGCCGCTGCTCAGGACGCAAGCTACATGACCTACACCCTCGCCACCTCCGTTGATGACTGTCTCAACGCCTGTAGCCAGATCGAGGGCTGTGTCTTCGTCAATACCTACTACGATGTCAACGAGGAGGAGAACTACCTCCCCAAGCACGCCGATGGCGTCCTCACTTGCGCCATGTTCTCTTCTTGCGTTCCGACAAGCGAGAATGACAACTGGGGAGGGCAAGATGACCCAAACACCATCGTCAGCTCCAACGGCTACTGTCTGTCCGGCGCCTGCTCTTCGTGAGCAGCAGAAGCGAAGGAAAGACGAGGAGGCGGAGAGTTGATGGAAATTGGTGTCTTCGCCACACTCCCTCTCCCTTGTCTTGGTTTTTTCACATGATTTACGTTTGGTCTTGTTCTAGGTAGTTTCGGGCTTCTTGTTGTCTTCCATAAACCCCCTCAATCCCTTCACTTGGATCGATTGTACGAACATGAGATGCAACTGTCTGAGCTGAGAAAATATCTATTTCCGAAAAAATCGAAATGCCACACTTGTATCACGACCCCGTACAGTACACCAAATATATATATACATATAGGCACGATGCCGTTCGCTCAAATGTGATCTGTCAACCAGTGTTCGAGGGACATCGCTTGAGCTTCGAGCTGAGTGCGCTGATAGCAGTCGGAATCCACGATGGTGTTTGAGTCATCCGGGCGGCCCCAATCATCCCAAAACATCGAGCAATTCGAAGGTGGAGCGCCATTTCTAAAGGTTCATGCAACGTGTGACATGTGATGCTCGCATGTACCATTATATACCGCAATAAGCCCTACCAACTCTCATCATCCAAGCCCTCGGCAGTCCTCTTCCAGCCCTCGCTCTCGCTCTCCCAATCGTCGTCGCCTTCTTCACCCGCTCCTACATCCACATGATCCTCATCCACTAGACCCGCATCAAACTTTTCCAATAATTGCTCATCATCTTCCTCTCCCTCGTCCCGGGCTTGACCTACGAAGCTAACTTCCTGCCCTCGTTTGATCGCTTTCAGCCGAGCAGCTTCGAGGGGGTTGAATATCGCTCGAACGCGTAACGCTTCTAGCTCGAGCTGCTTTTTCGAGCGCGGCCAAGGCGCTTGTGGCGAATGCAGCGAGAGCATCGATAATAGTGGCGGAGCTATCGAGGATGTCGGCGATGCAACTGTCGACGACAGCGTAGTCCCTTCCCGCATCAGAGACGGGGAAGTCGAATGCAACTCTTCCTCAGAGCCGTCCAATTCTTCTTCGTCCGACTTCTCCAGCTCGCTCGGACCAACGCTATCACTGTCGTGGCCTTTTCGCACAGCTCGGCGAGTAGGCACGATGACCACCCGCGTCTTCCTTTTCCCACCCTCAGGATCCCACTCATCCTCTTCGTCGTCACTGAATGACATAACCTTGTCTGGTCGTTTGGAGCGTGTAGGCGTAGCTTGGGAAGCAGCCGCTTCGAGCGATGGGTCTGGCGGAGGAGTAGGTAGACGAGTAGGCTCGTCGATGTCGTCGGTGTTCGGGATTGAGGTAATTAGGTCTTGACTGTTTCCGTAGTTGTCTTCTGAAACATCTGATGCCGATCTCGTAACCGATATTACCGGTGCCATTGCAGGTGCAGGTGTAGGCGATGGCGATCCAGCGATCCGCACTCCTTCTGACGGTCCATTTGTCTGCCGCCGTGAATGCTCATTCCCTTCCGCACCGTTCTCACTCTTCTTCTTCGACTTTCCTGCAGTTTTATCACTCTTTCCTATCCTCCCAAACAGTCCCATCATCTCGCTCGGTCTTCCTCGGCGGATAGCCTCATTTGCTGGTGCTCCGGCGGATCTGCCCGTCTTCCCACTTGTTACGTCTCCCACAATCTCCAGTGGCATTTTCAATGCACCAGTCGAGCTGCCGTTAGACATGGCATCATGGGACGCTTCCGTTTCCGCGAATAAACTCGCAAAGGATCTTCCAGACCCATTTACCGCTTTCAACGGAGATGGTCCTAATTCGTCCTCATCCTCGCTCCCATTTTCTTCTTCGCCATGATCCAAATGGAATCCCGACCCATTTCGTGGTACACTAAGATGGTGCCCGTTCGACCCATTTACTGGATGCGCTAACTGCGCGACTGCTGCCCCTTCGCCTCTCCGCCGCCGAGGCTGTTTGTCCTTGAGCGGCGTATCCTCTACCGGTTCGCCACGTAACCTCTTCCTTGCCCTTGTTCTGGGCGTGATCTCCATACCTGCTCTTTCGCGCTCCTTGACTTTTCTCAGTGAATTGGCTTCGAGAACTTCTTTCAGCTTCTTAGGTGAGGAAGCGTGAATGAATGGCGAAGAAGACGACGGGCCAGCTTGGTCAGCCAAATCGTATAACCGAGCTGCACTCGGACTTTTGCTGCTTATTGGGGATTTCCGCGAGGGTGTAGAGATCGCAAAAGGGTTGACAGGATTGGGATCGTGGACTGGGCCAGTATAAGCAACCTTCTTTGGCGTGGTGAAGAGCGTTCTGCCGGAACTCGAGGGTAGTGGTGGTATATCAGAAGACAGTGGAGGAGAAGATCGCATTGCCGCTTTCGAGGCGGTACGTTTGAGCGACCGTTTCGGTGTTCCTACCTCGTTTCCATTATGTATCGATGAGATGCTGCCGTTCTTCTCGATAGGAAGTCTAGATGGACCAGCAGAGGATTGTTCTTGGGTATATGAAGAACGACCACTAAGTCGTCGAGTAGGCGTGGGAGTGGTCGGATACTCGGAAGATGGGATGGTGCGTGGCGTACGGCCTGTCTGGGACGAAGACGATGTTGACGAGGAAGGGATTTGCAGAGATTGCGACGAGCGCTGTTGTTGGCTTTGACTCTGACTCTGGGACGAGCTCGAGGCTTTGGTCAATCGTCGATACAGCGCATACTGCTCGGCTGCATCGGCAGACATGGTATTAGCTCATGTATAGAACACAAGCGCAGCCCAACTCACCTATATTCCCCGGATCCCGCTTGATATCGTCCTTTGTGGGATCTCTTCCATTTTCAGCACGAAACGCCTTTTCCCAGCTCTTCACAGCCGCTTTGACCTGCGAGAGCTCCATTGTCTGACCTGTACAGCCAGCACAGCTAGCGTGAGCGATGTCCTGGACCGCAATGCTGTCTAGCTTGTAGCTAGTCGTATTGAAATGAGTTTGTATGTAAGTCGATGATAATCCATCGAATTGGATCGAGGACATGTCAGAAACGCGTCGCTCGCGTCAAAGCTGTTTGTAATGTCATTAGAAGCACGATATTCTAATGTCGATTACAAAAATTCTAATGCATGCGCCACTGCAGGTTTTGTTCCCGGTATCGCCGATCAAGAATGCGGGTTGAGATGAGATTTTGGAAAACGTTGAGATCGCCATTATTCCTACGACTAGCTGACCATCGTCTTCGCCGTGCACATCATAATTCACATCGACCCGTAGCTAGACACAGCACCGAGCTCGATACAGCACACTCCAACATGAGGCCATCAACATCCCTCTTGCCGTTCATGGCGCCCCGATCGGCTTTGCCTTTACCATTATCACTACCGCTAGCCTCAGCTTTCCGCTCATTTAGCACTTCCTCCCACTTCCGCGCCGAGCAGCCCACTGCTCAAGCAAAGGGCAAGCCGCGAATATCCGATAGACCATTCAAGATCGACCACAAACCCGTCTACCCCCCGCCTGTCAACCCGTTCGCACCGGTCCCACAACCGAAACAATACTCCGATCTCACTCTCAGAATTCTTAGAAGAGTCAATAAGCTCTTAGGGTACAATCGGAGACGCCGAACGTCCGCTAGAGAGACACAGAGGATCATGGGCGGGATCGTAGAAGCTGTCGAAGCCGATAAAGCCTTTTGGTATGGAGGTAAGTTTCCTCACTCTATTTTCTGCTCAGGACATCGCTGATCGTGACCCGTAATACTCGCAGAGTGCAACCTGCCCAGGTCCTTTCACACATTTTACTCGATCCACCTCGTCTATGTTCTCATCACCCTCATCCGTCTCCGCGCATTACCAAACTACATTCCCAACCCTCTTTCACCATTACCGCAACCGCGCGTACCTGGGCCACCAGGGTTAACACCACCAGCCCGACCACCTTCTATCACCGATACCATAGACAATCTCGTCTCGCCTACGCACGAATACCGGTATCAGCAACAGCTCTTAACGCACTTTTTCAACGTCGTAGAGAACGAAATCCGGTTAATGCTTGGACCGTCAGCGCAAGATCGGGAGATCAAGAGGATCATGGTGCAATATGCCAATCGATGGAATTTCGCCAAGATCGGCCTCGACTACGCCCTGGGCCTCACAAAGAGTGAAGTGGTAGAAGAGAGGGAGAAGGCAGATACAGAGCTGGCCAGTTGGGTATGGAGACTTGTGTTCGCACGCAGAGGTCAAGGAGAGAACGGCGAAGGTGAACTGGTCTGGCCAGAAGGAGAAGCGATGAAAGACGGTAAAGACCTCGAAATGGCAGGACAGCTTGAGCAAATCGTTCGATTCGTTAGAAGGGAGATCACCAGGCTCGAAGGCATCAGCAACAGGGATGTTATCGCCGGTAACGTGGCGTACTGGACCAAGGTCAAGGGATAAGCAGATAATAGTCTTGCACTGGAGGTAAATCATGTAGTCTTGGACATTATGGCTAGTAACGAGTATCGCACGACTCCGTAGGATAGGCTGTAATGCATGACACGAGACATGTTGCGAAGTAATGATGCTCTGCTATTGTATTGACGATTGCTGGGAGACGATCCAATACCGACTTGAACCTTGATCTAAATCTCCGGATTATCGCTCCCTTCTCACTTCTTCCCCTCCACGATGCCCTCTTCGAGCCTGACGACCTCGCCGTCGTCCGCAATGACCTTGTATCGGACTTGATGGTATTGTCAGCGATTGATTTTTGGTTCAAGGCACAAAAGCTCTCACCTATCCGCCAAGCACCCTCTTGTTGCGGTCTGATCGAGGTGAAATAGACAGTGCCGGCGCCTGAACAATCATCGTTCTCGTCAGCTACGGGAGCCCGATTGCGGCACGGTACATGAACGTCCGCCTTACCTTTACTGCCTACTATGCGGAAGCTGAGATCGACTCGACCTTGCATTAAGTTGACCTGATAGATGTCACTTAGTATATGCGAGCTATGACAAGCAAGCAGATTTTATACGGCTCGAGACTTACCGTTCCAGATATCCAAGGCTCGCCAAAGCCTGTATGCAAGATCAGCATTTTTATAGAACAGTCTGATGAGGGATGTTTACATACCCCACCAATTAGGCGCTAACCGTACGTTGTTGCCGAGGACAGCAGCAACTTCTTTCGAGTTCCGGAGACCGAATGTCACTTGTCGCAGCACAGATGAAGCGAGGCGTTCTGCGTGGCGGTACGAAGGAGCAAGTAAAGTAGATGAGAGCTGGTCAGCATGGCGACTGATCGATACTTGTGGTCGAAGCTGTAGCGAAGGGCTCTAGCGGAAGAGCGACTTACCCGAATTGGTCGCTTGCAGGAGGAAGAGACCCCATCCTACACCAAGTAAGCCAAGAGCTAGGACTACGTGAGCAGAATTACAAGGTTAGTCAGCTGATCTACCTCTTTGCTCGAGTTGCGAGTGACTCACAAAATGGGACTCGGCTCTATTACGTCAATTATGGACGAATTGGTTTCGCAGCCATCTGGTGAGCTGGAGCCCAAGATGCACGTTAGAGGTACGGCTCACCTTGAGCTTTGGCAGATCCCTTTCTCCTGGTCGCTCATAGATCAAGCGTGGTTTGCTCGGTCCCGCAAACGCCTGTGGCCCGCTGGCTTTGCCTGCAGCGCCCACGGTGCTGCTAGAACCAGGATTTTGCACAGGATTTGATTTGGTCACTGGGCTTTTGGAAGTCGGAGGGATCCCTCTGATATCTTCAGGATTGTAATTAGGTCCAGCAGCATTAGCTCGAGGTGCCGATTTTCCCGCAAACGTCTCTGGCTCAAGAGGCGGAGTAGCGGTAGGTATAGTCGAGGCTAATCTCGCTCGTGAGGCTGATCTCGATGCGGCTAGCGGTAGTCGGAGCGAGGATCGTGCGCCCATCAGCGTCACAGTCCGAAGAGTAGTTATGGGCAGCATCTCTCGGTTTCTTGAATTAAGTGAGAACAATAGACTGAAAGTGCGGAATGTACAATGTGGTTCCTATATGCAGGCAACGAGCAACGACGACAAGTTCCGGTTTCTTTCGAGGCCGGAAATCGAAATTTGTTCCAATACGATCCTGACCATTACAAACTATCGTATTGAATACAGAGTCATTACCAAACAATTACTAATAGCCGTTGAATCTCTAAACGCGCCAGCTGGCAAGCCGACGCGCTCTGCTCATGATAGATCAACGTGAACATCATATTACAAACAATATCATCAGCAGTCAGCCATCTACTACTTTTCTCGCTACCTTGACTTAAGCCACTGGCAGCGCTGGGATATAGCACGCACAATGGCACAGAACGAATTGACCGTACCTGGTGAGCTGGCTCATACGTCCACTGTTACGAAATCGTGGAAAGAGCTAATGTTCTGTTGTTAGAATTTGATGCGGACGTCAAGCGCGAGCTAGCCATTGGTAAGTCGAGTGACAATAACCTCATTCTGTCTACAGACAATGACAACTGACTGCTCATCTACCTGACTCTCTGTATTGCTTGACTCGCAGCCGATGGGGACAAGGCAGTTCGATATCTCCGCTACCAAGCAAAGGAGACAAAGGAGTACCTCGCTCACTTACGGCCCAGAGTCAAGGGCGTGGACAATTTCTGGCTCGTTACGCTCGTAAGTCAGCGGCTGGATATATGCAATTAACATAGCTGACGGATACGAATGATGGCCAGATGAGCCATTCTGAGCTTGCGAAGAACCTTAGCTCGAGGCTGGATATACAAGCGCTCTCATACCTCGAGGACGTCGAGCTGGTCCAGGACCCAAAAGATTTCAGACCATATGAGATTGTCTTCGTGAGCGGGTTTCTTATACTAATTTGTCTCGTAACAACAGCTGAAGACAACATCGTTCATACTCTTCTCAGCACTTCAAAGAGAACCCATACTTTACCAACACAAGCTTGTCAAAAAAGTACAGCTTGAAGCCGAATCTGAATCCTGCGCCAGAAGACGGCTCGACCAACGATGAACTGAGAGAGTTCGACGCTTCGACAGATTACGAGTTTTCGGTGAGTTCTCATCATCCTGTATCAGCGCTTCCTGCTCCTCACCCAGTCGCTCTAAACCGGTGACTGGCGACAAAACTGGTTGGGAGTTGTACTGATGCTGCTCGCTTTGCTTGATAGTCTACAAAGATCGAATGGAAGTCTGACGAGAACAACCTCTGCGCCAAGATGCCTCGCGAAACGCAGAATGCAGATGATAATGGTTCTGATGGTGGATACGAGGGCGATCCAGGATCGTTCTTTTGGTATTTCGCAGCCGCAGACGATATCTTTGATGTGAGTATATCGTTGTACTTGTAACACGAATGCTGGCTGATCACGCCATTGTGATCAGATCGGAGACATACTTCGAAACGATCTCTTGCCTGAAGCATACGCATACTTTGATGGGAGGGGGACAAATCAGACTGAGCCTGATTCCGACGCCGAGGAAGATGAGCTGGATGAGGAAGATGGTGATGACGACGAGGAGATTGATCTGGAGGAGAGCGAAGACGAGAAACCAGATAAGAAGAAGAGGAAGATATAAGAAGTGTGGTGAAGACCAGGGGCACGGCGTGAAGAATCAAAGCAGAACAGCAGGGGTTATCTGGATACTCAGTCTGCACGACGAGCGCGACGGCGAGCAAGTCAAAATGCAATGCTTCAAAACATGATGAAGAATAGATCTGCGACGCTATCCAAATGATATAACACGGATGCATTGTATATGCTGCATGCTGCATGTTGTATAAACACATCTACCGAGCGGCCATGTTGGATCTGTAACCGAAACAAAAAGGTCAATGAATGTATATAGCGTGATAGAAGCCGCACTGACCTGTTGAGGTAGGCGACCTTGTGCCTCTCTTCCAACCACTTGAAGACCTCGCTCTGACCTTCAAGCACGGCCAAAACCTCTCGCGCAATCCTGGCATCTCGAGATACGCCGCCTTTCCTTCCTCTCTCAGCAGCTTTGAGCAACCATGCCACACCTTGTCGAGACCTTTGTCTCTCCGTCAATCCTCGGGGAGTCAATACTGTTTTGGCGGATTTTCGCATCGAGAGCATCTTGATGGATGGTGAGGACAGCAGGATTGCTTGGCGGACTAATGGCTGAGGCGCGAGGTTGGTTGTTGTTTGGCTATTGCACGAGTGCGTAGACAGTCACAGTCAGTTGCGAACATGAAACCAGTCTGCTTCCCCAGTCGTAAGAGCAGAGATTGGTCGATAGCTATGCTAGTGACGTCGCGGAGTGTGATAATAGAAAGCAGACGGAGAAAATACTCACATCATCTCGAGAATACGGGAAACCATCTTCTGCGCTTCGCTCTTCTTCCCATCCTTCATTAAACAATTAGTCAACATGTCCAGCGTCGGGTCCACACTAGGCGGTAAAGAATGAGGATCGTATCCTATCCCATTGGCGCCAGTCGCTTGTGATATCGAAGATATAGATGTGGAAGAGGAAGCGGGCGAAGAGGTGGAGGAGGAAGAGGAGGATGAGGGGATATCGAATATATCGCGAATAGCCGCAAAGCCAGAATTGATAGGTGCCGGCGCACTCGATGAGCCCCCTGCGCCAGCTGCTGCCAGTGTGCGAGAAGAGGATGCGAGGCGTCTCACGCTTCCCAGAGTGTGCCGGAGAGACATGATGTCGGTGTAGTGTGTGTAATGAGTGGATTGTAGATGTCCGAAATGCACTTTGAGCATGTTTCGACAATTTCATCTTTGCCTTGCTTCGAGCTTCGATTTTGGCTCATACCACTCACTTCTGGTTTTCGCAAAATTACGTAAAGTCCTCCACCGGCTGAAAAAAAAGTTGAAAGAGCAAGCTGTCTCAGCCAGATGTGCATCATCACTGTCAATAAAAATCTTATAAGTGATAAACGAGTCTTATAGATTATCAAAACGTAAAGATCATCCGGCACGATGGCAAAACGCACGTCCGAAGCCGCAGAGCTGCCCTCGAGCAAAGCCGCCGCAAGGGGCCAGGAGACGGCTCGAAAGCCTGAAGGTGTTGATGAGGATATGGGCGAGTTCGAGGATCGCTGGGAGGACGAGATTGAGAGTGAAGACGAGGTTGTAGATGTCGAAGCTGAGGGCGAGGGCGAGGGAGATGGTGAGTGATTCTGCGTCTATTGCTGTAAAGTATCTGAGTGAAATGTGGTGTTCAAAAACTAATGCGTTTAACTGGTAGATGACTTTACCCCAGCTCAGGAAGACTCCGAGCCTGCTCCTCAGCCGTTACAGACCTACCTCCCTGGGCAAGCTATGGAAGCGGACGAGCACCTTGTTCCTGACAACTCTGTCTACCTCGCTCTTCACTCTTTATCATACGCATGGCCTTGCTTGTCGTTTGACGTGCTTCGTGACGACCTAGGCTCGGACCGAGCCACGTTTCCTCATACAGCATGGATCGTCACTGGAACTCAAGCAGGGGAGGTTCCGGGTCAAGGAAGCAAAGCAAAGGATGAAGTGGTCGTTATGCGCCTCGGCAACTTGAGCAAGACGCAGCATGACGATGACGACTCGGATGGCGAAGGCGACGACGAAGACGATGATGGGACAGACGAAGATGCGACATTGGACTATCTCTCGATACCGCATATTGGCTCCGTCAATCGTATTCGCGCTCAACCTTCTCAGCAGGGCTCAGCTATGCCTGATCCGTACCACGTTGCAACGTTCTCGGAAACCGGTAAAGTGCACATATTCGACGTGCGTCCTTATATCGATACACTGGCCGGACCATCTTCTCGCCCTAGACAGAAATTGCCCGTACACACTATCTCGAACCACGGGAGATCCGAGGGCTTCGCCGTCGAGTGGGGATCGACAGGCTTGCTTACTGGAGATATCGACAAGAAGATCTTTTTGACGACAATCACTCCTACGGGATTCACTACTTCCCCTCAACCGTATCTATCACATACGAGCTCAGTAGAAGATCTTCAGTGGTCGCCCTCAGAACCGACAGTGTTCGCATCTGCATCAGCAGACAAGACAGTCAGGGTCTGGGATGTGAGAGCTAAAGGAAGGAAGAGCGTTGTGTCCGTCGAAGCGCACGAGGAGGACGTTAATGTCATCAGTTGGAATAAGGGCGTCGAGTACTTGATCGTGTCTGGAGGCGACGAGGGTGGTCTCAAAGTCTGGGACTTAAGGATGTTCAAGGGGTGAGTGCGGTGTTTGATCACATAGCAACTGAGCGCTAATATGTCGATGTCCGTTTGCGTCACATAGCAAACCAACACCCGTTGCCCACTTTGCATGGCATACAGCACCGATAACATCAGTGGAATGGCATTCTACCGATACGTCCGTGTTCGCAGCGTCAGGCGCCGACGACCAACTCACCATCTGGGACTTGTCCGTCGAGCCAGATGAGGACGAAGCTCCAGCCGTCGTTGCTCCTCATCCATCGACAGCACCTGTCATTCCACCTCAATTACTGTTTGTTCACCAGGGTCAAAAAGATGTCAAGGAATTGCACTGGCATCCTCAAATCCCCGGAACAATCATTTCCACCGCTAGTGACTCGTTCAACGTCTTCAAGACTATCTCTTGTTAATCTCTCTCCCACTCTCATTTCACAAGAACGAGGCGACAAACTGTCGTTTAGGAGTCAAATGGCATATAGGTACCCATTAGTCGCCTAGATAGAGCTGTGGCCTACATACGATGCATCTGTCGAAAATGACTATGAGAAATGACTGGATGTACAACTGAATTGGACAAATATATAACAACAAAGTTCAACGAAACAAGGGTTACTTCTCCATCTATGGGCGTGCTGTACCTCTCGATCTGCAAGGGTCTACCCCCTAGTCAATGCTCGTCCTCTCCTGATCGAAGGGCTCCTCTTCTCGCTCTCTTTCGGCCAGTTGTCGCCAAATTCCCTAGTTATGGTATCAGCGTCTGTTTCAATTCAACCTTGACCAGGTCTCAAATCTTGTCACACAGCACTTACCACTTGAAACAATCAACACAATCTTCTTCCGACTCGGGCTTGGGCACACCACCATGTTTCTCCCAACCACCATCACCGTCCTCGTCATCATCATCATCATCCGGGTTCTTTCCTTTGTTTTTGCCAGGACCTTTTCTGCCCCAACCCCACCAGAAGCTCGTCTGAACATCCCCTTCAGGAGCCCGTGGCCCCTCTGTTCCTGGCCAAGGATCGGCGAGTACTTTGTTGATTATTTCATTTACGCGATGGGTGCGGACGTCCACTGCCCAGCCTTTCACTGTGACTGTGTCGTAAAGGATTGTCCGGCCAGTGTGACACTTGGATTCGAGAGCCTGTGATGATATCAGCTGAGCTTCGTGAGGACTGATGATCACGTGTACGCAGCTGAATTCAAGAAATGGAGATATGCACTCACAAAGCCAGTAGCGTAACAGCCAGAATAGGTACCGGTGCACGCTCCCATAGGTATAGGATCGGCAGTATGGTAGATATGCGTAATACCCGTCTTTTCGACTGGCATTCCCGGTGGTAACGGAAGATGCAGTCGTTCAGCTGCAAGGCGCTCTCCGGGGGCTTCGACCGATACTGCTGGCGCGCCGAACGACAGTCCCACAAGGGAAGCGAGAGATCCACCGAGCTGTACTCTCGTCAGCAAGGTATACCCGCTTTTCGAACAGACTCCTACATACCGAATGTCCAACGAGCCAGATCGTTGCGTTGGGATACATGTACGTTACGTTGTTATACAAGTTCTGGCGAAGAGTCAGCGCAATGATACATCAATGGCCAATCAAGGGTGCTACTCACTGTACCGACAGTCGCATACACGCTCTCAGACACTAGCGAGTCCTCCAAGCATGTCTGCTCGCACTTCCATCCTCCTGCATAACAATCACACACGGGTGTCCAAGAGAAATCAACTCTGGCACAGCAGCATGAGAATAGGAGGTTGTCCTATAAGCCAATACGTTATCAGTTCTGCGGACCACGACTATGGTGCGACACTGGACTGACGTTGAACTTGTCGTTCTTGGCGGTTGGACCGCCTGTGCCCAGTACACCAGCTGAGGTTCCTTTTATCGAGATAACAACAGTGGAGTTGGTGGGATCGGCGAACTATTTGCCAAAAGATTAGCAATCGTATGGCAGATGAGGATAGGTTGACTCACAACATGACCTCGCAATCCATCGGCGTTCGCCTCCCAGCCAAAGGGCACGGTGGCGTTGTACTCTCCTACAGGCCACCATTCGCCACTGTCAGGCGTGACATATGCGTTACTCGTCATCTTCGCCAATGTTATCAAGGTTTGCCGATCACCGACATCTGGAGCGTCGACTTCCACATCGTCCCATTCGCCTTCGAGGTCATTCATATTGGGCGCCACCCATGTTTCGGACATGTTGAGTCCTTGTCCAGCGGACATTGTCCAAGGCGCATGTGGCCGAGTCTGTAGTCTATGTGATAATGCCCATGAGATCATTCGTGGTGGTCGGATTCTAGGACGACGAATGATGATCTTCTTAGTCCTGATGCTCAGTCCGCCACGACTGAGCGCGGGCAGATCGCCCTCTGATGCTGCGACGGGATAGTCATGTGCAAAGAATGAGGCCGACGTCGAAGTATTGTGCAGAAGCAAGGTTGGGTTGGTACCGTTGAGGAACGAGTGGGCGTGGGCGTGGACAGGCTGGAAGCTGAGTGTCTTTGTTTGTTGAGATGGAGTAGAAGAGGTAGTGAGTAGCGATGGAAGGAGGTACGTCGCTAATTGTGCGACGATGGGGATGTGCATCGTGCACGTCTGTGTCGAGTTGTTCTCCAACCGATTAGGATGCTATCAAGTGTTATCTAAGTGAACAAGTGAAGTGAAGTTGGTTGTGAATGTGATTATGCTGATTAGTCCGGTTACTATCTACAGTGGGCTGCAGTGATTCCCTAACGCGGCAATCGCAAGCGCACCGACTCGTAATTGGGTGGCAAAATAATCTCGATACTGGCTAGATCCTACACTTTTCATCGATGAAATCTATATGGATTCTCCGCATTCTTTAAACTCTGCGTACATCCGTCACGAGATGCTCTGCACTACCCATAAGCCACCAAGCATGCAGCCGATGTACAACCTACAGGAGACTGACAAGGGTGATAACGATCAGTGACCTGCTTATGTGGGTGGACATTACAAGCCACCTGCCTCGATCGGAACCAAACACGACTGTGTGACCTCCACTCGTGATGGCCAACATTACGAAAACGTCATACTGTGATGACAGCAAATGACCTATTAACATCGTGTCGAGAGCTTCCTTCTCTGTCTTACACTTTCAGCCTTAATCCAATGCGAGTGATTGGCAATATGGTATCGACACGATCCAAAGGACAGAACGGCTCTACCGTCAAGACGGAGACAGGTGGTGGTGAAGCCCCATCTGCTAAAACAGGGGAGAAACGTGCTGCTCCTGCTTCAGCTGCGGAAAACAAAGCCAAGCCGGCTAGTAAGAAAGCCAAGAAAGTAGAGAAGGAAGGGAAGCTTGATATATCCGAGGATGGCCAGTTGGGCCTGAAGAAGGAAGACGAAGTGAAGGATCCGAGAGCAGCTGACGAGAGCAAGGCGGACGGGCGTGATGCTCAGGATGCCGAGCAGCAAAAAGGCAAGGTGGAGAAGGAGAGTACGCCTGCTGGGTCAAACGATGATCCCAAACATGGTGAGTCTCTTCTTCAAGCTCGGTTGTGCCATGGAGAGAAGCTCATACTGTCTCGCATCCTCCCAGGTACACTCGAATCAGGACATATCTATTTTCTATATCGACCCAAGGTCGAAGTGGAAGACCCCGAGTCCATCGACGATGTGTCCAAGTGAGCCCTCCATTCCTCATTGTAGGCGGGGACTTTCCTTCTGGATTCCTTGACCAGGAATTATTGGTCTTTGATCTTGCCGTGGTCTCTTCTGGCCGATGGAGACGAGGCTGACGCGATGCCCCTCTCCCAGATTCCATATCCTCCTCATTCCCAAATCCAAGCCATACGATACAGGGCATTATCACCGAATTATTGAAGTAGGCAAGAAGAAGCTGCCTGATCCAGGAGCCAAGCACCAAGTGATCTGGGGTCTAGTCTCGGGTGTAGGCAGTGACGAGTCGGCTCTGAAAGATACCTTTGGTGCTTATGAGTATGATACGAAAACGAGGGGTGAGCTGGTGCCGTGCATCTAGGAGCGCAGTAGACGTATAGCATAGCTGATAATGATCCCAATATTTGTTGCACCTTATAGGCCACAGACATCAGCCCGCTGCTCGGCCAGCTGCCCGAGGTCACTACATTCTCCATTCCCCGCGAGACGAGCTGGCCGATTCACCAGACCATAATCGGCAAAGAGACTTCAAGACTTTATTAGCTTACGAAATCACTACGCCCGCTGCTGAAGATTTCGGCAGAGTCCAAAGTGACTTAGGCCTGGCATCCAAGGGCGCGGTAGTGCTGTCAGTCAAAGACCCGAATGTCGAGTCGAGGGGTAATCCCAGAGCTGCCGGTATACCGCGGGAGAGGCGAGCGCAGGTAAGCCTTGAATCTCTTCATCAATTATCATAAGCAGGATCATGCTTAATACTGCCAATGGTAATACTTACTTGTAATACTTTGGTGCGCAGTACCCAGCCCACCTGCAAGACCTATTCCAAAATCGTCGGTTTATCCCGGCCAACCCACCATCTTTCCTCTCGTACAGCGGAACAGAACTCTTGATCATCTCTTCCCCACACCAACTGCACGACAGTCTAGGTCAAAATGGTGAAAAAGTCGAAGAAGATCTGGATCACGCTGCGGAAGACGAGACTGTCAATGTGGATGAAGCTTTGAAAGAGCTGGGTTTGAACAAGAAAGAATTTGAGGAAGAAGCCCTCGAAGGCGCGTGGACATGATGTCTTGTACAAGTTTTGCCGATCATATCCCTGAGAATCCCAAGTCGAAACTCAACCTGAGCAAAGAAATGTATCAAGTAATTGACGAACGCACATTGCTCGAACCAATGTGATGATACCCACAGCAACCAGGATTGTGTCGTGGTCGTACGAAAGCAGAGAACGCATGAACATGAACATTGGAGCAGCAATAGTAACAAAAATATTGCATTAATCTTATCAAAGGTAAATAAAATACGAAATACAATCGGAGATATAGCTAGGGAGATGGGTGGGAGTCAGACGAGCAGATTCATGGCGAGCTGATCCATAAATATGACAAAGCTGCCGCGCTCAGCCTTATGTCGCGTAGGGCAACAACTCCGACCCTCGTGCTGGAAGTCCTTCTCCGCTCTATAATCTCAATCTATGCTGGTCATTCGTATCGTAGTGAGATATCTGACAACGCGCTTAGATTTAGAGAACAAGGGTGACATCGCCGACGTCAGTGTGGGCGATGATCTTGCTGTGTCCCGGAGGAGGAGGGGGAGGGCCACCAGGACCCTTGGGTCCCTTGCCTGGTGGAGGAGGTCCGCCAGGTCCTTTAGGGCCTTTGCCCTTTCCAGGAGGAGGAGGTCCGCCGGGACCTTTAGGACCTTTGCCGGGAGGTGGAGGACCGCCAGGACCTTTGCCTTTGCCAGGAGATGATGGGGGACCGCCGGGACCCTTGCCCTTTCCAGGTGGAGGAGGGCCGCCCGGGCCCTTGGAGCCCTTGCCGGGAGGAGGAGGTCCGCCGGGACCCTTGCCTTTGCCAGGAGGGGGAGGTCCGCCAGGGCCCTTAGGCCCCTTGCCAGAAGGTGGTTTACGGTCATCGCTCTCGCTGTCACTGTCGAAGTCCACTTCCGAGTCTCCGAAGAAGCTTCGTCGCTCGGGTTGATTCTCCTCAGACTGCTCCTCAATCTCGTTCGAGAAGTCAAAGTCAATCTCGGTGGCGTTACTGGTGTGGTTGTGGTGCTTAGCGAGGACGAGACCCTTCTTGAAACCGCCAGTCTCGCCAACGACCTCCTTGATTACCTTCTCCTTCTTCCATCCTTCGGGAATGGATACATCGTATTCACCCTTGAAAGTGCCAGCCTCGTAGAAACCGCGGAAGCTCTTGGCAGCCTTGACATCGACGTCACCGGTGTGAGAGAAAGCCTTGACAACGGAAGAAACGAAAGGAGGCTGGTGCTCAATAGCGACCTTGATCGAGCCAGTAGTGGAGAAGGCACCAATGAAAGTGGGAGGAGGAGGGCCGTGGTGCTTGCCGGGACCATGAGAAGGGCCACCAGGACCCTTAGGACCCTTGCCGGGAGGTCCGCCAGGTCCTTTAGGGCCCTTGCCCTTTCCAGGAGGAGGAGGTCCACCGGGTCCCTTGGGTCCCTTAGGTCCCTTGGGGTCCTTAGCGAACATACGGAAAGGCCACCAGGATGAGACACCAGCGCCGTGGTAGCCACGACGGTCCTCGGGCTGCTCTTCGACGTCGGAAGCAAAGTCGACCTCGTCGTTGTCCTCTGACATCTCACGGTCCTCACGCTCATGCTTCTCGCCGAGGTGTTTGCCGTGGTGTTTAGGTGGGTGAGGGTGAGAGCCGTTCTTGCCGTGAGGAGGAGGAGGGAAGGCGGGAATGACATTAACCTTTGCGTCGATGGCACCGGTGATAGTCTTCAAGATCAGAGCGTGAGAGACATTGAAGGTTCCGCTGACATCGCCAGCAACAGTCTCGAGCTCGATACGGCCACCGACAACGGAAGCGAGGTCAATGGCACCGTTCTCGGAGCGGACATTGAGGTGACGGAAGTGCACATCCTCGGCAGAAGAGTCAATGGCGAGGGTGAGCGATTTGGTGGATGACAGAGACAGCGAAGGAACGCGACGCTTGTTGGCGGGAAGAATGACGTGTACGGTGTGGTAGGCTTGAGACTCGGATGCCTGGTATATTAACGTCAGCAGGATTCAACGAAATATATGACTGATGTACTCACGAAGAGAGTGAGCGCATCGGTGTGCTCGCCAGTCTTCATCTCAACATCGCCGACCTCGCCAGCCCAGAGGGACTCGACGATGATCTCGGCCCCGTGCCTGTCATCTCCCTCGACCTCGATATCGGATCGGGAGATGATGACTTTTCCCTCGAGACCCTCAAAGTTGAGGTTGAAGTGCCTGTGGCGGGAGAATTGCACGGGGAAAGAAGCGTTGGCAGCTGAGAACTCGCTGTCGAGGAAGTTGACAGTGACAGCGTCGGCATAGTTGGTGGGAACAAGAGTGAGCTGCGGGCGCAGCGCATTAGCTTTGTACTCATTCAAGCCACAATAAATGCAACTACTTACATCTTCGTCATCTTGGTGATGGTGGTGAGGACGACGGCCGCCCTCGAAACCCTCAAAGTCAAAGTCTCTTGCACCGTCAAACTCGAAGGGCTGCAAGCCGTGTTGACCGTGGTGACGATGGTGACCAGTGGCAAAATGCGCAGTCTTGTGCGCAGCAGTCGCGGTGAACCAAAGGAGCACAAGAGCGAGAAGTGCTTTCTTTGGCTTGGAGAGGTTGTTGACGCTCTCCTTGGCGCGGGTCACGTAGGATGGCTTGTCGCCACCTAGACGAAGTCCAACTGAAGCCGGGTGGTAGTAGGCTACGTCGACATCGTCGATGGGGGCCTTTTCGTCCGCGGGGACTTGATGGTATACTGGCAGGCTCGCCATGTTGCGAGAGGTCTTGATATCACTGGTGTTCGTCCAGGAATACAAGAACAATAGTGGGATGTGGAAAGTGGGATGGACAGTGGATCGTGAATCCAAAGGTGATTATGAAGAAGAAAGAACAGAAGAGAAGAGAGAAGTGATGATTTTTATAAACAAGTTTGTGCTTAGTATGTGAAAAGTGATCCAAGTGCACAGTCGTAAAAAGCGCAAAAGCGATTTCGTCTGTTGCACAGTTCCACTTTGCACTTTGCACTTTGTTTTCGGATCGCTGGTCTGCTGTCGACGCAGATAGATGGGACGACTGTGAAAATGGAGCGACGGCGACTGGGTACTGCTGGCTGCTGGCTGCTGACTGCCGAAAGCTCAGTTGATTGCGGTGGTATTACGGCTTGTCGATGTCGCTAGCTAATACCAAACAACGAAAGCGGGGCTGAGTAGTGCGAATTGGCGAGCGCAAGGTTCCGTGGTTCCAAGGGATGCAAAGTGATCAGAACGAGATAGTAACCTAGTTGGGAATAGGGCGGAATCGGCGCAGCGGAGCAACGCCAGGACGCACTGTCGGTCTTGTGAATGTCCGATGCGTGAGTGCGCTAAGGGGACGAGGGGAGAATGGGAGATTGCCTGCCCGTCGTCAGGTCAATCCTGGAGTTACGGCGAGCAGAGTGAGCGTGACACGGGTAGCAACGCATGAGGAGTAGGGTAAGTAACACAACGAAATCGACATTCTCGCAGCTGCGCAGTCGCACTCAGACAGCAGCGCAAAGCTGTGCCATGCCATTGTTCGCTTGATCAGCTGGTTTGCTGGTTTGTCGTACGCAGCGGCTGAAAGCGGGCTGCGCATCTGAAGCAGGCGCAGGCGCAGCCGGGTCAAACAAAGTACCGGTTGTCCTGTTGGGGTGAGGGCGGACGGGTGATGTTGCTGCGCAATTATCCCACAGCGACTGCGTATTGCGTACTGCGTTAATAACAGTGAAACAACGAACCGAATAAGGTAAAAGCTGAGTCTTTTATTACGGCCGAAGTCCACATCACCGTTTACGTAAAAAGATACAGAACACACGGGTTGAGAGGCGATGAGACGATTATTATATACATGACGACAAACATTGCTATATTCTTCTATGTGTATGACTACGATGCAAGGTTGAACTGCGAGTTGGGGTATATGTTATGATGATGCTGATGGACAAGAGGACCGGAAAGACATATCGTAGATTAACGTGACGTATCGTAGTAGAAGAAAGACGATTCTGAGAGAATTCGCAGTATCGTTGTGGGGATATGATGGTGATTGGGGAAAGCCCGTTGAGGGCTGCTGTCTCGATGACGACTATGCGTATTCCTCCACAGTACCGCATTCGCAGACAAGATTAAGATCGCCAGCGGCTGTGTTGCAAATCATCATTAGTAAAGCCGATCGAGAGATTGCGGTACGCATGAAGTGAACCCACCGTCATCCACTCTTCCTACCGAAGGCCAGAACTTGCTTCGCTTCAATCCGGCAACGGGGAAGACGGCCTTCTCTCGAGAGTATGGTCGATCCCACTTGTCTGCCGTCAAGAGGGAGAGAGGATGAGGAGCATTTTTGAATACGTTGTTATCCTTGGGCTGAGATCCCGATGTGATCTCATCCACCTCTTTACGGATTGAGATGAGGGCGTCGATGAATCTATTGCGTGACTCAAATGAGCAACTTTATCCCCATGCGAAATAAGACAACTCTCACCTGTCCAGCTCGTGCTTGGGTTCCGACTCGGTTGGCTCAATTAACCAACACGATGAAGTAGGCCACTGAGCAGTCGGAGGGTGGAAACTGTAATCTTGCAATCTCTTCGAGAAATCGACCACCTTTAGGCCCGCAGTCTTCTCAAACTCTCCCAAGTCGATCAGACACTCGTGAGCCACACGGCCGTTCTTGTTCGTGTATCGAACGTTGTAGTAAGGCCTCAAGCGCTCCGCAATGTAGTTGGCGTTAAGAAGCGCGATTTTTGACACTTGGGTCAAACCTTCTCCGCCGAGCATCTTGATGTACGCCCAAGAGATGGTGTTGATACTAGCTGATCCCCAAGGAGCCGCCGAGACCGCAGAAATAGGAGACGATCCGCCTGTGGGCACAAGAGGATGGGTGGGAAGGAACGGCGCGAGGTGAGACTTGCAGCTGATCGGTCCGACACCAGGACCACCGCCACCATGAGGAATCGAGAAGGTCTGTGACGTGTGACACATCAGCTCCTATTCAGCTACTTTTGAACAGCCAACTCACCTTGTGCAGATTAGTGTGGCTGACATCGCCGCCAACACGACCCAAGCTAGTCAAACCAACCAGACTGTTACAGTTTGCACCGTCAACGTAAACCTGTCCACCGTTGTCGTGCACGATCTGACAAGCCTCCTCTATACCTTCCTCGAAAACACCGAATGTGGAAGGGTAGGTGACCATGAATGCGGCAAGTTGGTCCTTGTGTTTCTCTGCCTTCTCCCTCAGATCGTCCAAGTCAAGCGAGCCATCATTGAGCGCTTTGATGGGAACCACTTTGTAGCCTACCATAGCGGCGCTCGCGGGGTTGGTGCCATGCGCGGAGAGAGGGATGAGACAAACGTCCCTGTGGCCCTGGCCTTGCGATTCATGGTATGCTTGAATGACTCGGAGTCCTGCATACTCGCCCGAAGCACCAGAATTGGGCTGGACGGAAGTCGCATCATAGCCGGTCACAAGCGACAAATCGTTCTCCAACTCCTTGATCAAGACTTCGTAACCCTTAGCTTGGTCGACGGGAGCGAATGGGTGCAAACCGCCAAACTCCTTCCACGATAAGGGCACCATGGACGAGGTGGAGTTCAACTTCATTGTACACGATCCCAAGGGGATCATGCCGTGAACGAGTGAATAGTCCTTTTCTTGCAGATGCATCATGTACCTAAGCATGTCGGTTTCTGAGTGATGCTTGCCGAAGACGGTTTGTTTGAGGAAATCAGAAGATCGAGCAAAAGTTGCGATGGGTGACTTGACCGACTCTGAAGTGAGCTCGAGCTTGTTCGCGAGCTCCTCCAGTACATCCGGCTCGACCTCGTTTTGCCCCTTGACGCGGTAGAAGACATTGACGATATCGGTCAAATCAAGCGGACCGACGCTCTCATCCAGTGTGACACCGATCGTTTTGTCATTGATGGGACGGAAGTTGATGCCAGCGCTGACTGAGGCTTCGTGCACTTGAGCAGCGGTGACGCCAGCCGTGGAAACGTCGATGGTCAAGGTGTCGAAGAATGTCTTGTTGACGATGGTGAACCCTAGTGATGAGAGAGATTCGGACAAGACACGAGTAAGCGAGTGCACCTTGCCGGCGATGCGTCGGAGACCCTCCGGTCCGTGATACACGGCATACATCGCCGCCATGTTGGCAAGAAGGGCTTGCGCGGTGCACACATTTGATGTAGCTTTCTCGCGGCGAATGTGCTGCTCTCGAGTCTGCAGAGCGAGTCGGTAAGCAGGCTGGCCTCGAGCATCTTTACTGAGACCGACGAGTCTCCCTGGCATCTTACGCTTGAGCGCGTCCGAGCAAGCGAAGAAAGCGGCATGGGGTCCTCCATAACCGGCGGGCACACCTATCAGACCGAGAGGTGAGCCCTGAATCAGTATGTAGATGACCAGAAAGGAACATACCGAAGCGCTGCGAGTTGCCCAGAACGATGTCCGCTCCCCACTCTCCCGGCGGAGCGAGCATAGTCAAAGCGAGCAGGTCCGACGCAACCACCGTTTGAGCACCGGTCGATTTGACTTTGCTTGCAACGTCTGCCCAGTCTCCGATCTCTCCGTTGACATCGGGGTATTGAACCAACGCGCCCATCAACTTGGCCTCGCCCAGCTTCTCCACTTCCTCGACAAACGACTTGTTGTCTTTAGCAACTTGAAGGTCGATACCGAATCCGGTCGCACGAGTCTGCAGAACAGCAATAGTCTGGGGTGCGACTGAAGGAGAGACAAGGAAGACTTTCTTGCCCTTTGAAAGCTTGTTCTTGGGGACGGAGGCGAGGCACATCGCCATGGCCTCTGCTGCTGCAGTAGCTTCGTCAAGCAAAGAAGCGTTGGCGATGGGCAGACCCGTCAGAGAGATGGCGACAGTTTGAAAGTTGATGAGGGATTCGAGACGTCCTTGAGATTGCTCAGGGGAGTAAGGAGTGTATGCGGTATACCAAGCGGGGTTTTCAAGGATCTGAGAGGCTTATCAGCGATGTACTTCGTTGACGAGTTAGGCTTTAGTTCCCACTCACATTCCGCTGGATGACAGGTGGCACGATCGCGTTGTGGTATCTGCGAGACTATATGAGCTATGTGGGAAAAAAAAGGACGACTGTCTAGCTCACCCCATGCCGATATAGCTCTTCATGCCCTTGTTCAGCCCTGCGACTTCCTCTGCTCTTCGACTGAGCTCTAGCTCGCTGAGTGCTCTCACGCCATTCTTGCCTTCCTTGTTGGTCAATTCGTCAACGCGCACGTTTCTCGGGATTGTCTCATCAATGAATTCATCGAGAGTTTTGTAGCCCAAAGTCTCGAGCATCGACTCGATGTCATTATCTCTCGGACCGATATGTCGGGGAGCAAACGTATCTAACGGAGTGAAAATAGATGTCTGGGAAGGGTGATGAGAGGCGGACGGTGCATGTGGATGGGGTTGCACGGCCGTAGTGGATGAGCGGTTGGAGGGTGTCGGGGTGGGTCGCAAGAGTGTACGGGTAGTAGAGAGGGATCGGATAGCGGGGAAGTGAGAACGCGTGATGAGCCTCGCGCCGCGGCGAGCGATGTGGAGGGACATTGTGATAAGCGTTTTAGCCAGAGCCAGAGTCAATCTGGAGTTTCTGGTCAAACAGCAGTGAGCAATGGAAGATGACAGACAGAGGGGGAAGAGAACGTCTTGAGCTGACTGACCCCCCTTGCCTGATTTAAGAGGACTTTGGCATACGGGTCGACCTTGTGCATCGTTGGAAAAGAGTGATCCGTCAAAGTACAATTCTTGGAAAATAACCATGATTGATTTTCCAATCGCGATAAGAAAGAGATTTCCTCTTTCAGGGTTTTCTTTGTTGTCGAGTTGCTTTCGCGACTAATGATCGGGACAGCCGTCGCGTCTTTCATGACTTGGCACTTGGCTGCAGACGTGCATGTATTCTGCCTGCATTCTTGGAGACTTCTGTTGCATGCACACAAGAGTCAGCAGGCAGTTATCTCATACTCATGCTGGGACACTATCGCAGCAGAACATGTCAAATCTTCCCTGGCCGGCTTGGCATCCGACTGCCACATGGACACTATTTGTATGCAGCGTGCCTGAGCTACCGGTTGAAATGATTAAGCAGTTGATGACGTGTAATGAAAATTTCTGATTTCAATCGATCAGCTTTATCACCATTTATTATTTCAAGATTTCAGCAAGAGTACAGGTCCACTTTACTGGTCCACTTACTTGTCGACTTACATACATACCAGAATCGACAGTGATAACAACGCAGAATGGCTAGAATACGAAGAAAGAACAGGACGCATCTCAAGGGACCCGCAAAGGGAGAGACAGAGGTATGTCACCGCTCTGTGTCCAGAATGTTACACATGCCTAGAGCTCACCACCGTTTGTCGTGCAGGAGAAAGCGCCAAAGTCGTTTGTGATCAAGGTAAGCTGGAGGATTCTTTCAGTTATTGGACAACTTCAGCTGACAGTACATACAGTCTGGAGCGGTCACGAAATCCATAGCGCAGCTCGTGAGAGATACGAGGAAGCTCATGGAGCCTAATACTGCTTCGCGATTACGAGTCAGTAACACCTCTTCATACAACCGACATGAGCGTCACAAGCTGACATGAGCATGCGATAAATCACAGGAACGTCCCAATGCTCGCCTAAGAGACTATCTGACCATCGCTCCCTCGTTGAACGTTACACATCTCCTTGCATTCACCTTGACCGACGCTGCAAACGTACATATGCGGGTAGCGAGATTACCGCAAGGCCCTACATTGACTTTCAGAGTTCAGCGCTATAGCTTGATGAAGTGAGCTAGCAGCACTTTTCCTAACCGTTGCATCCCAGCTGACAATTGTCTTAGGGATTTGGTGAACTCGTCTTTGCGTAACATTGGGAAGTCGCCTGGAGGAGAATACAGGAATCCACCTCTGGTGAGTCATGAGCGAGGTCTGCGAAACAGGTTTTGACTGATTGTGTGTGTTTGATCAGCTCGTCCTGAACAACTTCCAGCAGCCTCCTGATGGTCCTGCTCTGCCTCAACTGCGACTCATGAGCACCATGTTCCAGGGCCTTTTCCCTCCTATCCAGGTCGAAAAGGTTAGCCATCGATCTAGACGATCAATGATAACAGCTAACTTGTTCGTAGTCTGCGCTCCCGACATTCCGCCGAGTCCTCCTCATATCGTACTCCCACACAACCCACCTCATTTCCATGCGTCACTATACCATTACCGTCCGTCCTCACGGTGTTTCTCGTCGAGTCCGAAAACTTCTCACCACCTCCGGCGCACCAAGACCTACACGACGTGCCCCAAATCTCGCCAATACAGACGATATTGCTGATTACCTTTTACGTCGCGCTGGCTCTGAAAGCACGGCAGGATACGAGAGTATGAGCGAGACGGACGCTAGTGAAGCTGAGAGTGATACGAACGCCGTCGAACTTCCAGAAGACTATGTTGGAAGAGGAAACAAGAAGGGTGAAAGAAAAGCGGTCAGATTGGTGGAGACTGGTCCAAGGCTGGAGTTGAAACTGGTCAAGGTCGTTGAAGGATTGGTGGGAAGCAAGCGTGGAGAAGGAGAGACCGTCTTCCACGAGTTTGGTGAGTACTCAAATCGCTTACGAGCGGGTCGAAAGCTCTAACTGACAATATACTCTATCACTTTTATCACAACAGTGCACAAGTCGCAGACCGAAGCTAGCGCACAGCAACAGACGCACGACGAGCGTCGTCGTATCAGAGATGCTCGTCGGGCCCAACAAGCAGCCAACGTCGCGCGTAAAAAGGCGGCAAATGACAAATCGAAAGGGAAAGGCAAAGCGCGTGCGGAAGATGGCGATAACGAGGAAGAGGGCGACGATGATGATTCCGAGGGTATACCGGAAGTCGAAGGTCTATCGGACGTTGATCCCGAAGAAGCATTGGAGCAGATCCGAGAACGCAAGCGGAAAGTCCGCATGGAGGACGACGACGATGAGGAGGATTTTGAATATGAGGATCGGGCTGGTGCGGATGACGAGGACGATGGAGGTGATTGGGACGCAGATGCGCATGCCGACGATGTCAGATCTGCATCTGAGGACGAGGATCAGGATCAGGATGAGAGCAGTGAGAGCGAGGATGAGGCTCCGCCACGTAGACCGCTGAAAAAGCGTGGTGGAGGTAGGAGGAAGTGAAGCTGCTGAAGCTGTACTGTATCATGATTCATGCATGTTTTCCTTGTGCTAAAATATATATAGACGCGTCTAGGTTGAGCTTTCATTGCTGTGTGGTGTGATGAAAAGCGGTTCACGGCGGTGTAGAGACGAAAGGCAGCTTAGTGCCTACTCTTCGACGATACTGGATATACTCGTCGCCGAAGAATTTGATCAGCCACCGTTCCTCATCTGTCGTCGTGAAAAATCGATCAGCTATGAGTCCGACACAACCTCCGGGTAGCTGACGAACCAATGATACGCCTTGAGAAGAATCGAGCGAGCACGACGATAAAGCCCAGAGTTGAGACAACATTTCCCAGCAGTACTTGTGTGAGGACAGCCCAGTAGAAGAATCCGGTATACGACGGATGACGGGACCACCTATTGTGGTTCATGAGTTCTTAAGCTTGGCGTTTTCTTCGAAGATAGACGAAAGCATAGGTGAAGCTTTGAACTTACGAGTACAGTCCGTGCGTGACCAAAGTGTGATCATCGTGCTTCTTGGCTTTGACGACATGGGAGAATGATTGGGCAGCTTGGATCATCGCCAGAGAGCGAATTGTCTGGAACACTACTATGCCGAGGGTGACTAGTTGTTTCTCGTCAGTAAAACTTGTGGATCTGCATATTTATGAGTAGTGTGCACTTACTCAACGCGAGGATAGGCAGAGAGCCCCATATGGAGGTGAATTTGCGAGGGAAGAGGTACGAGGAGACCAAGTATTCCGCCAAGCCGAAAGCGTGGGCGTAGTGGTATTGCGCAGTATTGTTCAGGAGGAATGCTGCAATGCCATCAACATCTCAGCTACGACCGTGGCAACAATGACTAAGACGATAGCTGTGATAGTGACTCACCGTCCACACTGAGCTTTTGAGGGTTCCAACCTGCCGTTGTCCAGAATTCCAACAAGTGGAATGTCGCTATAGCAGCGATATATATGCCTAATTGGGGTCTCGCCCAGACCCATGCTTCGTCTCCGCCTCCGGTGAGCTGCTGCAGCCATTTCCAGATGGGTCGAGAAGCAAAAGCCAAAGACGCAGCTGCAATTCCTCCTAGAACAGCGGAAATGAGGGAGACGGCCAAGATGGTATTTGGCAACGAACCGCGAGGATCGTATTGGTCCGTTTTGGGCAGCTGCAGCGTCGCTTCAGGCCCGTTGAGTGGCGTAGAAGATGAAGATGAGCGGATAGTGGGCGGATGAAGATTGGAATTGGTATTGGTATTGGGTGTACTGTCTGGTGGATGTCCTAACGGAGCGCCATTGAGCGGAGTCGGGAGACGCGAAGGTTCCGGCGATGGAGTAGTGGACGTCGATAGTGGTGGGAGAGGAGTGGAGATCCGAGGTATACTCGCGGCGCTAGACATGGCTACTACAATTCGTTGCAGCTTCGGAGAAGGTTAAGAAGTGGAGAGCAAAAGAAGAAAACTCTTGATCCTTTTGAAGATCCATTCGAACAAAAGGATTCAGTATTTGTACCTGCTCCGAAAAGTGCAACACGGAGAACAATAGAAATCAACGCTATACTCGTACCGCGGGGCACCGTGTCATGATCATCACGTAAGGCCAAGGCAATCGTAGTTCCACGCCTACTGTTGAGGTTAGACCGCCGCGCCTATTTCTCATGTTGTTCGTTCTGCATCCCTTGTTTTTTCTCTTTGACTCTATACACACGTCGCTACCAACCAAGACTACATCGCCCGCGTCACTTTTGTCGGCTCGGAACGAGGGTATAGCGCAGACGTCGTTGCCGCTGCCTACCACTCGCTAAACATCGCCGAAATAATCACCATGAACGGAGAAATAACGGTGAGTTCCCCTTCCTTCCTTCCCAATGTTTACATGATGAGTTTTATCCACACTACCGGCGAACACTAATGGTATTGCTATTATCGCAGCCTTTTCAGCTCCGGGATGTCGTACACGATCTACTGCAATCACGACAAAATGCTATCGAGTATGTTAATCGAATCATATTGCGCGTGAAAATGTAACACTAATATTCGTTGTGATGTGTATCTTAGGCAACTCGCTCCTCGGCATGCAGAGTCGCTCAAAGAGCTCTTCCTCATGCTGGAACCTCGGAGATCGACTCCTAATGACTTCCCTCACCTTGATGACGACAGGGCCGTCGATCCTCAAGCGCTGAAAGGCTTCGAAGAGTGGAAGAGTCGCTATCGATTGGACGAAGGGTGAGTTGAGCTTGACATCTCCCGACAGCCAATCGCTGATCATCGTATAAACCAGTACAAGTATCGAAGAACTTGCTTTGCCCCCTCTACCTCCCATTTCACCGCCCAAAACAACAACAGTCTTTCCCGACGAGCCACATTCTGACGCTCAGCCTGAAGCGTCGACATCCGCACGAACGCTTGGTGCAGCAGTAGGCAAAGCTGCATCTCCTCCCTCGCTGGGACGAGCACTGCGCGCATCTTCTCGGTCAAAATCACCTACTTCTCTCAATAAAGCAGCCAGACCCCTACCAGGCGTATCTATGCAAGATGTCCAGCCGGGCGGAAGACCGAGACCAATCGCCTCAACGTCATATGCTCTTCCTGCAAAGCTTGACGTCCCCCCTTGGGAGCCTATGGATAATTATCATCCTGCCGAAACGCCCGCTTCTACACCGCCCGCAATTCTTATGCCGCTCGAGACAGAATACTCATCGAAATTGCCGCGATTACCGCCGATTCCAGCGCAAGCCTCGTCGTCAAAACACCGCCGACGGAAAGATGACACTAGGACAGATCTATACAAACTACACGTTTCATATGGTCTCAATCCAATCAGTGGATCGTTGGCGAAATCGAGCAAATGTGTTTTAACGAGCGATTGGAAAGTCGCTTTGTCGGAAATGAGACATGTGCGCGCTATGGAGCGAATAGAAACGAAGAAAAGTGAAGGCCGATGGAGTTTGAGACAGCCTAAGAAGCTGAGAGGGCCACCAGTCCCAAAGGCCCACTGGGACTACCTGCTCGATGAGATGGTAAGTCTCCATCACGTCAGCACTTTCGTGATACATGATTGCTGATCAGTGAACATGTGCGTAGGAGTGGATGCGAGTGGACTTTGCGGAAGAAAGGCGGTGGAAATTGGTCGAAGCGAGGGAGTTTGCATATCAAATAGTCGAATGGCACCTGTCAACCCCGGAAGAAAAAGCTCGCCTAATGGTGGGCCAAAGAGGATGGGGATCGAGCAATGAGATAGCAATACCGGGTCATTCTGGGCGGGATACATCAGCAGGGAACGAGGAAGGAGTCGGAACAGACGAGCACGGAGAGCTACCACCGACGTCAGCTGAGGACGATGATGTGGAGATGCTTGTTGGACAAGACGGTGAACGCTCAGAGGAAGATGTACCGGAAGGTACTGCCGGTGCAGATGTCCTAGAGACTATGCTGCCGGTTCCTGATGCAGAGGTGAAGCAAGAAAGAGAAGGGGACGTGGAAATGAGCGAAGATGTTGATGCGGATGGAGAAGAAGACGCGGACGCAGACGGCGAACTCGATCAGGGCGATCTGGATGCGGATGGCGAAGTAGATGCAGAGGGTGAAGCAGATGCGGATGGGGAAGCGGACGGGGATGGCGAGGTCGATGCAGTCGGAGAGGACGTCGTCGGACTTGATGGTGAGTGTGGTTCTATCAGAGCTGTCAAAAACTCCTGCTCATTCAAGACATAGACATACCCCATGCCGATGAGCAGGATGCAGATGATGATCCAGATACGGCAGAACAACAACGGCGGGATATCGTTCTCCCCAATGGACTCGTTATAAACAAGCGTTTCGCCAACGTCGAAGAACTGATTTCGGCCCGGAAACCACTTCTCGATTTGCCTTTCAGCTCTTCAGTTATCGATCTCGAATCGTTACCTCAACTCAGTACAACGCCGACTTCGACCGCTGAGATTGAACCCCTGACCCCACCTGCGCTGGTCGACCTGTTCCCCGATCTCGCGGTATATGCTGGACCGACTCCGCCAGAAGAGGGCAAATTATATCGACGACTTGATGAAGGTCAAACTTCAGGGCACAGGATTGCTCACACTTCGCGAATAATGGATATACGGCCTATCTTTGTGTCTACACTACAGCCTGCGCGCAATGCTCAGGATGGAACTTGGGATATCCAGGATGGACCATACTATGAAGATCCGAAGGGTGCGGCCGACGTCAGTCCAGCCATCGTTGCAGCTACATCAAGCGTGTTTTATGGCCGCGGTGTACGACCGATCGATCTTCTCCGTCCGCCAGAAGTGCCGAAACCTGCAGCTCAACATTTGCGCGCTCAGCTCTCATGGTCAGACGAAGAGGACGCATTGCTGCTCAAGCTTGTGGCAACATATCCATTCCACTGGCAGCTCATATCTGATAGCTTCAACACTAGCATTGTGACGATACCAACGGAACAGCGGACTGCCTATGAATGTTGGGAGAGGTGGTACTTCACTCATGGGGAAGGGAAGGAGAAAGCCAAGAAGGCCGAAGCAACGGCACAGGCGCAAGCCCAAGCGCAGCAAGTCGCTCAGACACCTGTTAGCGGTACAAATACTCCTGGACTCGCTTCTGCTAGCGGGACATCAGTACCGCAGTCTGCTGTTCCCCCTTCTGCTGCTAGTTCTTCCAAAGCCACACCTACAGTACCGACAGGTCAACAGACTCCCGTCACCGCCGGCTCAACCTCTGCGCCAGCATTGGCGAGCACCGCTACAGACGCAGACGGCCAAGCTCCTCCGCCGCCAGGGATGTCGAAGCGAGATAGACAAGCTGCGAAGCCAAAGTACGAAGGGAGCAAAAAGTCCATACGGCATCAAGCAATCTACGACGCTGCAAAGAGGATGAATCGCAGGCGGGAGGCGAATAAGCAGAAGTCGAATGGTTCGTTATCGCATTCGACCATTCTGCCATTTTACTGATTATTGTCCTCTTTTCATAGCCACCGCCAAAGAGCAACCGAAGAAAGCAATCAATGTGCACGAGAGCCATGTCAGCTACCTCATGTCGTCTATTTCGACTCCATGGGAGCTGGTTGAAGCCAAGTATCAGCGTGAAGTTCAAGCTGCTCAGCAACGGCAAGCACGAGCGATACAAGAGCAGCAGCGACAAGCGGCGATGCGTCAGCAAGCGATGATCAACGCGCAGCAGGCTCAGCAGGCACAACAGCAGCAACAAGTGCAGCAGCAGCAACAGCAAGCCCAACAACAGGCCGTAGCCCAACAGCAACAAATGCGACCGCCCGTTGGACCAGGTGGTCAAGCGCGGGTCCCCAGTGGTCCCAGTCAGGGTGTACCAAACATGGCTCCCAGCCAGCAACAGCTTCTCAACGCTGTGGCGGCAGCGAATGCAGTCAATGCTCGACAGAATGTCAACGGACAGCAGAATGCGGTTGGGACCCCTGGACAGAGTCCGGCGATCGCTGCAGCACAATCGATGCCTGGCCAGGGTGGCCCGAATGTCCGACCGATGGCTCCTGGTGTCGCGCCATCAGGCCAAATACAGGGTCAGTCGCCTCAAGTGCAAGCGCAGATGCAACTGCTACAGGCTCAGCAAATCGCAGCGCAACAAGCCCAGGCTCGAGCTGCTCAGCAAGCGCAGGCACAAGGAAGAGTTCCGAATATGGGTACACCGCAAATGGCAGCTTCTTCGCCTTATATATCAGCGGGAACCCCGGACCTTTCCGGCGGTGCTGGAGACGGACAAGGATTGCATTCCTCTCCTGCTATGCAAGCGCCTGGCCTCGTCCCTATGCCTGGACAAGGTCCTGGAATGTCTCCGCTCAACCCACACTCTTCGCCACAGCAAGGTCAGATGAACCGTGTCCCATCTGGCGTTCCTCCTCATATGCGAGTCTCGAGTGGCGGAGCCGGCTCGCCTCAACCTCATTCCAGCCCTCAAATGCAACAACCTGTCCCGCAACAGCAGCAACAACCACAGAATCAAGTGATGAGCAACGCGGCGATGCAGCAAATTATAGCGACCCTCGCTGCGAACGGGCAGCAAGCAACGCCTGAGACTGTCAGAGCGTTGATGGTGCGGAATGTGAGTGAAATCTTTTCTGCTTCTTGATGAGGTTGGGCTGACGGGTTGTGAACGTGTAGGCTCAGATGCAGGCTGCTCAAGCCCAAGCGCAGGCTCAGGCCCAGGCCCAAGCTCAAGCACAAGCCGCGGGTCAGCCCGGAACGCCACAATTGGGAATGCAGAACGTGCCAGTGGTGAGTAAAATGCTCTGCCTCGCGCATTCCTGATGCAAGACAGCGAGCTAACTCTTATTTTCAATACAGCAACATTTCGCTCGTTCACCCAGCGTACAGAACGCTCAAGTTCCGCCTAGGTCAAGTCCGAAATCTGGTGGGCAGTGAGATACGTCGCGGGGACAGACAGGAAGATTTTGAAAGGAGAGGTAGTCGAGAAGTAATGAGCGGATCTGGAGGACAAACATCTATGCTTTATGATAACATGGTGCATGTTGCACATGATGATGAATCTGCCTTGAGCAATGACACTCCGCTCGTACTACTGAATCCTATCGTAACGGTTCTTTCAGGGCGCAGCACTCTGCTCCAGTGAGCTGACAGGTGGGATCTCGCCTCTGGCTTCGCGCTTCCACCTAAAGAAATATGTATATATCAGCAGAGTTTCGTCGAAGTGGAATGGGACATAGCGGCATGGAGATTTTCGTACTGACCTTCTCGATATTTGGGAGTAGCAAGTTGGGCAAACGTGGTGAGTGAGCTTGATCGAGCCGCACGCCTCGCACAGTGAAAGATCTGAACGAGTGGGCGTCAGCATATGTAGATTTGAGCTCTGGGATTGTGCATGGACAAGGTATCGAGGACAGCAGAGTCATACGTCTACTTCGGCCTTGCAGATAATCCGTGCTTTGGAAGCAAGATAGAACAGGACTCACTGGTCTTGTTCTTCAAGCCCTTATTCGCGGCTCTCATAGATTTGCGCGAGTGAGACACCTTCTTCTTCGGCACCGACGCCCATACTATTGGCGGGAGCAACTCGAGCAACTCCGACAAAGAAGGGATGGAGGGGAGGGCGAACCATGATCCGGTTGACGAGGGTGCTGCGAGGGGAGCTACGGGTGATGGCGTTGCTACTGATTGAACGGTTGACGCTGTGCTGGAGCTCGCTTCGCATGGGAGAGACCAGGAAGGGCGCTGGGTCAATGCTCCTACTCGCCGCAGAGACATTCCGAGTATACCTCGAGGGGCGGGAGTGAGTGAGATCGCGGCCATGCTCGATGCTTGGGTCGTACTTTGACTGGCTGGGTAATGCAACAAGTATTGTTTTGAACAAGCACTCTGATGCATTTTACATTTCTGACTTTTATGGACAGCGCAATAGCGAGACGAAGGAAGCGGGAATTTCCGCCGTTTTGGTGAGTGTGGCGGTTGGCTCATTGCCGTTGTGCGTTTCTGAGTCCAGACTTCATGGCTGGCATTGGCGACTTCTGATCTGTTTCATCGCCTAGTACTTATCACTAGGATCGAGTTGTTCGTGTATGATAATTTATAAGCATAATCAGGCGTGTACCGTTATCGTCATCACCATCCCATATGTGACCCAGCATCTGATACAGCGCCTTCAAGATCCGTCTCCATCCCTTGACCTTATACAGGTTTGGCTTCTCCTTCATACCGCTTCACCTTGCCTTCGAGAGTCGCGATCTTGATCTGATTGACGAAGCGCGTGGATGATTAGTTTTTTCACTCCAGAGGTAATAGGTCGATCAGGCTGATAACGTCGGACGACCTACTCTGAGCTGCTTCTCCTCCTCTCGGGTTATCCGACTTCGATTGGAGAACGCTTCGTACATCGCTATACCTAACAGTGTACCCACGACTCCAGAGACGAATCGCCCGACACCCAGCCCTGCTCTCAGCGGAGGGGGCTTACCGCTAAATGGGGGCGGGTTTATATCGGGGTGTGGACCGCGAAAGTGGTTCATTGCGACTCGTTCGGAATGGTGCAGGTTTAAGACAGTGTCCCAAATACGTCTTGTTTGTCAGTTGCGTACTGCGGATTGCAAACCGACCGGCACATGCATAGGAAACATCCTTGATATAGACGGTCACGGAGACCAGCAAGTCGATTATATTAGCCGCGCGTCCCGGCGGCTTCTTAGTAGAAATCCTCCAGTATGCCGTGAGCCCGCGCAATTCGCTCGTGACAGGGATCTGTGGTACCCACATGATGCATGAACGGAGCGGACCATCCAATAGCGCAAAAGGCTGCGTATGTCTATAGGGCGAGGATGTGTGTCTCAGTCGTTCATGGCTCGGAACGGCACGGCACCAAATGTGGACAGCCGCTCACCCTACGATCCTCTTGCTGTACGAGATTCACCGCCAGGGCAGCATGGTGCCGGGTAAGTTATGACGTTATCAGTTACTCACCATCCACATGCCATCCAGCGATCCACATAAATTGGGTACATGCGTCAATCGGATCTTGCTCAGTCTTCATTGACAAACTGAATTAATGGTTCAAGTGCGAAATGACCTCGTATCTCGCCTCCTACCTCCCTGCTATCCAGTCCCTACTTCCTCGCTCATCACCGACGACCGCGAGTGCACCCGAGATCGGGGACTTTGCTCCTACACCATTAGGCGAACTTGATCTCGTGCATACTTGCGGACCTTCAAAGCCAAATTTAGTAGCCTTTGTTCGACACTGCGGATGTCCTTTTGCAGAAAAGGAAGTCAAGCTCTTAGGAGCTGAGACGCGGAAGAACGAGCAGCTGCAAGTGATCATTGTGCAGCATAGCGAGATGGGTCAAACCAAAGAGTGGTTCAAGACTATCGGGTATGTCATCCTTCGCACTTGCATTTAATATCGTATCAGAATACTGACCGCTCATGATTTGAAACAGGGGCGAAGACGCATTCCCCGACTCATCGCGATATACACTTATCGCTGATCCGGAACGTAAGATCTACGCTGCGTGGGGCATAGGTGTTCTCGGATGGACGCAAATGGTCTCGATGGATATTATCAACGCATTGCAGCAGTTGAAGAAAATGGAGGGTATAGATCTTACACCGACTGGCGAAGGGTCTTGGAGATGGCAGAATTCTGGTGGATTCGCTATTGACAGCGAAGGTAGAGTTAGGTGGAGGAAGATCGCGAGAGATTCGTCGGACATGTGTGATTACGCCGAGGCGGCCAAGACTATCACCTAGGGATAGCTCGTGCATTTAAGACACTTCTACGCGGTACCCACACCATGCGCTTTCCTCGACGTAGACGAGGACACTACGGCCACAAGATTGTCCTTGGCCATCAATGTTCGCAGCCTCCTCTTATGCCGCACGAAAAGTAATGGAGATGCATGCTATGCGACAGAGTCCCGCCTCTTGACGGCATACACCTGCAAAAGGGGTGTCAAGCCTTGCGATTGGGACAGTATGCATATTTGATTGTATATCGATAGTGAAGACAAGACACGTTTCTAGTACTTAACCAAAATGTCGGAACCAAATAAACACAACCAAAGACGCGCTGCGCTTTGACATGATAGACAATCTCTCCCGTGTCCCCTCTTTTCATCTCTCCTCTTATTTTTCAATAGCGTCCACAAGCTCGAGGATCAGACTGGAGCATTATGACAACCTCTGCAAGACCCCGTCTCGATTCGCTCAAGAGTCAAGGATCAAGTATCGCCCCTTCAGCTTGGGGCGTACGTCCTCCGTCTCCAACTGTACGTACAACCAGAAAACTATCGCATCGCCTATCAGAAGACTTAAGACTGATGTTGTGCGCATATTTTACTGTAGTACTCGAATACGACGACGGGCTCGAAGGTCAACATGCCAGAAAACCACGCACTGATCACGCGTAAGGATCTGCGCCAATCCATAGCATGTTTCGAAGAGGTGCGGCGGACGTCGTCTGATGAGACTTGGAGCTATCATGCTGATGCGATATGCGATCCTTTTTGAAGCTCATGGTGGCGGCCAAGGCATATCGTAACGCTTTGCTGGCCATGTCATCCGCGACCGCGGCTTTAGCTACAGCAATGGAAGCGTGTTCTCGGTAAGTTCATGTCGTCCGCACTGACTACCCTTTCGATACCCACAGATCTGACTGAACTGAATTTCTTGCAGTATAAAGGGCTGCCGCTCGTCCAACTCTGCCTTGGCTGGTGCATCAGGTCTTCAATACCTCCAATCGAATCATGAGCAGATTTTGGCAGACACGGTTTACCGTCAATTCGAAATACCTTTGTTGGAGACGCTCGATAACTACAAGCTCATCACGGCTGACAGACTCGCTAGCTATGAGAAAGGGCTACATGAGCAGAGTCAGAAGATTAGGAAAACCGAGGCTGAGAACCTGAAAGGCGGACGACGGAGGAAGCGGGGTAGGTCTCACATTCTCTACATCATTGTCTGGAAAGCACACCAAAAAGCACAGCTGACAAGTCGAGGCAGATCTGCAGCAGTTCAGATTGGCTCTCGCAGAACTGCAACGTCAAGTGGACGACCTCGACGCACTCAAAGCAGAATACCACGAAGAAGTCCTGGCAGGCGAAGATGAGGTGAGCTCATAAGATGAGAACAAGGGGCATGGACTAATTGCCATCGTGGAGTAGCTCTGGAACACGGTGCTAAACAAAGTCGCATTCATCGTCCGAAGCCAGCTCGACTTTTACGAGAAGTTAGCTGGCAAAGTCAGCGATCCCATCTTGGAAGAAATGACTGTCTCCATCCCTGATCCTTTTGACTCGTATGGCCCGCCAAAAGAGGAAGGACAGATCTTCAGCGTTCTCGCACCGTGAGCTAGTGAAAGTATCAAGGATTGGATGGCGTGAGCTGAATTCAATTGCTAGACTCGGTCTATTGGACAGTACTGCCCCGCAATCGCCTACGCCAAATCTTACAAGAACGCAATCGTCTGCCATGTCCACCCCAGCGCGCACTTCGTCACCGAGGAACGGCCCGTTTGACATCACCTCTCCCACAACTCCTGCTCACGCGGAGACAACGACAACGTCAGCTATGGGACAACTGGATGGCTGGCTGGAGGATGACTCAGAGGGTCCTAGTGCTGGTAGAGCGAGGAGAGAACTGAGCATTATCGAAGAGAAAGATGCGAGTTTTGCCCATCACGACGACGTTGAGGATCTGGCCAACGAGGAAGAAGATCAAGAGAGCGAGGGAGTAGAGGACGATCGACCGACTGTTGATGAGGGTCAACTGTTGTCGCCGGATAGAAATGCAAGCAGCGCGGACGACGAGGTATCACGAGAAGAGGTTTGATGATAGTTACATAATAGAGATTTGGTTTAATCGGCGTCAATGATGGATGTAAGATGTCTGCTAGATGCAGCTCTACGTCGCTTTTTCAGTGTGCTCTTAGGTGTTACAAAGGACGTTGGACCGCATGCAATTGGTATGCACTGTGCACAGCGAGTCACACTTGGTGACCCGGTAATCATAAGACGTAAGCGCTGCAGCTTATCAAAAAAGAGCTGCGCGTCACTCAGATTCGAAACGCTTTGCCACTTGTCAAAGATTGCATCATCGTCGACATTCGTCAGTAACATACACACTCAAGCACTATCCACTGCCTCCCTCTCACCGACGAGGCTCGAAGAGGGAGGGTCACCCGAATTGTTCTGGATCGTTGCTGCTTGATACTTTGCTTGCACCGGGAACAGATCTGCTCCGAGCTAGCTGCTTGCGCAAGCACAGCGGTACGATTTACGACGTACTCTCCGCTGTAGCAGCTTGAACTCTTCCTAGACAGCACAGAACACAATGTCGTTGCCCAACTTCCCATCTCCGCCTCATGACCTGCCACCATCATCTCCGCCCCCCAATCGGACTCCATCATACGGCGCAGGCGACCATTTGCCGGTCTGGCTCTTGGCGCTATGCGGGTCGTTCACTGCTGTTGGTGAGTCAACCCGCTCAATACCCTACCTCTTCGTCTTGTCTCGTAAGAGGCTTGAGAGGCGGAGAATAAGAGCTTGAGGGCTGATGTAATATCATCCGCGCAGCGACGGCCGTTTCCGTCATGTCCATCACTCTGCAGCTGAAGAATTATCGAAAACCATCATTACAGCGGGCGGTCGTGCGCATCATGCTCATGTGAGCTATGAGCTATCTGTCTCTGCTTACTATCAAGCTCAGAATGTTATATGCTGATGATGATGGCCATGATGTAGGGTCCCGCTATACGCTATCTCCTCTTTCATCGCCATCTTCTCCCTCGAAGCTGCCTTCTTCATCGACGCCGTGCGAGACTTGTACGAGGTGAGTGCCTAGCTAACCTACATATACCGTCATTATTCTCGAATGCTGACCATACCCTGATCAGGCTTTCGTCATCTACACGTTCCTCCAGCTCCTCATCACTTATCTCGGCGGCGAACGGTCTTTGCTCATCATTCTACATGGCCGACCACCTATTCCCCATCCTTTTCCCGTCAGCATCTTCCTGAGGCCTATGGACGTCAGTGATCCTTGGGTCCTGCTCAATCTCAAGCGAGGCGTATTGCGTGAGTCCACCCCATTTCCACCTTCTACTTCAGCTTGATACTAAAGCATGTTCGTCTGCGCAGAGTATGTCCAGGTCAAACCTTTGTTGGTGGTTGTTACCATCATACTCAAAGCTACTGGGACATATCAAGAAGGTCGATTCGCTCCCGACTCGGGGTACACATATATCAGTATAGTCTACAACACCAGTATCTGCTTGAGTCTATAGTGAGTCCTCTTCAATCTTCACAGCTGAGACTGAGTCTACTAATACCGCATGATAGCTGCTTGGCAATGTTTTGGGTAGCGGTCAGCAAGGATTTGAAGCCTTTCAGGCCTGTCCGTAAGTACTTCTCTGCGTCAATTTACTATTGACAGTAAGCTAATGATCCGTACCGTGCAGCTAAATTCCTTTGTGTGAAGGGCATCCTCTTCTTCTCCTTTTGGCAGGCTATTGCCGTATCGTTTCTGGTAGCCGTGCATGCGATCAAGAAAGGTAAGTCGGTATTACTAGCTCCAAGATCAGGCGCTGATATGAAACAGTCGGGCCGTATACCGACGCCGAACACATGTCACTTGCTTTGGTAGACTCACTCATCTGTTTCGAGATGCCCATCTTTGCTGTAGCTCATGTGAGTGGTGGTAGTCGCAAGATATGCTTTCGACTGACATCATATCGCAGCAATATGCCTTCCAGGCAAGTGACTACATTGATAACCATCTCTTCTATGCTGTAGGTACTTCATGCATTTCTAAGTCCACAGTCGCTGACCACCTACACAGGCTCGTCTGCCTTTCGTCTACGCCTTTAGGGACGCTTTCGGCTTCAAGGACGTGTGGGAAGACTCGAAAGACACTCTCAAAGGTCGAGGCGTGTCTTACCAAGCATACGAGCCCGCTGAAGGTGGACTCCACTACGGTTTGGGCAGGCAGAGACGGATTCGCGCTGGTTTACGATATTCGAAAGGCGGTAAAGCGAAATACTGGATGCCGATACCAGGCGACGAAGCGAGAAACAGAGGCGAGACGGGCCCCCTTGCGGCATTGAAGAAACGTGTAGACGAGCGACTGGCTGCCAGAGAAGGCTACGCACCGTTGCTACCTCAGCAGGCGGCGAGGGTTGTGCATGATGATCCGGACGAGGAGGATGAGCCTCAGTCGGCGGGCGGAGGCTTATTCGATAGCGATTCCGAGGACTCTGATGCGCCCAGTATATCCTTCCACTCGGCAGACGATGATGAAGATGCTATGTACGAACGGGCTAGGAGGATTGGGTACGCAGGTTTCCCTAATGTGGATGTTAGCAGAGAAAAGAAGAAGAGACTGCTGTGGGAGGAGGAAGAAGGCATCTTGGCTGGGAAGTGGAATAGGGGCGGGGTTAGCGGGCGACCGGGTCTAGGCAGAGAGCGCACATCAAGTAGTGTGGGGAGTAAGGGAAAGGGGAAAGGTAAAGGCAAGGAAGAGCGGAATCGTGTCTACGGTGCTTGTAAGTGGGCTTGTCGAGCTGGCTATTATATACGCTAAGTGTATACTGCTAGGGGCGGATCGTGTATCACACATCGAGCGGAATGGTGAAGCGACGACTACGCCTAATGGGCACGATGTCAACCCCTCAGGGGATGGCAATTGGCTATACGATGGTGTGAACGAGAGGCTGGACGCTTGGGACTCGCACGCGAACGGCGGAGGAGGCATTGTGGACGGGGTGGTAGAGCAACTGCGCTGGACTAAGAAGCAGCTTCGGAAAGAAAAGGAGAAACTCCTGGGGAAGACTTCGCCTGTGCCCACACCGAAGATAGAGATCGAGACGGAAGATGGAGATACTGCCAAATCGCCATTTTCGATTGGCGATGATGACGACGACAAGTCTGAACCCTCTGAACCCGACATTGATCGACCAGTAACGCCTTCTGGCCGACCATTACCCTCTGATGCGGTCGATCTCGTCACTGAGGATCTGGGAGCGGTGGAAGTCGCTCGCGCACGAGAACGAAGGCGAGGCGAACCGCAGACCAAAGCCCCCGCGCACGTATATCGCAAGACGCTAGCGGTCCCCACCGAGCCCGGTCAGCCACCGCGATCAGTAACTCCCAATTCCGCTCAAGCCAAAGGTCAACCCAAGATTGAGGAAACGGAAAAAGTCTATGCGCATTATCCCAATGCGGAACAAGAGAGCGTCAATCCCAGTACAAGCGATCTGGACCGAGAGGGCGGCGCGCAAGAGATCATCGAGCAAGTCGAAATTGAGACTAGCGTAGCCGTCAGTCCGCCCAGACATGCCCTTAGTTCGGAAGTGGAAGATAATCCCTGGGCTTGAGTTTGACCAGTCACCAATACATCGGTGTAGGTGTTCATAGATGTGAGAATCAGGTTGTAGTGATGTCCTTGCATGATATACGATTTGTGCTAGGTATGGACGTCCCAAGTCAAACGGTGTAATACAAAATGAGCAACGCTCTACTCGAGATCGTCAAACATGCCTCCGCCTAAACCGCTCGCAGTAGCTGCGCGATCAGCTTTACTCCTCGCTTTCTCAGATTTCATCTCTTTCCTTAACGCCTTGTACTCGGCGCCATTCTCAACTTCCTCTTCATCTTTATCCTTCTTTTTACCGTTCTGTGCCGAAGCCAAAACGGACTTGACCATACCTTGCTCACCGCCACCTTCTTCTAATTCGGCTTGAGCCTGTTCCCACTGAGCCTGTTTACGCTTATCGACTTTTTCGCGTCGTTCGTCTTTTCGAGATTTCTTCTCTTTCTTCTCTGACCAAGCTTCGTTTAACTCGGCTTTGATCTTGCGTTTCGCTCCCCTTTCCGCCATCTCTGATGCTGTAGGAGCAGGAGCTGAAGCCTTTGCTGCCATGGCAGAGAGTCGCGCTTGTTCTCTTGGTTTTGAGGCGTATGCGTACGTGTCCCACTGATGACAATAGGTCAGCCCAGGCACATGATGACCGCACTATGATCCACTCTGCTGAAGGCTTTTGATGAAAGCAACTCACATCGACATCGGCATCTTGCCATGGTATTTCCTCTTTTACAGTCTCCTCTGTCACGCCGGCGTCTCCCTCATTCGGAGCGACATCAGCTGAGGCAGCCTTGTTCTCTCTCCTCTTCCGCTCCAACTCTCTTCTCTTCTTCCAGTCCTTGATCTCCGGCATCGCAGGCAGTCTCAGCAAGCCATAGGCGATTCCAAGACTGTGAAAGTCTAGATCCTGTATTCTGAAGATGAACGAGGCTTCGTGTTTTGTATAAGCACGAAGAGACGAAACGAAAGCTTTGGCTCCCTATATGTGACATCATTCGAGTCAGCAAAGCCACGCAATCTGCGAAGATTGTTCAGAACATGGAAATTAGATACTGATAACCCACCTTGTCCGCGAATTCGCGATCGGTTAATACCGATTTGCGTAGCTCGGCTAGCAGTTCCAGCGCATCAGGTTCGAGAGACGAGGGACTCTCCACAGCCTCCAGCTCTGCACTTAAATAGGACTCTCGCTGCAGTGGTATTTTTCGGACAGCCAGGAAGTCTAGATACGACCCGGGCTGAGTGAGCTGTGTACATTGTTTCGCTTGCAGACCCCTACTCACCGACATAATCCTCCTCCCTGCCCCGACCAAGCAGGACCACCGCCTTCCCCCTCCTCCCAGCTCTTGCCGTTCGACCAGCTCTGTGGCTGAAGGTTTTAGGATCCGTTGGAGGATCATACTGGATCACCACGTCGATATCCGTAAAATCTACTCCTCTTGCTGCTACATCTGTACAGAGCAGTACAGCTGGCGACAAGTGAGATGAAGGGTGAGAGGTAAAGGTTGATAGCGCCGTTTCACGGACTTTCGGTGGTAGGTCTCCGTGTAAAGATGTCAAGTGAAAAGTCGAGAGTGCAGGTACACGGGATAGTATCTAAAAGAGCTGTAAGCATCCATGATGAGATTACAGCCGGAACAAGCTCACTCGGTAGAAATAGTCTACTGCCGCGCAAGTCGAAAAGTAAATGATGTATTTTGCCGCTTCGTGTCTATTTGTCTCTGCTCGAAGTAGCCGTACGAGCTGAAGCGTCTTCTCCGCATGTCTACACACCAGATAAGTGTTATGCAGCCTGTGAAGCTTGTCAGCTGGATTCAGAAGACATATTCCAGGCAGCTGACTGACCCGGTAGGTGTTCGGCGTTCTTGTGGTTCCTGGCCTTTCCTCTTGTCTTTGAGATTGACCACGATCCTAACGGGATTTCTGAGACCTAGTCCGATCAACTCCTCTACCGCATCAGTCATAGTCGCTGAGAACAGATGCGTTCTGCGTTGTTTCGGAAAGTGTCGCATGATCCGCTCTACATCTCTTCTGTGATCGGGACTAGACAACAATCTGTCCGCTTCGTCTAAGACCAGGACGTCGAGCTCTGAAACGCGAACTACGTTTTGACCGCGAGGTGACAGGAAGAACGAGGCGAGACGGCCTGGAGTACCGACAATGATCGAGGACGAGAGCGATAGGAAGGTCTCGTATGGTGTCGGCGTGCCAGAGGTGACTAGCATTGGAAGTGGGTATGCCGCAGGGGCAGTAGGTGGAGGCGAGCGAGAAGAGGAAGCGATTGGTTCGTCGGTGCCGGTGCTCGCTTCCGCTTCTGGAGGGATGAGCGAGGACAGGAAGTGGTGGAACACCTCGTGGATCTGCGTTGCGAGCTCACTATATTTCATATGTCAGCTGATATGCCTTTTCGAGAACGATCGGATATTGAAGCTGACCGAGTAGGAGCGATGACGACAGCTGCGACCTCTCCCTTCTTGTATTTCATTTCTCGCCTAGAAATCCGCTCGAGGATAGGCAAGACGAAAGCCAAGGTCTTTCCTGAACCAGTAACAGCTTCCACTACGCAATCCTGATGTTTGAGGGCACGAGGTATCGTCCCTGCCTGCACGGGGGTCATGTTCGTAAATCCAGACTTGTGTATCACGTCCATTCTATTGGGGAACACAAACAGTATCTGTCAGCCATTCAGGCGCGCAACCACGATGCTCTTGCCCGTATCCACAATAATACAAGCTGAGCGAGCAAGACAAACTCACATCCACGGTGATAAGGGCGGGTTGAGAGAGGTCCATGACCCGCCAAAAGCCGGGGCAGCGCCGTCGGACCTGTTCATCGCGCTCGGTGCTTCTCTCCTCCTAGTCTATCTGAGTCTGCACAGCAATAGGAGGCTGATACCAAGTGACTAAGCTAAAGTGTCAATAACAGTCGTAAACAGCGAACGCAATAATTACTGAAATTATCATTTTGCCACTGAAAAACGGCGCGAGGGATGAATCACGTGACTCATTCTTAAAAGTAACGAGTTGATCGCCAGAAATCGGACAGCGCAATTACTTGTATACCAGACATCTATCAGTACTTCCTCTACTTCTCAACTCAGAAAACAAAACACGATGAACCCTCTTCGAACAGCTGTGACGCAAGCTTCAAGCTCTGGACGGGCATCCTTCCGCCCGGTTATAGCTTCTGGGGCTAGGGCTAGTACGATCCGACGATGTGCTCCTCTCTCTGTATCAAGTCAGGTCGGTCTGAGAAGAGGTTATGCAGATGGACCCACGCCTCCGCCAGGATTCCCTGCTGGTCCTGACGAGCAGCAAAAGCGAGCGCGAGACCAGGCCGCTGTCGGTGTGAGTACTCAGTCCTTCCCTTTACTATTTAGAACCAGCGAAGCAGTGATGTGTGAGATTGTTGCTGATCAAACGATATTTGTACGTGCTAGCCATTTACTTGGAAAGCGGCGGCGCTATTCATCTTGACTGGCGCAGGCTTGTACTTGTACTTCGAATCGGAGAAAGCGGCGGTGCTCGAACGACGACGACAGGAAATGGCTTCGAAATCAATTGGCAAACCCCTGATAGGCGGTCCGTTCGCACTGGAATCGGCCAATTTGGGCGGAGCAGAGTTCACAGAGAAGGATCTGTTGGGGAAATGGTCTTTGATCTATTTCGGATTCACTCATTGTCCCGATATCTGTCCCGAGGAATTGGACAAGATGGGCGACGCAGTCAATATGGTCGATAAGAAGACGGGTAAAGCGGACGTCTTGCCCATCTTCATCAGCGTCGATCCGGCACGAGATACCCTCCCCCAGGTGACAAAGTATATCCAGGGTGAGTCCAGTCTTTCCTATCATCTTTGTCTCTCCTCACTATACACCTACCATTTCCAAATATCGCACAACACTCCAGTCCTTGTTGTATCAATTATATTGACCTTGTACGCGCACTTGCACAGAATTCCATCCGCGTATGGTTGGCCTTCGTGGCGACTTCGACGCAGTGAAGAAGACATGTAAGATGTACAGAGTATACTTCTCTACTCCGCCCGACGCAACAGCAGCAGACGACTATCTCGTTGATCACAGGTAAGTCTACTGCTCTACGTCGCTCGTAATTTCACACTGACTGACAATATTCGCGTTCCTTATCACATTAGCATCTTCTTCTACCTGATGGATCCACTGGGTCAGTTCGTTGACGCCTTTGGCAAAGCCACAACGGCCGATCAAGTCGCTCAGAAAGTATTGGAAGCTATGGGCAAGTGGGAAGCAGCAGGCGGGAATGCAGCTGCCGGCGTAAAGGCTTGATTTCGAGCTCAAGCTCGGAATTGAGCTCTTGTTTAGCGGGAAGGGGATTACCCTGGTAGCAGCACGAGGCGCCTACATTACATATACATATACAGTCACACATATAGCATAGAATGCTGGGCAGGCCCAGCTCCGAATGTCACCCCTCATTGGTCCCCATTACAACATCTGGCATCTCTCTGATCTTCATGGCTGCGCACTGCTTCCATCCCGCCCTGCTCGCTATTGCCAGTCTCACATAATAGAGGCACGAGGTCGCTTACTCTTGTACAGTTCAGAGTTCGAAAAAGGCTTCAACAACTGTCGATTGACGTTCTCGCCGAATCCTTTTTCTCTTGCCGTGTAATCTGGGCCAAAGAGAGGGTCAGATTGTCTGGGCCGTTTCCTAGTTGTCAGATGAATTCGCGGTGATTGGTGTATTTCTTGCTTGATATTTGCAGGATGAATTCCTCGCTCGTTGTCCGTTCGACGTGATTGATGTGATGGCTCGTCCGCGTCTGATGATGCAATGTCGATCACCTCGTCAGAACCGTCATATACATTGCGATTACGCATATCGCTGTGTCGATGTCGCCTATGATGTGGACCGCTGCCAGCCAGGGCTCGCCGATGAGAGTCCTGATGTTGTTCTGATAAGGGCGATGAGATAGGGGTCGATCTAAGTGGGGGAAGTGTATTGGTTGATGGATCTCTCATTCGAGAAGTAGCGGTGAGTCGTGATGGGCCGGCTTGCGCTTGTTGGATTGGGAAGTGTGTCGACGGGATATTTTCCTCCTCCCAGATCCCTTCCTCTTCTTCCTCTTTCACTAGCGTATCGCTTTTAAAGGGCTCGTCCCCGAAGATGGCCTCGAAGGCCTGCATGTCCTTGACAACCTTTTCAGCCTCTTTGAGCAGGTTATCCGCCAAGCTTTTGAGCTTGCTCTGGCCATCATCCTTCTCGCGAGGATGAAAGTCGTTGAATGCTGGCGGTGGTTTGCTGGCACTTAATTTGACTTACGGTCAGCTGAGTACTCTGCTGTCGCATTTACCAGCTGGAAGCTGGACTCACTCGTACGCCGCTTTAGCTTGTCTGCACCATTTTAGCACCTCGTTCCTATAATGCAGCATGACGAAAGCTTGTTCGAGGGTCATGACTCGTATATAGAGTCTAGGGTGGTTCGTGATATACTCCTTGGGGCTGGGAGGGATATTTGGGAAGTACGTGTCTATCAGACCTTCCACTTTGCGAGGGTCCAGCTTGGGCGTGGAAAACATCACGGCCAGATGCTGTGCGTATCATCGACGCATGAGCTCGGGTCACACAAAAGAAGTGTTGAGAAGGGAGCTCACATATTTTCTGAATTCCAGAGAGAAGGCAAACATCGATTCTCCCTCATCACGCTGCTTGATCCTTCTCAACCTCGCTCCCTCAGTCCGACTGAGAGCTCCTCGTCTGACGATCTCTTTGCCTCTCACACCGCTTTTCTCGAGTCGGTCTACCAGTTCATCGTGGTTGAGCAGAGCTCGCGCTGCTTCTTTTTGAAGGCGAAGGGAAATAAGCTGGAAATGCGCAAACAGCTGTAATGTTGTTGGAAGAACCGCTAGGATTGGTGTGGGGAAGAGATGTTCGTGAAGTGCTGAAAGGATAAGGGATGGTGGCGGGGACGAGGGGGTAGTAACGGACGAGGAGGCCATCTGGCCTGATAGCTCGTGAGAGCACCTCCGCGCTTATGTGTATGGATGATGTCGAGGAAAAGGAAAGTAAATTACAGATGATCAACTGCTCATGTTGTCAAAAGTCGCGTCAACAGAGGTGGAGGTGAGATCCGTGCGTGCATGTCACGTGGAGAAATGGTCGTTATACAGCACCAGTCATGTGTATGCATATATGGCTGGTGAACAGCTCGCTATCTATAGTCACTGGCTCACAGTGATGCATGAATACCTTATCGACCTCTCGATGTTGTGTGAGGTCCGATCATTAATAGTCTGCTGCCTGAGCAGCGGTATTTATGGCTTGGACGTAGCTCGCTGGAACATTTGCATCGCCTCCTGCATGAATTGTTAGCGCAGGCTCTGCTATACTCCAACGGATAGGTGGGGACTTACCTGAGGGTCTACTCCTGCTTTCTGCAGCTCCGCCATGAGCTGGTTGTCGAACAACGATCAGCCGGACTTCTTGCTATGTCTCGTGTTCTAGACACTCACAGACTTGGCTGCCTCGCGCAGATCGCCGTCCATGGCCATCTTGGCCATTTGGGTCATACTAGGCTTCTTGGTCGTGTCGTAGCCTTATATCGTACAAGAATTAGCCTACTGTACTGTAGTGATAACACTAAAGAGGGGCCATGAGATCCAACTCACCCTTGTTCTCCATGATTTTGCCAAGAGCCATCATGGCGTCGACAGCACCTTGGTGGCCTTGGACTTTATCTCTGAATGACTTGAATGCCGGATCCGCAAATGGGTCTTCGGGGGTTTCCGAAGCCAGTGCTCGTGGAGTAGAATGTATCGATCGACATGACAGCGAAGCCAGTGCTGGTGCTGGTGCTCGAGATACAGGAGCACTTGTGGCTCGCAGAGAGCGGAGAGTGTTGAGACGTATAACTGAGCGCATTACGTGTTTGTTGCTTGCGTACGAATGGATGGAGCTGACTGCTTTAAGAAAGAGAGGAGTGAGTAACCAGCTAAACATGCATTCTCCAACTTTTGAATACCTACTTTGACCCATCGGCCGTACGTCAGAGCTGGTCACCGCCAAGCGAGTTGTTTACGTAAAGAGTCGTGATACTCGGTTATCGCCGCCCGGAAGCCGATTGCACTGCTCATGTTGCAGTCAATCTATTCACAATGCAATCTCTCCTTTCTCATCTCATCTAAGAGCTTCACACAGGGAGATTCAACTGGCTCAACCTATAATCACTTGTCGGATCACCTCCTATAAGACCATCGGCGCCGCAATGTCCGCGCAACCGTGCACACTCACACTCGCCGACGGGACTCACTACGATCTCTCGTCCCTCGCTTCAAGTAGCGCAGATTATGTAGCGAAAGTCGGCGAGACGAGCTACAACCTTAATGTCTGTCGAAGCGTGGTTGGGGAACTGTACAAGATTGATGAGCCGGATGAAGTTGGAGGTTATGTCAGTCGAGAAGATGGCGACTTTTCGCTTGGGTAGGTTGTGCTGCGCATCGGATACAGCTGTGCTTTGACTGACTCGGTCCTCATGGGTTGTAGACGAGTTAATAAGAGCCTGACCTTGTCGCCTGGGACCAATGACCCAATGCTCGTTATCAAAGATGGATCAGCATGCCTTGGCAACCCGTATGAAAGTGCATCTACAGCTATTCGAGTGAGTGGCAAGTCCCAGCATTGTCTTGCTGGTCGAGCGACATGTTGCTGATTGATGGATTCCTATCGATGACAGTTCATATGCAGCCCGGCAGACTTCCACGCTGGTAACCCTGTACTGGTAGCTACGTTGCCGCCGGAAGACCCGTGTCATTTCTTCTTCGAATGGCGAAGTCATGTGGCATGTCCTACCAACCCGAAAGCGCAGCTGGAGACGAGCCATTATATAGCTTTCGGAGCAATGTAAGCTTAACATATACAGATCTTACAGTGAAGGTGAATGCTGACTGGTCCGGTCGAGCGTAGCCTCGCAATAGCCCTCATAACGTGGTTCGGAGGACATACGATATATAACCGCTTCTATCTACAACGACGAGGACTATCACAATTCCCTCTTCCCTCTTTCCATATGCCATCATTCCGCTTACCGTCATTCAAGTCTGCGGAGCAGTCACAGCCCAAGTGGGGCTCATGGCGACGAAGTTCGAGGAATAGAGCTGGATATTCCAATATCCGTGCAGAGGAGATTGACGAGGAAGAAGGTTTTGCATCCAGATTCAGTCTGGAAGACGATGATGACGACGCAGAGGATCTGACCGGAGCAAGATTAGACAATCATGCGCTCGGAGGGGAGACGAACGCTTGGAGAGGCAGTAATGGAAATAATGGCGGTGGAGGATCTGCTGATGATCAAGGCAAAGTGGGATTACATCAGGGCTTGGTAGATATCTGATCGTCGCTATCCGATCTAGTAGTATGCATGCGTGGGAGTGGACTAGATGGCTACCTCTGAATGCATGCATATCACACAGTGTATGTTTGATGCAAGCTACTCAACTGCCTCGTTGATATGATGGTGGCAAAGTGCCACACTGGCGGAGTTAGTGGGTTGCGAGGTCAATTCCTGCGATTACCATTGGTCCCGTCTTATGCCTATGCGACTACTCTCTGTAGCTTCAGTCCGATCTCAGATATACAATATTGTATATTATTGTGGACGCTTGCATCGCAGTCTACAGCTGCTCACTTGTTACTCTAGCTCTAGTCAAAAGCAGACACACTGGCCAGAGTCGACAAGATGATGCGCAACCTCCGTCCGCTCATGCGGAATGTTCCGTCCGCATCGTCATCTTCGCGACTGCGTGCGTTGTCAACCACCCCGATCCGATCTCTCGCCACGCCAGCTGTTGAGCCGCCAAACCCTACTCGCGCGCATTCGGTCGAAGAGTGAGTCTTGATTGTCATTTTTGACATCCGGATCTGAAAGCGTCAAAAGGGGGCTGCCTGAGATGACCAGAAGCCGCGGCTAACGTATTCCGTGTCCTCGCACGCAGACTTCACTCGATGTCCGCCCAGGAGATTTTGAAGGAGAGTTCCTCTAGACGGGACGCACAGATGAGACATTTCACCGGTGAGTGTTCACGAGTGCTTGGAGTTGCAGAGAATCCGACACACTGCTAATCGACCCTCGATTGTAGTCAACTTCGGTCCTCAACATCCCGCTGCTCACGGTGTGCTTCGACTCATTCTTGAGCTCAATGGAGAGGTGTGTTGGGCGGCTATTCTCAATCACACAACACGGCATACTGACGTCTTCCGCTTGCTGTCGTAGGAAATTCTTCGAGCAGATCCTCACATTGGTCTGTTGCACCGAGGGACAGAAAAGCTTATTGAATACAAGAACTATACTCAAGCTTTACCCTATTTCGACCGATTGGACTACGTCTCGATGATGACCAACGAATTATGTTACACCCTCGCCGTTGAGAAGCTGTTGAATATCGAAGTGCCAGAGAGAGCGAAGTGGATTAGGACGCTGTTCGGAGAGCTCACCAGAGTCTTGAACCATTTGATGGCTGTTTTGACGTGAGTAAATTTCTCGCATGAGCCGGTTGAAATGCACAATAACATAGCGTTTGCTGATCATGTTATGATCGTAGCCACGCGATGGATGTCGGTGCTTTGACTCCCTTCTTGTGGGGTTTCGAGGAACGTGAGAAGCTCATGGAGTTCTACGAGCGTGTTTCTGGTGCTCGAATGCACGCAGCCTACATCCGACCGGGTGGAGTAGCCTTCGACTTGCCTCACGGTATGCTCGACGACATCTTCAAGTGGGCCACCCAGTTCTCTAGTCGTGTCGATGAGATCGAGGAGGTCGTCACTGGAAACCGTATTTGGAAGGGAAGGACAATCGGCGTCGGCACAGTCACAGCTCAGCAAGCACTCGACTACAGTTTCTCTGGTGTCATGCTGAGAGGAAGTGGTGTACCTTGGGATATTAGAAAGATCGCCCCGTACGACGCTTACGACCAAGTCGAGTTTGACATTCCTGTTGGCAAGAACGGTGACTGCTGTGAGTGTGCTTCCAAGGATTTATTTGGGCCTCACTGATTTCCTAATCTGTTCGTAGACGACCGATACCTGTGCCGAGTGCAAGAGTTCCGAGAGTCGCTTCGCATTATTGACCAATGTCTCAACAAGATGCCCACTGGCGCCGTGAGGGTTGACGACCACAAGATCGTCCCACCTCCACGAGCATCAATGAAGGAGAGCATGGAAGCGTTGATTCACCATTTCAAGGTTTGTCTATCCCCAATACATTCACAAAGGCTCGAGCTAATGCTCGATATTTGTATCTTTTAGATCTTCTCCGAGGGTTACTCCGTGCCACCAGGCGAGACATACTCGGCCATCGAAGCGCCAAAGGGCGAAATGGGAGTGTTCCTCGTATCAGACGGAACGAACCGTCCGTACAAGTGCAAGATTCGCGCACCGGGTTTCGCCCATTTGCAAGGATCAGACTTTATGATGCGTCATCACTTCTTGCCCGACGCAGTAGCTATCATCGGTACCATGGACTTGGTCTTCGGTGAAGTCGACCGATAGTCTGCGACGGTATGGAGCTGAGAAGGAGACGGAAACGGAGGAGCGGAAGAGGGATTTACGTTGTACGATAGTAGTTTAGCAGGCTGATTCAGTTCAAACGAACGTGATCACGTTCAGCACTAGATCAGGATAGTCTGTGGGATCATGCATATTCTAGCATCACCAATGGTGTCTCCAAGTAATGGCCAGAGGATATATAGTATATTGATGAGTGATGATTAGGGATGTTTTATTGTTTCAAGTGCATGTATTGTTATTGTCTGTAATGATTGTACAACAAGTGGTCTAAGTCGTCGCTTTCGCAGAAAATGCTTCGAAAGTCATTCCGTCATCTACTGCCATGCACGCGGGTGAGCACAACTCGTATGATCCTCAACTAGGAAAATCAATAACCCACTAGATCATCATGTAAATACCGCTTCTCATCTTCCAACCTCCGCGTTGTTGATGTGGGTGTCAAGCCGAGATATTCAGACACGAACACTCTCAATATCCTATTCCAGCGTCTACACGCTGGCAGCGACAGTGCACTTGCGTCGTCCTATCTCGCAGAGACACCGTCAGCACCATGGCGGAGTTCTCGGTAGATTTGAATTCTAGAAGCGCAATGTGACTACTTACCGCGAGGGTATGCCATACTTTTGGGAAAGGGCTGGAAATGACGTGCAAAATGCTCACTCCGCGCTGGAGGAACTGTGCGACGGCGAATCGTATCAGCAGTCGCTCTCATCTCGCAGTACATCGATAGATAATGGAGAAGGAACGTGGACTTACCGGGACATGATCATCGCCAATCATACCTTTTCTCATACGGTGCAAAGGGAACCATTCCTCCTCGCCACTTTCGACCTCTACCAATCCTTCTTGGCGGAGCCGTGAATCGGCACCGCGTAATTCAGTGTGTAGCCAGTCCGTCTCTCTGAAGTAAGAGTAGATGGAGGAATGTGAGTTGCCTAATAAGTCCAAGAGGATTAGATGGTCGATCGTATTCAGTATTGTGGGCTGGGGCGACTGTCGACGTCGAGTCAGGGATAGTGGATGTGTCGGTGGTAAATAAGTCGAGGCCCATTCGTCTGCCAAATACCTACCGTACGAAATCATCAGTATTAGCAAAGCGCGTCCGCAACCGCCCCAACCCGTGTAGTCAACATAGTAACGGTTAACTCGCCTTGCACCATAAATGGAATCCGTATCAGTCCAATCATGAAACGCTTCTTCTCCATCAAAGAACAAGATCTGCAGCGTTGTCTCACTGGCTCTTTCCTCGTCGTCATCAAGAGGGAAATCGTCAGGAGACGCAGAAGACGATTTCGCTTCTTTCTGCGCTTGCAGTAAAGGAGTGAGCGCTTCTGCCAAATCAAGCAGCATGGCGCATGGCGCAGCGGAGTCTGTAGCGCCAATAAACTGTGATGACAGGCGTGAATCGCATGTCAGCTACGGTCTGTTCGCCACAACAAAGCATGTTGTAAGATTGTAGTGCGTTCAAGTCGACATCCGGTCCCAAGACATAAATCGTAGTGAGGAGTATAGAAAGGAACCGTTCACATACCTGATTCGCGGGATAGGCAGGAAACCACTTGGAATCAAAGTGTGCAGCCAAGACGACTTTTCTCGGTGCTTCGGGGTCAAAAGTGTAGACGAGATTATTAAAATCTATCTCGCCAATAGGTGTCGAAGACGTGAACGGTGTCTGGGGCGTGCGACTGTGTCAGCCTCACACAACAGCTGTGAAATGGCAGCCTCCGGATGCAGAGAGCAGCGATCATTGGTATCATTGCCAAAAATGAATGCAGAGCTTTCTTTGACTGTATGACGCTAGACTCACTTTCTCTTCGTGCCATCCCAGCTTGGAGAAGACGGACGAGATGTAATCCTGAACGAGAGTGCTAATGGGCTATGTCAGCTATGTGGATCACCAACCGGCGTGAAGTTCATAGCGTACTTGTTCTCTGATCCAGCTATTTTCCATTGGTCAGCCATAATCAAGTGTCTAGTAGTAAGGAGACGACCACTTACATGCTCGAGGAATAAGCAGCTTGCCCAAATGCCCTTCATTGACGCTACTCCATTCAGGCGGGTCTAGCTCGACGATACTCCTCAATTGAGAGGTGGACAGAGCTGAGAAGTCGCGTGTGCGCCACGACTCTTCTTCGTTGGCTCTAATGTCTGCCAGACACCTTCCTACACAGAACAGGAGAGCGAGGACAGCATAAATGCCGAAGTGCAGAGAGCGCCGAGCAGAGCGCTCATGATGTAGTCGTGCGCTGCGTGTCATCTCATCGTACGTATCAATCTATTATCTGTCGTCTCACTAAACCCCTAACGCAAGTCTATTGAAGAACAAGAGGGACAAGCTGGAGGTGCAAAAGTTGCGTGGTATATTCACAAACGCGTGTAATAAAGACGCACAGATGGACGTGCAAAGTGGAGTTTAGTTTTGGCTTGACAGTATTTTGCTTGGCGGAGAGAGCCGGGACTGCAACGGGACTGTTTGGGCCCAGCTCACATGGCATACTGCAACTGTGCGAAAGACGCCATTTGGAACGGCAATCCTCTATGCAGACCATGACAGTCAGTCAGTGATCAGTTATCGGTGATAACAGGTGGAAGTGATAGCTTGTGCATTGATGCTAGCTTGGAGAGAAGTAATCTATTCTTCTCCAGATGTAAATCGGCAAAACCTCCTGCCCTATACACTCTCCGCTCCTGCCTCTAACATAGCCCAATAGCCCAACACCCAAATCTCTGACCTACTCCTCCTCAGCGTTCGCTGTGACGTACTTGCCACGGATGTCCTTCCATTGTTTCTGCAAAAGCAAAGGATTGACATCAGCTCCAAACCCAACATACCCAAAGGGCTATAAGATTCCGTCTCGCTTGTCTCCAGCCAAAACCTTGTCCCTTGACAAAGCAGAAGAACTGAGTATAGAGGCAGACACTCACGCCGCGGTTGTGGTAGTCCCACCAAGCTGTAGTGGCAAGGTCGAACCCGATCGAGAAGCCAAATGCGCCCACGAAACAGGTCGCGACAAAGGCCGAGTTTCGCTTGAAGAAGGTGGAGTAGATGAGCTATTGGGCGGGAAGGAAATGGAGACGTCGAGTAATTGTTATCGCATGGCGTGTGATTGACAGTAGCATTGTCATGTTGTGGAAGTTGACAGTCATACAGTCGTGAGTTGTATTTGGATATTCGACGAATGAGGGAAGAGAAGATCGTCAGCTATTTTTGCCCTCTGACAAATCCGACTTTTGATCAGACAAATAGAGCTCGATACGCACGTCGTGCACTCGGCTCATGATGGCGGCCTGTGATGGAGAAGGGAGTCGGTGGAGATGACTTTGAGAGTAGGAGGTATGTGCTGATTATTGGGATAGAGCGAAATAGATGTTGCATCGGAGAGTAAGGGAGAAGCTGGTTGGGCGAAAGAGGTAAATAAAGTGGTGTACACAATTA
>JALPBY010000111.1:0-53478 GCA_026538315.1 Cryptococcus sp. GC_Crypt_6
TACCAGGTGGACCTCCTCGTGCATCATTCTGCTGCATTCCTGGGTTTTCCGCTTCGAGGATAGGAGCCGAGGTGAACGATGCTTCGTCCAGAGGCTTCTCTTCGATATCGGCAGTGCTGCCATTACCGCTCGTGCTCATGATGACGCGAGCGTATGGTGATACCAAGTGGAGACGTGCAAGGAGAGGGAGCTGTATGGTCTATGTTCCAGAAAACGCGAATCTGACGGATCGATCAGATATGATCAATTAAAAGGCCTACATCTCTATATCCACTCGGCAACTCTGCAGCAGAATTCATTTGGACAGTCAGGTTTCGGCTGTCGATACGAGTGCGAGATGCCACCTCGTATATGCTCAGGAATCAGATAATTATTCCAAGCGGTCTGCAGGAATGACCAAAGCCTCGTTTCTGACTTCCTGAAAACTAGAATTCGGCAAAGAAGCCGGCTTGCTCCAACCGAACCGATCAAAGCGAATGTCCTTGAGATGCGGAATGGTCGGGAGATTGAGAAGCAACGATGTCCAAGTGCGTGGACTGCTTGCGGGGTTCATGCAACGCATAGCGATCACCGGTGATTCCAGCACGGCACAGGTTAAATCAAGGCAAAGGGGCTAATTAAGAGCACCTCGGTCGGTATCTACGTTACGCGGCCATACTTCAAATGTCTAACCGAGCTAGCCGCGAAACCGAGCCGACGGTGAGGGTGACGGTCACTGATCCTTTCCTTCTCCAAACGTCCTGGGGTTGGCTGATTGGAGAAGCACTCACGCTTGGTGAACGGAATATCCTCGGTATGAGACGTCCAGACACGATGTACTTCTAACTAAGATGCACGTATGCCATGTAGACTGATTTGGACGGAGGAGCTTTCTAGATGGCTGACGAGGCCGCTTCATAATTAATGGATTGGTCATGAGGATTGACCCATGTGGTCCGTGAGATCTAGAGTTGCATGAGATGCTCCGTGCGGTCTATTGAGTAGTCTACTGTGATGTGTTCATCTCGTTATCCATACCTACAGCGATCGTAATGATTCTACTTCCCCGCTTCCTCATGTGGCCCAACCCTATGTCTGTGACCACTAGAGATAGCAATCCATACCGTGTAAGATACACACCGTTTCTCCCCACAAGCCATGCACTCCAGCGGGTTGATGTAAGGACGCCTGAGGTAGTGAGAAGCACAAGACCTTTGAATGAGGAGTGCGGTCTGATTACTCCTTGCCGTGTAACCATTTCGTTGCGTCGGCGTAAAAGGCCTGTACAATGTCCGGTCGATCGTCACCGGGGAGGTCGTCGGGGACGGTATAGTTCGCACTGAGGTTGAGATATCGGAGATGTTTATACGACGCACGAGCGTTCTCGAGTTTTGACGGATCAAGATGGAGCGTAGCTGACGGGTCGACAGTATCGATCCGGTCTTTACAGTAGATACTGTCGAAAGTCTGAAGCCGCCATTGACCGTCGCGCTGCTCTAATCTCGAGAAGAAACGACACCACGAGACAACATCGCAGAACACGTCTCCTATCTTGGGCCGAATATGAATTTCGCCTTGTGACTCGACTATAGCTCTTTGTCCAACCACCTCGCTTCGGATAGGATTGATCACGTGGATCCCTCTTCCGCGACCTCGCTGATGTGCGTCTCGCGAAACGGAGATGAACTCGGCAATCGTCCCTTCGAACCAAGTTACGCGCACCACGGAGTCCTCCCAGTATAGCTGATTGAGAAAGTCGAAATCGCCCGTATCCCGAGCTAGTCGTTCTCGCTTCACCAGAGCGAACAGCTCTCGCTCAATCGCCGGGTCAGGCAGGTTCAATATTGATTTGGCCATGTCTATGTGTTCCGTACTGAGTGGGATGTGAGCAGGGTCGAACAACGATACACGGTGAACTGAATGAGTGGATTGAACAGACTGTAATGCAAAAGATAATTTCAGTCTAGCCAATGTACAGGTATATGCCCAGAAGACACCGCACTCGCCTACAAGCCAGATTCCTATATCGCTAAACTCGGCTCGGGCTTTTCTCTTTTTCCACCCGAATATGAAATACATCCGAATCTCTCTCAGTATAGCTGAGCCGACCCACGAGCTATGCTTGTAAGTCTACCGATCAAAGGTTGGCGGAACGAGCAACGATCAGCTGAATGCATGAATTGAGTCTTTGTGCATCGTAGACTGGTGACGATGCAATTCTCTCATGTCGCACTGATGGTCTATGTATTCCAGCTCACTTCCTCTTCCGGCGAGCTATGACCATACTGGGACATTCTGGCATCCCATTCACTCTACTACAAGGTTCTACGGCATGTGATAAAGTATTATATAGCAGTATCCTCGAACGGATCATATCCAGCTGCCATCCACCCTCCGAACCCGCCTAGCCAGTTGCCCATATCACCCGTACCCATCCCTAAAGAAGGATTCGGGACAGTATTTATGCCTGATGCCATGCCTACACCCATCCCCATTCCGAAGTTCGTCTGATCATCGAGTCCGCGGAATAGAGCACTGATATCGTCCTGCGTCGTGGAGCCTACGTCTCTCCCTCCAGCCACATCCAAGCCCATACCGCTGTGCAGAATCGCAAGGCTGGCAAAATCAAGGGTGCCTTGCTCCACGGGAGCAGAGTTTAGCGGATTGATGTTGCCCAGCTATAACGTCGCCGGTGTGATGACTGTCAGTCTCTAAGGCTTCTCAGGTGCGAAGAAGGCGATACCACTCACCATGTCTTCAGCTTGGAAGATGGAGCGCTTCATGCCTTGCGTACCTATGGTGATAGAGTCACGCGATACACCAAGATTGCCACCAGCTTGCCGGGGTTGTTCAAGATTTTGCCCAGAGTCTTTGTCATGCTCTTTAAGCTGATGGACTCTGCGTTTCCAGGGATGATTGGGCGTAGCCGCTCCTGATGTATCACTGAAAAAGGAACATATTGCATCAGTAGGATTATAGCCAAAAGCGATTCCATCCATGACAAGCTGAATGTACGTACTGATTTGATGGCTCATAACTTGTCCGGGGACTCAGCCCATGCCGTCTCATCATTTTGCGCATCTCTCGCACCTGCAAAGCGATCGAGAACACGATCGATGATGATCAGTACAATTCACACAGTGCACAGCCTGACCCCGATGGAACTTACAAGGTATTCGGCCTGCTTGAAATATTTGCACATCCTTTCAACCCATCCCATCATTCGTCTGAGCTCTTCTCCCAACTTCTCAGCCTGTTCCTGCCGCTCAACGGCGTCCGCAAGTTGATCCACGTTACCATAATCAATGAATAGGGATTGCACCTGTACTCTCATACTCTCGTACACGCAGATCGGCAAGCTAGGATCCAAAAAGATAAAGGACTCCTTGTCGACATACTGACCTACCAGCTCCAAAGTGGCTGATATGTTTTGCGCGTGCTTGATACATGCATTGCGAGTTTCGTTTATCCACTCTATCGGAGCAGTAGAAATGATATCGGCAGGAAGAGATTCGGGAAAACCGGGTAATGCCAGTCGATATAAGTCGGACAGACATTGGTCGTACCATATATGCAGCATCAACAGCGCCGTGAGTTGACCTTGGGCTTGACGAGCGTAGATCGTGTCGGTCGTTAGGCGAAAGGGCGCAGTCAAGGTCTCTCGCCATGTCTGAAGATCTATGGCGCATCGAGACCAAGCAGACGTCGGGCTCCACGGTGGCTCGACGGCGTTGTCATGAGCTCGCGAACATCTGCGAGAGGGACAAAGCGGGAGAGATCAGTCAGAATCCCTCCGTGCTAGGCTGTGCTGCCGGTAAAATTTTCTAACCACTTACACAAGAACGCGATACCTCATTCCTGTCATCTGTACATAATGACCAAAGAGCCCAATAGGAGTTTCACCGAATGAAGGAGAATCTGGATTGCCGAGTAAGAGGGATAAAGAGGTTTCCGGAGCAAGCATGGGGGTGGTGCACGGTATACCAAGTTGATAGTTGTGATCCTCGCAAGGGAGTTGAATTCGTATGGAGCTGGGTTGAGTGAGAATGTAATCAGGTTGCCCCGTCGACATCTGCATGATGGTGTTATATGGTTAGCTTGCACTACCTGTGCGCGAAAAGTCTGCACTAAGGCAGTCAGACACTGAACTCACCATCCTATCCAAGCAGTAGCAAGCCCAGAACAATCTCCTGCGGGTTTCCCGATCAACCCAGCTAACGTCCTTTTCATGCTGTTCACCCGCCGCCCAACCACCCTGCCCAATCTCCCTATGCAGGCCCAAAGCCAAAGCCGCTCGATGAGCTATACTGCTCAAAATCCAGGCGCTCTCGTATTTCCCATTGTTGATCTCATACTTTGCCAACAGCAAAGCCGCAGCAACATGATCTATATGTATATCGTCACTGAGTATTAACATCGTCTTCGATTGTTTTGCCCAGAGCATTCCATGCGAGGGTGGAGTTTCCGGGACGAATCGCGAAGACACCGCGCACAATGCGAGAAGCAAGATTGGCGAGACACAGCCCGTCTGTATATCGCGCAGGAGCGTCCCTCGGTGAACGAAGGCATTGCCTTGGACGTGATATATGTAACCGTAGTATGCTTCGACGTGTTTGTCGATAACGGGGCGACCGATGCGATCGATTCTGTCAAGAGTCAACGCTTGACCCGACACCCAAGTCTCGACTTTTAGATAAGGGATATGACGATAATGTATGGGAGCAGGTTCACTTACACGCTGCGAGTTGAGTCTTCGACGTTGCTGTCCAGAGTCTCCGGTCTGTTACCACGCGATACAACCTCCGATACACTTTGCCTTCGGCGCTTGGAGTTGCCTTGCCCATCCGCACGTATTGCATGTGTAGCTGGACTAATCCCATCTGAGCTAGGCGTGACATCGATAGATATCGATGGGACTCCGATATTCTCTTGATCGTGTCCTCTAGCGTCCTCCGATGGATCGGCATAGCGACATACAGAGTTCTGCTCTATACATCTGGAGCAGGACGGAAGATCCTGAGAACATTTGCATCTTGCCAGACGACAGGCAGCGCATGCTCTTGCGCGTGTACGCTTAGCGAATGATGATGAGGCAGATGTACGCCTTGTAAACGTCGCTGGCGAGACCGACGCTGGTACCCGTGGAGCGTTGTCGGAAGTCGGGGTCGAGGGCGCGGCAGGATTGAGACGCCTCTGTCTTGATGGACCGACACCGCCTGGTGACGAAAACAGCACAGTGGAGTGAGATCGTTCAGCGTCAAGTCTGATTTTGACTGCCTTCAAGTATGTAAAGAGACGACTCACCGCCATCAGATAAATCGTTCTGGACTGTGCGCATGCTCGGCCACTCGCACTGCGCCAAGATTCTTTCGCAATTATCACATCTCCCAGGCTTTTCGTCGCACTTGATCTGCCCAATATGACATGAGCAGTGATCAGCGGCAAGCTTGAGAAGATCATGTAAAGGGATATGGAGGGCTCACCTTGCGGGCGCGACAGGTTAAGCATCCTGCGATTGGTGTAAAGGACGGGGAATGGGGAGAGGCAACGGTGATATTAGCAATGCCGTTTCACGTCGGTCTTGCCGTATTGTGTACTTACCTGTTCTCGTACGCCTGTTCTTAGCCTGACCCTTTTCTTTCTCCTTCTCAGAGCTCGCTTCTGTCGACATCGTTCTCGGATCACTCAGAGAGCGGAATTAAAAGAGACCATGGGATTATGCAGTAGAGCCGTGAAAGTGAAATTATGCAAAGTTGAAGAAAGATATGTGGTGGCTTTGACGGTGAAAACAACAAAAACATGAATAGCCGAGCAGACAGCTGACATCGTTATCCCGAATCTCTCCTTATTCACAACCGACCGAGTCTCACAGATGCAGCAGTGTAGATATGACAGCAGCATCCTACGTCTATCTGTCACAAGGCCTAACGATACGAGGTTTTTCACGAGACGAGTACTCGACGAAGGGTGCTATTGTCTGTAATTTGTATTTGAAGTTTGTCAGCATCCGTTTTCTCGTCCACCTTCATTACCGGAATGATTGATCGTACATATATATAGTCATGAGGAGTCCTGTTGCTGATGGCATCGCCCGACATTGCTTCTATGCATTTTGCACGGCATTATCAGCCGAAGAGTCGAGAGACGCTGCCAGAAGTCGCCATCTTGAGCCTTGTTGACAATGGAGCCAGTTTTCGCCGGAGTCCAGTCGATCGCACATGAAACCCTTGCAAGATGGATGACATCACATGGCCAATAGATGTTCCGCTTTTCGTTTCTTACAACTTCGTTCCAATGTTGACTACATGCTCACTCACATCCCACTGACAAGAATTAGTCCGACTGCCTTCCTCTCACATCCATTGCGTACGACGTTCAGCATGTCTTCATCGTCCCGTCCAAGAACAGCAGACGAGATCGTTGATTACCTCTTTGCTCGATCGTCTCCCCCACCTTTAGAACCTGGCACAACATTCTATGATCCACAGCTGGCTAAAATTATCGCCAAGCTCAACGAACACAAGTACCTCATCGCCTGTGAGTACACGCAGTAGCTACCCACTCAAGCCTCTGTTCAAGCACTTACTTAGTGTAGCGCTGCATCTCGCCAACGACGATATCGAAGGAGCACATACCATCGCTGCTGACAATGAAGGCGTGAGTACCTACACCGATGACTATGCTTTGCTGATAGACCACATATCACTCAGGACCCGACGGCAAACCTTCTCCATGCGACATTACATCGGCGAGAGGGTGAGTACTGCTGATTGGTGTGCCAAGCTGATCAGTCTTGAAGGCGACTACTGGAACTCGAAATAGTGAGTAGACCTCCTGAATATAGCCTGCTATGAAAGAAAGACAAAAATGATGACTGACACGACAAACTGTCCGACAGCTGGTGGTCGCGTGTCGGACGACATCCGCTCATGCCTTCTGCCTCTGCTGCCAAATCATTCGTAGACCAATGTGAGAAAGTGCGGAAAGGATCTGGGGACGAGGACAAGTTGCGCGAGCAACAATGGGCTGAGCTCAAGAAGCTCGTCCAGTGGACTAAGGAGAACTGTCATTGATCATTGTAAGCATTGAGCGTGTACTATGAGACCGTTCGCTGTAGCCATGGTGTATTGAACCCTGATGTAGCATACCCCTATCATGCGGAAAGGCTGGCTGAACTCTGCGGCCATGGAGTGCTTGCTTAGCCGCCAGATATCTTCTGTGATCCGAACACTTCATTCATAGCAAACTGTGTCTATAACGCACATACTACAAATTCAATCGCAAGCTAATCTTCGATGACAATAACAACCTTTTCACTGATCTACCTGATATTGACCCAGATCTACAACGCACACCATCTACAACGCATACCTGAAAGCAATATTTTCCACATCTGTCTTGTCCGAGAAATCGCCAGCTGTCGCATCGTACTCTATTCCCATCTCAGCCATAACACGATCCCTGCGCTTGTTCTCCCGGACGTAGTACATGCGTAAGAGGTACGCCATAGGGATCGTTGCTGAGAAACAGACGATGCAGGCGAGCATGCCGCTTCTGTAAGGAGGGGTCTCGGTCGAGATGAAGAAATGTGGACCGATGATGTTGCCCACAGCATATGAAATGAAGACCATGGCGCCGACCACCACTCGTTTAGTGTATCCGACGACGTTGGCGCCAGGAGCAGCGAAGCAGATTCCCAGAGAAGCCACGTATGATCCGAGAATGTAGTATCCGAATACTGATTGTCAGCAAACTGTTACCTGTAAGCTGGACTCACGAAGAGCGCCGGACTGGCGCGTCTTGTATTGAATAATGACTCCGACTAGACTCGGGAGCATATACGCCATGACCACGTATAGTCGCATGTTGGGGAATTTGCGCGCGATATACGCTCCGCTAAAGGGAAAGATAACTTGCATAGCTGCTTGCGGCAGACCAATGAGGATAGTCTGGAACGCTGTGTAGCCATACGATTGGAGCTGTTCCGTGTCAGTAAGCGAGCCGCTAGCAGCAGTTGATCGACACAACGACTCACAATGAGATGGAGGAAGTTGCCGATACCACCGTTGGGCAGACTTAGAGACATGACGATGAGGAAGTATGCCCATCCTTGTGGGTCGATCCAAGGACACAAAGCTTCTTTCACCTGATACCACTTGATCTGCTTGCTACCCAACGACGACTTGTTGCCTCTTACGCGCTCGAGCGCAATACGCTTGTCGTGTGAATTGAGGAAGCGACAAGTCTGAGGATTCTCGGGGCAGAGCCAAAGGAAGAAGGAGCCGAAGATGACCGTGATGGCGCCACTATAAGACACAAACGTATAGTAAGCACGATGAGATGTCTGCTCATGAATCGAGTGTGGGGCAGGAAACATCACTCACTTGAAGATAAAGATCCATGCCCAGCTTGGCACGCCGCTGACGTGCACATGGCCCATGCCGAAGCTGACCAAAGCACCGATGAACGAACCAGCGCCATTGCAGCAGTACCACAGGCCAACCCTCAGAGGTTGTTCCTCCCTCTTGTAGAACCGACTGATAAGGAGGACGAAGCCCGGAGTGACCAGCGCCTCTGAGGCACCCAACAACGTTCGGATAGCGGCTGCTCCGCCAAAATGACGCGGAGCGGCCATGCACATAAGCAAACCGCCCCAGATAATGATGCATGTGCCCATCGTCTTGTTCAGTGGCAAGCGCTGCAGTATGATTCTATGCCATCATGGGGCCGAGTCAGCATTATGATATCCTTTCTGGAAAGATGTGGAACGTACGAGCCGGGAAATTCAAAGAAGAGATAGCCCATGTAAAACACACTGCCCAACCAAGCGTATTCGTCTGTGGTGAGGTGCAAGTCTGTCCGGAAAGTGAACACTGCAGCGTAGCTCATAGCACTTCGGTCGACATATTGCAGCGTGTACGCGATCATGGTGAGCGGGAGGAGCACCTATACTGTGTATTAGCTTGGCTTTTGACAACGACAGATCTTGAAGTTGGTCGACGCACCAGGTCGAGCTTGCGCAAGACGCGTTTGTTTTCCTCCGCTGTATATTCGATGATTGGCATCTCATCGTACGAGACTGCCTCGCCCTTTGCGAGCTCGTCAATGACGTTGGACTGAGCAGATTCTACGCGTTGGCATGCGGGCATTGTCTTGTCGTTGTCATTGTTGTCTATCCCGGCTTCCATGTCTTTGGGAACAGGTACTTCCCCGGTGGAAGAGATGGGCGCAGCCTTTTCCTCTATAGCGAGAGACGACATGGTCGTCGATGTCGGTGTTGGTATCGTTGAGTATGAAGATAAGAAGGACGAATGGCGACGTATTTATCGTATATTATAGATGATGTAAAGAGAGAGAGAGACAAAGGCGGCGCAGCCAGTATCCTCTCACATACTATGATCTCGGATACTCTACTCGGTGACTTGGCTCTATGACCACCGAGTCGTCGGAACAGGGATGGCGATGTGGGGGAGATAAGCTACTGCCAATGAGAGCGAGGTAGACCTGTATACGATTGCATGCGAATGGTTGCTATTGGGATAGATACAGGCATTCTCAGGATAACTGCCTCTTTTGCGCCGTACGTCTTGCTAGGTACAACTTACTCGGATCTGCCGTAACCCTGAGTGCGGGCGTGCGCCTGTCTCACACTTACTCTAACTAAAGCATCCACCTTGATTCACCGACATATGCGATCTAGTATCGGGCTTCCAGATGAGCAAGATGCCGAGTGCTTTGAATGAGGATGAACTTGGCCACAGGTCCCTCCATTCCCGCCTCATCCCTCGTCTCCACGTAGCTTAAGCAGCAGTAGTTGCCGCAGCAGCGATAGCGCCTCACTATGCGGGCATATCCAGGGCGGCCCGAGCTGCCAACGGTCTTTCTGCGATTACCAAGCTAGAAAGCTTGACCCGACCGACTCGCTCATTTATCGGTCAAATACCCATTGCGAGATGCGATAGCGCTAGCAGCTTGAATTCGTTATTCATATTGTTGCCTTTTGTTCTCTGAGATACCCACCACCTCGTCGCCGATCGCTTTGGTTGGGAGTGTGGTCTTGTTTCGGTCTGCATCTCTTAACTGAATATACATCTTCATAGTTCTTTACCTACTTTGATATTTGATCCTTCATCGTTGTCGGTTCGTCAGCGCCAAGATGCCGTCCGCAAATCACCCTCCTACCACCAACATCGGCGCGAATGACATGACGGGCGACCAGCTCGCTCTCCCTACTTCGGAGCGAGTGGCGACCGTCACGCGTCATGGCAAAGTGGTCGGTGGAAGAACGAAGAATGGCTGTCAAGTGTTTCTGAGTGCGTATCACTCTGTGCGAGTGTGGGAGGGGAATGACCTGCTGACAATCTAGGTAGACGTGCCGTACGGTGTCGACGTTCCTCGATGGACCGACCCTCAACCACTGCCTGAAGACTACACTTATCCCGACGTGGAGTATACAGTAGACGGGAAATACTGTGCCCAGCCATCGCGGACATATGCGCAGACTAACCCTATGCGCGAGAGACTAGGTCTTGGACAGCCTACCGAGAACCCCTTCTTTGCGGACATCTACGTCCCGTCAGACTATCCCTTATCTTCCTCTTCATCTGATCGCGGGAGACTGTTGCCTGTCCGGGTATTCATTCACGGCGGATTCTTGCAGTATGGCAGTACGTCAGGAAACCATTATAATCAGCAATTCTTCCCTGCCGAGCACTACAACGAAGTCCGCGTTTTGCTCGGTCATCGACTATCCGTATTGGGCTTTATGGGAAGTGAGAGTCCGAAGATATCAGGCAATTTTGGGTTCAAGGACTGTTGGCTAGGTCTGGAATGGGTCAAGGACAATATCAAGGCGTTCGGAGGTGATCCGGATCAAATTCATTTGAGCGGTTTGAGCGGAGGCGGGCACGTCGTCCATCAGCTCTTGCATCAAGCTGCGAGACTCGCTCCGGCCAAAGTGAGCATAGATCCCTGTACTCTGTCTGCAATGAGCTAACGTATACTCACGTAGGCACCATTCATCACCGCACATTGCCAGAGCAACGCTATCTTAGCCAACCCCCTCACTCCGACATCCCGTGACGAACAATTCGCTGCCTTCGCCTCGAATTTGGGTGTCGACCCTGCTTCAGCGAACGCATTGGACTTATTGAAGGATTCAACCAAATATACCACTGATCAAATCATCAAGGCAGTAGAGGGGATGGGTGAATTGTGTACTTTCCGCGGCGTGGTTGGCGACGATGGATGGGTCAGAGCGGACGAAATGGAGTATCAGCGGTCTGGCAGGTTTGCCAAAGACTTGAGAGACGCGGGAGTCAAATGCATCATTGTCGGTGATGTGAGAGACGAGGTGAGATTGGACAAAACTGAGTTGGTAATGCATTTTGGCGCTGATCGACCCACGATTATCGTAGAACCATTTCTACGAGACCGTGCACTACAGCAAGACAGTCGAGGACCTCTTGCCGAATGTGTCGAGGTATTACCCCTCGGAACAGGCGCAGCGCTTCATCGATTCTTACGAGCCACTACCAGCTGGAGCGACTGAGCAAGAGATCAACATACGTCTTGGCCAGGTAAGCCTACATCTAACGCTACTTATCAATCATACACTGTGCTTACGAACGAGTAGATATTGGCGGACGGACAAGTACACTTGCCTGTGCGATTACTGGCAAAGGACTTGGCAGCATATGACTTTCCCGTGGTGCGATACGCGATCGAGTCCGTGCCTACAGCCTATGGTACGGGCGGCAAAGCATCGCACGGTACAGATCTAGCGGTTCATCAACTCCGTTTATCGATTATGACCGAGCAAGAGACTTCAGCTGCTTTGCGCTTCAACGAAGCCTTGTGGGCAGCCGTCGCGCCTACGGTAGATGAAGGATCTCAACAGCCATTCGAGCAGAAGGGTGAAGAAGAGATGTTGCTCCTGGCCAAGAACGGGGAGACGGCCTGGAAAGCAGACTGGAGGTGGCCCCTTCTCCGAGCGGCGGAAAAGGCTTTTAGACCGTAGATAGACTCGACTTTTGGAACATCACATCCTGATTACGATGGATGGGGAGGCTTGTATAGGACCTTTATGTAAACAAGAGACTCTTTTGAGAAATGATAGATAGATAGATTGTGGATTTGCAAGCTGGCAGCCTAGATGCATGATCTACAAATGATGTCCATTTTGATTGTAGTTAACCGCAGATCGGTTGTGCTCTCGATGAGGTCTACAACTATGCAGTCGACTACTTGCCAAAGAACTTGTCGACCAGGTCTGCAGCATGTTTTGCGAGACCTATACTATTTTGGAAGCTGTTCGCAACGTCAAGCTCAGTCAGCTGTGTCTAATGTAAGAAAGGAGTGGTCTGCTTACCCAGCTGAACCTGAGCCATAAGCATGCAGCAAGCCTACAGTCTTCTTCTCGCCCTCTCTCCCGTTTCTAGGAGCCAAATCAGACGTCCCGCCTTGACCACCTCCACCAATCTCTTTTTGCTCGAGCTCTAATCTCGCTCCACCATGTCGAGCAGGTCGTAAGCCGACTTGGTGAGAGACCACTTCGATATCCTTCCAGCTATTCCCGTTCGGACCCGCAAGCATCGGGCAAAGGTTGTAGCAGTCCCTCAAGATTCGTTCGGCTGTGCGCAGATCAGGTAGAGAGGAGTAGTTGTCCTCTATATAAGTACCGCCGAGAATGACGTTGCCGTCGGATCCTGGTCGCGGGATGATATAGGCTGGGTCTGGCAGTGCCTCTGTCGATCACAGCGCAGCGTTCAGCAAACAGCAAATGTCACTCTTGATAAGCAGCACGACTCACCTTCGTCCGGTGACACAGGATCAGCGTGGAAGCCCTCGATGTGCATGTAACATTCTTTGACCCATGGCGCCTTAACTAAGACCGTTTGTCCTCTGGCAGGATGTACCTCTGCGTCCTCTACGCCGATGAGCGACTGTGCGCCCAAGCCTGTAGCGTTGACCACCAGCTTGACTGCTCCGACAGAAGGCAGATCATACGCTTCGGTGATAGCGCTCAAGCGTTGGCGGTGCAGTTCCACGCCTCTGTCACGAAGTTGCCAAGCGAGATGCGCGATGTATTTCGGTGCGTTGAGGAGATACGAGGAGTTGGCATAGCCGTATTTCATCCCGCCAGGCAGCGGCGTGCTCTCCGTAGCCTCTAGCCGCTCATACTATAGTCCAAAAACGCACATAAGTATTGGCTGTAAAGAGACTTGGACGAGACGACAATCGAACTCACGTCGACACCCTCCAAGGCGTGAAAGTATGGGACAGACTCTGATTCCGGTTTGGGCTTCTTCCATATTGTATAGAAGCGAGCTCTTTCGCATAGCTCTGGATGATCTTGAGCGACTTTGCCGAGCGCCTTGTACGTGACCATATCCCACTTGGCTGCTTGCTCATTGATGTCAGTCGCGAACGAGCACCAATTGCAGCCCTACTCCCTCGGTCAGTCACATGTAGAGTCATTTTTCACAGGAACACGAGTGGCATGGGAGAACTCACCGCCCATGGACTGGCAAAGCCAACACTGGTCTGATCCTCCGGTAGATCTCGAGCAACGACGGCTACTTTGTATCCCCTATCAGAGAGTTCTCTGGCGATCGTGAGGCCGACCACTACAAGGGTTGGCCCGTCAATAAAGCGTGTATTGGCGAAATCAGCTTGGTGAATGTTCACTTACCTCCTGCTCCAAGAACGACTGCGTCCACCATTGCGTTTTCTGTGCGTGGCTGTGAGGGAGTGAGTGGACGAGGTATATGAACAGATGCATGCACTGTTCACAGGATACATATATATGTGTGAGTTATCTCTTGATAGGCGGTCTAACCTATTGACTCGACCGAGTATAATAGACGCCCCTTTTCGGGATTACTCATACTCCACTCTATCTCTCCTCTTCTCCCTCCGTTCCCTTCCTTGTCATCCCTATTACTCACCGAACAAACAACCGATATAGAGGCCGATATCGCGCAATCACGCAACAGCGATAATGTCCAGTTACAATGGGAGTACGGGTGCTGGGGATGTCAATGCATCAACGAGAAAGCTGGGCAAGGTGGATAGAGGGAGAGAAGCATGTAATGAGTGTAGGAGACACAAGGTGGGTTCACATGTCATTATTGATTATACCGCGTCTCACCGACATTGATAGATCCGGTGCCATCCACATCCGGATGACCCCAACCACCTCTTCCCTTGCTCTCGGTGCGAGAGGATGCACCTGGGATGCGAGTTTGCAAAGCATAACAGGGGCAGAAAGCGGAAGCGACCGTGAGTTGATTGTTTCTTTTCACCCCGCTTCTCTGCTTAGATTGTACTCTCCCATCCTTCAGTCTTCCCTTGCTTGCAGGAAACAACTATGTAGAAGGCAGCGGTCCTGTGCCCAGTAACAACGCTCGCTCGCACAACATCAAGAGCGAACCGGGTCCATCGAGACACGGCGGTCCGCTGCCCCCACCTCACATTTTGGGAGATCCGCGATTCCCCTTCATCTCAGCAGAGTCCGACAACCGGCATCTTTCTTCTTCCCCAACAACGTCTCGCGCCGAAATAGGCTATCAGCACGCGCAGCAGATATCTTTGCGAAGAATGGTCGGAGAAGACTCTTCTGAAAATGACGATGATGGCTCAGAAAGCGAGGGGGATGTCGAGGAAGGCGGGGATCAAGAGGAATATGATGCGCCAACAATTCACAAGAAAAGACCAAAGATACCATTGAGAGGACCAGAGCTCGTCGACGATCCCGTCAGAGCAGGCTTCGTCGATGAGAACGAGGCGAGATGGCTCTTTCATCTGTACGTTCTTGGATAATTTGAACAGACGCGACTGACATGTGCTAGCTTTATGACCCACTTCAACACGGCGCTGCCAATGCTAGATCCGACCTATCACACGCACGATCGGGTACGAGAGACAGCTTCTTTCCTATATACGGCCATTTGTAAGTGCGTTCCGTCTGCATCGGTAGAGTACGCTGATGTTGTGCTTCAGTATGTGTAACTTCCCGATACCTCTCGTCGCTCACTCCAGACAACGGGTCTGGTCATCACATCTCTCCTGAATCCGCTCAATCGGTACATCAACAAATCCTGGTCTTGGCGAGAGACCATATGACATGGGCCTTCGCAGAGGCCATTGTCAATATCGACGTAGTACGCGCCATGGTCACTCTTGCAATGCATAAAGAACCGGACGATGATAAAGCTGGTTATCATATCGATCGAGTAGGTGTCTCTCGCTGGCGATCCGCTGACCCGTATAGGCCGTGCTCATGGGCAAAGAGTTGGATCTCGGTCGAATCCCGTCCCGAGAAGAGCTGGCTAGAATGAATGACCAAGAGCTCAAATCTTTGAGGTCGAGACAAAGAGTCTGGTGAGTGAATACCCCACAACCGAGACTGACGTTCAAGGCTGTGTTTGTTCTTTGTCAATTCGATATTCAACATGCAATTCCGGCTACCTATGCTTATCTTGCAATCGGATCCATTGATCGCTACGTGGTCAGTCGTTCGTGTGACGCGCGAGAATGAGGAAACTCACTCACCCTTCCTAGTCACCACTGGCTCAAGCGAAGTCGCCCAGACACTTTGCTTCGTGATACCCAGCTCGTTTGCTCCGTCGAATTGCGACGCAAGTACCTCCACTATCGCGATCTCCTTGTCGGTGCAACGCCCGATGAACCAGTCCCAAGGAGCGCATTATCATTGTCCCTGCTCACGCGGACGATGAATCAAGACTGGGATGTTTCATGTGAAGCGTGGATCAGGGACATCATCGATGGTGCGTTGTAAACACACACGTACCAAGCGTCCTGACTGACATCTTGTGCAGCCGGTGGCACTTCGAGTCACATCAATAAACCGCGGATTTGGACTTCGAGCTTGCAGTTGAACCTCAACCTTCTAATTGTGAATCAAACTGTTCGACTCCCTCTCTCGGAGCGGATCGACGACGGCGCACCCAGCTCGACTGGCGCTTTCCATCATTGTCTCAACGCAGCGACTACGGTCTTACTTCGCATTGAAGCGCTGGATAAAACGCAGCTCACTTTCGCCACTGACACCTTCCTGCACTTTGCTTTATACGCAGCTACGCTGCTGTCTACGGTGAGTGAACGTAACAAAGCTACTGTGCTGATGTATGCAGCTTTCTCGCGGTCAAGTCCCGCAACACTTTGAGCATACGGAAGTGGAACATTGTCGTCGCCTGATTCTCAAGACCGCCGACGCTTTGGATACAGCTTCCGCTTATCCTTCCGACTCGCCTATCCTTCACGCCTATTACCTTCGCAGATTAAGTCAAATGATGCCTCCGCCACCTCCGGCGTCAGCTGCACCGCATTCCACACCGCATTCAGCGCCTCCTTCTACGACATCTGCATCGTTCCCAGTCATTGATCCAGCACTGCAAAACGTCCAAGCGCCGATGCCTCCCATCGGTATTGACGCCATGGCTGGGACTAGCACATTAGGGGCGGAGCTGGATATGCTATTCTCTGACTTCTCATGGATTGGATATGATCCTGCCAATATGGGCAACGGTATGAATATGAACATGGGTCCATGGGACCCAGCGGGAGTGATGGCGCAGCAGCCGCCGAATGCTATGGGTATGTCTTATGGTGCTGGTTTGGGGACAACGAGCGGGATGGGTGGAGGGATGCACATGGGTATGGGCGGCAATGCTGCTATGGGGCAAGGTGGTGGGGTACAACCTGGTGGAATGGGCGTTGGCGTTAGTAGCGGTGGGGCTGGGGGTAGCGGACAATTCACTGGAATGTCTAATATCGGTTTTGGCCATATCATGTAGATAGTTGCGGTACGTCTAGATGCGGATAAAGTGTATTCCGTGATTTGTATAAACAATTTTGAGCGACTCGACACTTCCGTCATTTCACTTGCTTAATACACTATAATTGTTACGAACTTCTGCAATCCTCATACCGCTGCCAGCCAGCTGTACGATCACGAAGACGGCGCTGTTCTGATACGCAGCGACGAGTGGAAGACCGACGAGCATACCGAGCAAGATGTCTGCTCCAGTGACGTCTCAACCCAGCTTATTCGGTGATTTGTCAGTGGTACGTAGCGTCATCAGTCATCTTCCTGAGCTCAGCAAAAATGCATTGTGCTGATCATTTGCGATGGTTCGTGGTGTATAGGACCATGCGGTCGCTGGATTCGGGGCTGGGACAGTGGCGACGCTGGTAATGCATCCGCTGGACTTGGTCAAAGTGCGCTTCCAACTAGCCTCGACGTCGACTTCTTCGTCTTCTTCCTCCTCTTCATCATCTTTTCCTGCTTCCTCATCATCATCGTCGTCATCGACCGCAGCTTCAGCAGCACAGACATCTGCTATCAGAAATAGGAAACCGCGTCTTGGCTTAGGCGTCTATGGGGCTTTACAAGATGCCGTGCGACAAGATGGGTGGAAAGGCCTGTATAGGGGTTTAATACCTAATCTAGTCGGAGGTGCAGGCAGTTGGGGTCTCTATTTCTTATTGTGAGTCTCCACCTCTAGTCTTATAGTCTCCTGGCTTTGCATGAGCTTTCTTGCCATGTCGAAGAGAGAGCACCGAGGGTCCGAGGCCGAGCGAGATCGCTGATTCTCACGGCTGTTGCAGCTACAACATGATCAAGAAACAAATGCAGGGAGGTGACCCATCGTATAGACCATCAGGCGCACAACACCTGCTAGCAGCAGCGGAAGCGAGTGAGTGCCTGCGCCTGAATAGCCTACTTGTATGGTATGAAGACATGAATGACCGCTGATGTTGGGTAACAACGAAGGCGCCGTCACGGCCATGTTGACCAATCCTATATGGGTGGTCAAGACGAGGGTGTTTGCGACTGCCAGGAATGATCCAGCTGCCTACCGAGGCTTATGGGGTGAGTGCGATCGCTTATACAAATGGGATTGGAGATGCTTTGCCAAACATTGATTTGTGCTGACGTATCGCCGCTATCTTCCATGTCTCTCTTGCATCTCCTTATACCGCTAAGACGGTCTGTCATCAATATACCGCATCGAGGGGCTTCGGGGCCTTTACAAGGGCTCACTACTAGCGCTTGTAGGCGTATCAAACGGCTCGATCCAATTTGCGGCATATGAGGAGATCAAGCGCCGGAGAGCAGATATCAAGAGGAAACTGTTCGTGCGTGAAGGGAGAGAATGGCGGATAGAGGATGAGAAGCTGGTCAGTAGCTGTTCTCATTTCGAATCTTCTCGTTGATGCTGTTCAGCTGCTGACTGACGCTTCCACCGCTTTGTTGTTACAGTCAAATACGGAATACATCCTTGCGTCAGGATCATCAAAGTTGGTCGCGATAGCTTTAACGTATCCGTACCAAGTGGTTCGAGCGAGAATACAAGTGAGTAGTCGAGCTGATTGCGGCCCAATCTATTTCGTTCGTTGCTGATTCCCTTGTCTGCTTGTCAGAACTTTGTGCCGACTCCTGCATTGCCCAAATTAACGATCCCATCAGTCATTTCATCGGTATACAAACACGAAGGCCTGTTGGCCTTCTACAAAGGTCTAGGAACAAACGCTCTGCGTATCTTACCTGGGACCTGTACCACTTTTGTAGTTTACGAAAACCTCGTTTGGGCATTTAGGTCCGTAGCTCTACGTCGACAAGAGCAGGCGCAGGAACGGTTGAAGTAGTTGCGGTGGGGTAACGCCCATCTTGTTCCAAAAGGCAACACGGAAGGACAGAGACAATTACGAGTTACGAAGCATCAATATAGCATCTAGCATCTACATATGCATATGTACAACAGAGCGGTCCATCTCTATAGCTGAATCTCCAAAAGTTCTACTGGTATAAGGAACACGTGCGCGAAAAATCGAATCACTCATCCTCACTCCCGTCCGCAGCCTCAGGCTGGTCGTTCACCACGCCCTCGGCGAGTGTCTCACTCTCGTCGACCTTGTCCTCGACCGGCGTCACTTCTTCCGTCGGTTGCACGAACGGCTTGCAGACAGCTTGATAGTCTACTTGCCCGATCAACGTCTTCATGCCATTGACAAACGTGTCGAAATCGCAAAGACCATCTTCGTCCTCTGCACAACCGCTAATACCAGTAAGGGGCACGGCGGCGTCGTTAAGTATGATCCGGATCTTCTTCTCTCCTGAGCATGTGAGCACTTGGAGCTGCATGTTGGTCGCGAATGGCATAATCCTTTGCTTTCCGTCAACATTGCTGATACTGGTGGAAATACAAGAGCGGACTTACTTGGAGGCAATGAACGACCGGTGAGATGGTATGTGATCCAATGGAGGCTCGCCAGTCTCCGCAAAAGAAGTGAGGTTCATAGTAGGGAGTACTGCCATGACCTGTTAGCCTCTTCATCACCTGATGTACAAAGAAACTCACGAAGACCGAACTGAGTGTCGTGGGTAAAATCGACGTAGCTGAAGCAGCTGTCAGTATCGACTTTGGCATGTATACGTGTATACTCACAGTGCATCATTAAGCGGGAAGTGAACATCGTTGTGGAGGGTAGAGTTGGTAGTAGAGTTGAACTCGGTCAATCGAGCTGTTTGACATCGTATCAGTAGTTATAACCATGAAGATCTGAGACCACAGAGAACCTACTCTTAGTCAAACGTGAGACTAGCTCCTGAACCCATCCGACACCCATAGCTTTCGCAGGCGCATAGCCAAAGCTAGCATCGTACCACCAGTAAATGTCATTTCGATATTCGAAGCCTTTCCATTCCTTCTGTGTGAACAGGTTGCAGAAAGAGGAATAGCCAAGAGCGACAGTCTGTGAAATCACAAAGCATCAGCAACCGAGCTAAGCCCTCAAGACAACAAACAGTACTGACCTCATATGCGCACATCTCCATCTATGAATAAGTTAGCAGAGCCTCAGCGTTTTTTACCCACCATATCCTTCACGTCCTCAAGCGTGACATCATAGCCTTTGACGAGCGCATCTAGCCTCTTCCGAGTATCCTTGAGGAACACCGCGTCCCACTGCTTCAGCTTCTCCCCAACACCGCTCGGACCAGCGCGACACTATGTCTACATGAGTGATAATCACCCTTTGGCTACGCTTACAGTCTTATATGGTGCAAGAGTATTGTTAAATCCGTTTGCCTCAATGGTTACTTCGAGATTATACTGATCCTCGGCAGGGAAGCCAAAGAAGCCTGCAATTGGCTGTCAGCATGGTTTCGGTTGAGCCAGACAGCTAATGTTCAAGTCACCTGTAGCGAAGTTTTGGGCCGATCGAAGCATGCGGCTGACAAGGTCAGCAAAGCGACGGAATCTCAACAACTCACTCTTGACTCTCTGTCCTGAAGACTGGCAATTTCCCCTTTAGCTTTTCCAGTAGAAAACCGTACTTCAGCCTTGCGGCAACGCCGAGATTGACTGAGTCCCATTAGCTCATGCAGCTCAATAAGATGGTGTGGAAAACACTTACACAGTTGACTTCTGCCAAACGGTGTCAAGACCTCTCCTCCCAACTTGTAGCTCCACTCGTTCAAGAAGGCCAAGTCACCCGAGGCTTTCCACCCGTCAACGGCTCTCAAGCGAGATGCGAAAGCGGCCGGTCCAGCGGGATACGTAGTGGGATATCTAGAGCAAATCAGCTTTGACGAAGGAGATAGGGAGATACAATCAACACTCACCTTGCCCCATGTCTCTGCAGCCAATGTAATTGCTCCAACTCGCACCTATCCGGGATGATACTGCTACTTTCGGGTAGACCATGGCTGGCAACAGAGTAGAAAGGACTGAGATTGCCCCAATGTTGCATGATGTTGAACGATCCTGACACTTTTGTGGTAGGCGGGACGAGTGGGCTGACCCCGCTGAACATCGGGAGTGCTGGAGCGGTCGCCAAGAGCGCCGCTCTGTGTACGATTGACGAATCAGCTTTTAGTCATGATAAGATGGGAAGGCTGACTCACTCTGATCCGGTCGGCGTTGGGCCAGCATATCCCACACTACGGCGAGGTGTCAGTGTGATCCACGTTGTAGTAGAGCGATTGAATTGGTGTTTGAACTCGACTTACTCGGTGGGGAAAGCTTCGTGGTTTGGCTTGACGGTGATGGGAACGACCTTGTCCAACCATTCTTTGACATCTGGCGGAAGCTGTTCCCATCCTCTGACTCTATCCAAAGTATTTCTACCAAAGAAGCAAGCAGCGAGCGCTAAGCTGGGCACAGCTACGATCAGTGCTAGACAGAGACATGAGAATGCTCGGCGTAATCTGGATTGACGACGATGTTGTTCCAGCCTTTTGTGCGGAGAAGGAGCGGGAAAAGCGGTATGCGAGTCGTACGAAGGTAATAATGGGTCTGAAGCGTGGGACGACGGTTGTAGCTCATAATCCTCCTCTGGCAGCCCTCCGCCAGACACATGGAGTGACTTTGACATGATGCGCTGAGTGGATGTTGCAAGCAAATGACGAAGAAATGAGGATATGAATGATATGAATGTGAATTGTTGAAAGCCATTCCCGCAAAATGATTCCATTCACTCCCGCTATCTCACTGTGTACCAGTCACGATAACGACATTACCATGCATGGTAGTTCTTGATGTCACACTGTCTACAGCGGATCGACACCATGTAGTATTATACATAGCATGCATGCAAGAAAAGATATGGACGCCCTTGGGCAAGTCGTCGACACATGCTCTACGTCATTTCTGCATACTAACATCGGTAGTTGCTTCCTCGTACGTGCAGTGCACCTCAAAATCATTGATGTTCGGGCACCTGGCGGGAAGCAGTCAGCCAATTAGTTTGCACACATCTATCTCAGGACGATATGACCTACTAGGTTAGGCAGAGGCTCCTCTTTCAACGCAGCGAGGATGTTATCCAGGACCATCAGCGCCATCTTATCCCGACTGTCCCAGGTTCTGGTAGCGGACACCCGAGTCAGCTCGTAGGAAACAGGTAAAGCATCGATTCTACCACTCACTCTGTGCCCATGTGTGGGAGCAAAGTGACATTTGAGAAGTTGAATAGCTCCGGATTGATTGCTGGCTCATGTGGGTAAACGTCTAGACCGACACCGTGAAGCTTGCCGGATCGCAGTGCTTCCAGCAGTGCCTCCTCATCTACCAATCCACCTCTTCTCGCTCAAAGTCAGCAAAGCTTCCTTGAGCGAGACAACAAACTCACCGGGCAGTGTTGATCAGAGATGCTTTTGGTTTCATTGCGTCAAACTCGGCTTGACCGAACAAGTTTCTAGTCTTCTCGTTCAGCTGTGCGCGCGAGTTCGAGAGCGAAAGGCTAGATTAGCTCCATGCATTCATAATTCAGAAGAGAGCGCCCACTTACAGGAAGGTGGATGGAGACTATATCAGATTCGGCCAGGAGATCATGTAGGTTCTCCTTGTATTCCACCTCAAAGTCTTTAGGGGGTTGAGCGACTTTACGTCGATTATGATACAAGACTTTCATGCCCCAACCCAAAGCCATACGTCGAGCGACGACAGTGCCTATTCCTCCTAAACCAACGATGCCGAGGGTTTTGTACTCTGGGTCTCGCGCAAGAGGTAATTCCTTCTTCCACTTCCCTGTGAAATCATCATCCACAAGGTCAGCTTCGTACCACGAGGCATAGTTTTGAAAGCAGCCAGAACCAATTGAGACTGACCTTGTCGACACGCTACTTCTGCTCGAGCAAACTGGCGCATCGCCGAGATGATGAGGTACGTAGCTGTAGTTGCTGTTGCGTCGTCTACGGCAGAAGGGGTATGTGTGACCTTCGGTCCCTCATATTAACACAATGACCCCTTCTTGTCTGCCAACACCCCCAAACTCACGGTAACACCATACTTCTTCGCCGCAACGACATCAACATCATCGTATCCAGCACCGACTGGGAAATGCAGACAGTCAACGACGACTCGCAACAACTGACTCCTTCACTTCGAATGACTCACGGTGACTGACAACCTTGCAGGTCTTTGGTAATCGGCTGAAAAACTCTTCGGTCAAATTACCAAAGTAGCTTCCCGGATCGCGCAAATGGTAGATGGCAGTCAACCCTTTATACTTGGTCTCGAGATCTTGTTCGAACTCTTCCATGTTGTTAGAAGAGAGCTCGACGATGTCTGCCAGAGGGGAGACCTGAGCGAAGAATTGCTCGCGGACATAGGGCATTGGGCCTAGTAGCTGTCAGTGCCATCTTTCTAAGCAGGTTGAGCAAGCTCACCCATCAAGAGCACTTTGGGGCGGGGCATGTTGAACGGCTGGTAGGAACGTAGTGTGGAGGGCTGGTGAGACTGCAATGCAACGTTAACGACGACGTTGTACAACGTCTATTTGGATGTTGCTGCATGAGCATAACACCAACACTCATACAACGGAGCTCGTTCTCCGCCCGGAAATGAGTGGAAATAGAGGCTCCGACGGAAATAACCATTAACAATAGAGAGCGGTCTTTCATCGGCCCGAAGTTTGCCGCGTAAAGACGATGTTAGTTATGCGTCTCGTCCTATACGTCTATTGTCAACTTTTTCATCGCGACTACTTCTTTGGCCACCAAGTAGATTTCCACTCTCAAAAACGGGTCAGTGGAAGACAGACAATATGATCCGACAGCTAAGGCAAGGGGTGCGCCCATCGTTGCGTGTGCTGAGTCGACATCATGAGAACGCTGTGCGTTTCGTCTCCCAACAATCTAGCTCAACAGCATCGACTTCGAGATGGACACAGCGATCTCTCTTTGTTGGACTTGTTGGAGGTTCAATACTAGTGAGTTGATGAGCTACATTCCCTTGATATTCGGCTAAACCTATGCAAGGTCGCTGGCATATCACGGCCGGTGTTCGCAGATAGTCGTGTCGATGTGGAAAAGGAGCAACGCGAGGATATCGACGGTGTCGTTTCTGGAGCCAAGGGATCTAAAAAGCAGGGTGAACGATCAGGCATCAATCCAAGCCAAGATGTTCGTGCAGCTACTGCGCAGGAGGAAGGCGGCATACCCGAGTATCTGTCTCTGAAGGAGGTGGCAAAGCATAATCTGTCTCAAGACGCGTGGGTGGTCGTGGAGGGCAAGGTATTTGAGTGAGTTGAGCTAGGTAGAAAATGCAATCGACTGACACCCTATAGTGTATCCGACTTCCACAAGTACCACCCTGGTGGATCGGCCATCATCGTTGCCAATGCAGGACGCGATGTGACGTGAGTGCCAAAAGCTAAATACTGTTGCATGGTAATTGAAATGTGCTGTTCGCACAGAGAATTGTTCAAACCTGTACATCCACCTAATACATTAGAAAACAATCTCGCACCTGAGAACTTCAAGGGCTACGTCAATCCAGAGGAAGTTGCGGTAGTACGTATATCATTGACGTTTCTACCGGCATGATTGAGCTGATAACGTTCTAGTCGACGGCAGCAGTGAAAGCAGAACAAGAGCGAGTGGCAAATGCTCGCGCATCCCTCCCTCCTCCAGAAACAATGCTTGGCCTAGACGAGATCGAGGTATGTCAAGTCAAATTGTCTCAAATTAGCAATACCTGCTAACAATCGATGATTTGTAGGAAACAGCTCAATCCTTCCTCAGTCCCCGAGTATCAAACTACTACAGCGCCTCTTCTCTAGATGGATATTCCACCGCCGACAATCGCAACTCATTCCGCAAATGCCGATTACTACCCAGGGTCATGCGAAACGTGAATACTGTTGCACCGCAGACGACAATATTCGGCATACCTTCTGCGCTGCCTATATACGTCTCTCCATCTTCCAACGCTCTGCTCGGGCATCCAGACGGAGAGCTGAATATCACCCGCGGAGTAAGCGTGCTCTAGCCTGTCCGGTCTTGTCCGTGCTGATTGCTGTTTGTTTAGGCTGCAAAGACTGGTATCGTTCAAGGAGTCTCGGCAGCTGCGTCGTTCCCTTTGGACGAGATACTCGACGAGAAGGAGCGTATGGACGCAGAACTAGACGGGAGGATGGGTATGGTGTATCAGGTGTATTTGCAAAAAGATCGGTCAAAGCATGAAGCACAAGTGGAAGAAGCGGTTGCTAGGGGTTGCCAGTGAGTCCGCTACCATTTGACTTTGCGTGCTGCTGTTCAACGCTGACAGCAATCGCAGAGCGCTTCTGCTCACAGTAGATTCCAATGTTGGAGATTTGAGGCAAAGCACCGAGAAGCTAAAAGGTACCACTGGAGATATAGAACCGGGAAGGCGGATGGGACCTTTCTCTGACCCGCCGGGTTATCACGATCCCACGCAAGAATGGGAAGATTTAGGTAGACTGAAAGAGCTGGCTCAAGGAGTGCCCATCTACCTAAAAGGTGTATGTCATATAGACGTGAGTTCTATCAACAATCTTCTGGGGTTATAGCAATCCAGCTGACAATGACACAGGACGTGAGATTAGCGAAGAAACACGGGCTGGCTGGATGTATCTTTTCGAATCACGGTGGAAGGCAATTAGATCAGTGAGTCAACTATCAAGTTCTACAAAAGCAAAGTGACGCTAAAGCGGATGTGCAAAGGGCAAGAACAGGATTTGATAGTTTGCGAGCGGTGTATTACGAAGATCCAAACTTGTGCAAAGAGGTTGAACTGTACATTGACGGTGGGGTGAGGAGAGGAACGGATGTCTTGCAAGCTTTGGCATTTGGAGCAAGAGGTGTAGGACTGGGTAGACCCTTCCTCTACGCTCAAGCTGCTTATGGGGAACAAGGCGTCATTCGAACAGTCAGAAGTGAGTTTTTTCCCCGGCTGTGGAATAGGCGGCGCTGATACTAAGCAGTAATGGAGGCCGAGATCCTCAATGCCATGCGACTACTAGGCGTGAGGAAGATTGACGAGATTACACCAAACATGGTCGAGTGCCTGCAGGAGATCTGGAAGTAGACGCGTTGCAGGTCGTAGCGTGGGCGTGATGCAAGTCTCCAAGCGAATAATAAACCATTGTATATCATCCCCATATCATGCAATACCTCATATCAAGTCGTTGGATCTGCACACAAACGTATCAAGCTGTTCCGTCTGACTATCTCAAGACGTGTCTACCTCTGAGAGTCGAGCACATTCCATCGGGTGAAGCTTCATATTCTGCAGTCCTTTACTGTATGATTCAAGCATGCTCCCTCTCCTCGATATCGGCGGCTTTCTGAGTTTCACCTCGGTGACTTTCCGGTACGCCGGCAGCTTCGCCCAGTCCGAAGCCAGCGGCCCTATCGGCTTTCGCTTGCTTACGCCTCTGGCTCGCCAGTCTGGGCGTTGCCAATACGCTCGGGGAGTCGATGAACACTTGATCTATCTGCTCTACTGACAGATCCGTTGTTTCTGGATAGAACAAGTAGACCACAAGCAGGATACTGGTGGCTGAAGCACCCCAAATAAGATAATATTTCCATCCTAGAGCCGTGAAACCGATGGGCGTCGTCACTTTGCGCGTACAGGCGTATGTCAGCAAGGTCCTGCAAAGCAGGCCGCGGAGTTGTACTTACGGGAGACGACGAAAGACGTCAACCAATGCGTGGCGGTGGAGACGCCTGCGACAGGAGCGCGATAACGAGTGGTGATGATTTCTTGGCAGAAGAGCCAGTTGACCCCGAGGAAACCGATCGGGTAGAACGCCACGTAGATGAAAGCGAATGCTACGCCAGCATACCCTGCGTGGACACTCTTACCAACCTGCGAAGCAGACGCTGCCAATGCGAACTGACCCCAAATATCAGCCACAAGGTCACTCTATATAAATGGATGTTTGGGTAACGTACCATGCAAACGGCCATGCCCGCTCCTGCGATCAGGAAGAGGTTCCTACGGCCCGTGATCTCGATGGTGACAAAAGGTATGAAGGCGCACGCAGCCTTGAAAGTAAGGACGCACGCGGCCAGGATTTTAGATGTGTTGCTGGCAAGTCCGATCGTGGCGAAGAGTTGATTGGAATAATAAGTGATCAGACCGCTACCTGCCATTTGAGAGTACCACTGGACCGAACAAGCAAGTAGGAGGCGATACAACATCTTCTCCTTGCCCATAGTGAAGATCGATAAGAACGATGCGCCTTCACTCGCTTCGTCGTTGGCATGCTGGATACCGGCGAGAACGGTGGTTACATGAACGGATTCCGGCTCTTCGTCAAGCATGACGGCGAGGACAGCGCTGGCACCGGCGTAATCGCCCTTGAGGGCTAGCCATCGGGGTGATTCGGGGAACAAGAAGGCGCAAGATGCCGCAACGATACAGCACAACCCCGTTGTGCAACTGGATACGCGATCCGGAAAAGTCAATTCCATTATACACAGTCCATTGTAACAAGCGGTTCAACTCACGCTGGAAGACGCCACTTCCATGACGAGTCGCCACATACGTGCGAAAAGCCCAAAGTCAGCCATGAGGCCAAGGCGATACCGAATCCGATTGTGATGCCAGCGACAATAACGTGGTGCCCGCGTTGACGTGTTCGGCTTGTCTCGGTCTGCCAAGTGGGGACGGTGCTGGATGCGATACCGATTCCCAGCCCTAGGATAACTACGAGTGACACAGATACACAGAATTAGCATCGATGATGGTGGCGGAGGGAAGAAAGATAACTGACGCCGAGCGATGATGAGTTGTGTAAAGCTATACGAGGTAGCGAAGAGGACAGTGCCAACGACAGCGATGACAGTGCCCAACACAACGGTCCGACGACGACCAAGTTTGTTTCCGATGTAAGTGCATGACAAACAGCCGATGACTGCACCGAGATTGAGGCACGCATTTACCGTCCCTTGTATCAGTGAATTATGGTTCTTGACATCGCCCTTGGTGGTAGTAGTATTGATTTGCGGGTACATCGCGTAGAACGAAGGGTAGGAGACTACGCCGCCAAAGAAGGACTGGCTGAAACCCATAGCTATGAAGACGGGCACGACGACCAGGAACATCATAAGCTGTTGTAGGGGCTCCCCCCGAAGGCCAAAAGGCGTATGAACGGTAAACGTGGTCATGGCGTGTGGCGGTCTACGGTGGTGGAGATTAGCGACTAGTGGCAAGAATGGCCTCGGCTCAACTCCGTAGGCGTAGTATATATAGGAGAAGACGGGAAGGTGTTCAGGCTTGTAAGTCCGGAGATGACATCTCCAGAATGAGAACTCAGAGGCCCCGGAAGCCCCGTCGATATCCACACACTCCCCGTAACTCCATGCTTAATGTCAGCTGTTAAGCTTTAATGCAAGTCATAAATAGCTATTGTGCACGACCTCCACCCACATGTCACGTAACTATGGGCCCTGCCTTTCGTACTGGAATCCACCACTTGGCAAGCTCGGCAGATAGTATAACGATACAGCGCATTTCGGGCGAGGCCGACAATCAAAGCTCGGCGCTTGTGCCTACATCCGGGAAGAGCCATGCCAGCATGTCAGCAGGTCAGTGTACGCAGTACGTGCCGAGCAAAGCGTCGAGTGGAGGTCTACTCCGAAGTCGGTGTAGGGCTAGCCCTTCACGCCCAGGTCTGTGACTCTCCGACAGCCCAAGCTGGTATGTATGTTAAAGAGCCCCGTCAGTCCCCATGCGTCACTTTCTTTACCACTCCTGTGAGTTGGCATGCAGTAAAAAGTATCAATGGAAGAGGGTGTCGCTTGTGACTGAAAAACGGTATATACTATGCCGCAAGGATTGTTTGAATCGGGCCGGATTAAACCCAGACCGGATAACGAGCTTTTCAACATTTATTGTTGTTTGGCTAATGATATGTATGACGAAATCGCATCCTGCACTCGAGGTAGCTGACGATGGATATCATTGTTGCACGAAATGGTGCCAGTGGAAGCACGTCTAGAGCAGCAGGTGTGCAGCCGATCACTAGGGTTAGCAAAGCTTGTACGTCCAACGCGCCTTCTTTGTAAACAAAACGCCTTCGCTGACGTCCAGTCTATCCCTCTTCCGCTGCTGCCTTTCGCGATCAACCGACATAACAGGCGAGCCGTGTCGCGTCAGAAAGACGAAATGCGATATAGCGACCAAGCTGGTGTGCAGCGAGTGCTCGAAACGGAACAGGGAGGAGGAGTGCATATTGCGTCAAAAAGCCAGACCGAGCAGGTAAGTGTTATATTTTCACCCGCATATCTAGTTTTGTGGATCAACTCATACCCTCTTCTCCTTGGTCAGAACCAATGTGACCGGGAGCGGCACGCAGATGCAGATCAACGGCAGGAAAAGACATCGATCACTTTCGTCCACTCAATCTCCATCGCATCGATCCTCTGCCCAACCAGAAGACCACATGTACACAGCACGGTCCGACTCGTACCATGTGCCTGTACATCCCATTCCCGATAGTCGTCTGGATATGAGTATGTCTTCTCCATCTGTTCTTCGAGGCTCCACGGGGCAACAGCGCCAGACGTCGTTTGTTTCCTCACGCGAGCCACTCGGATCGGCAGGGAAAGCTGTGAGGATGGTTGAGGTAATGTTGGAACAGCTAGCCAAAACCAAATACGGCAAGTTTTACCTAGAGGGTCGAGCGTGGGCGCTAATATGTTTACCATCGAGCAGATCTAGACCTGTCATTGAGCATACCACCTGAACATGTCTTCTCCATACGACCTGCACCGCGATTGACGCTGGATCAGATTGGCTTAGCGCCTGGCAATCCCGATTCCATCATTCGCGCTCGACAATGGATCAATTCCCATTTTGGAGCTATACATCACAACACACCCTTTCTGCAGCTTGCGCAGATCAACGACATTGCTTCGCGCTTCCTATGCTCGCCTTCGCTTGACAGAGCTTCTACGTACGATGTAGGCAGTGATGAGGCGGCTTTGCTCCTTGCCGTTCTCGCCCTCGGCAGCTTCAGGCGAGAGACATGGGATGACCAACGCAATTCCTATCGCGATCTTCAGCCGCCTACCCCTGTAGGAGGAGCACCTTCCCACGATAGTCACAACGATCTCGGCTGCAATATGCTCGGAACTGGAATAAGTCAAGCGTCAACGTCTCCAGATTCGATTTCATCTCTGTTTCCGGCTGGTACAATACCTCTGGCGTTGTTCCGTCTAGCGCAGGACGAGTTGGACGAATTAGAACAACCTTCAGAAGCGGCCGTCCAGGCACTGTTCTTGCTTCACTCTTTCGTCAGTAACACGTCCATGGGACGTAGATCGAGAGATTTTGTGGCCCGAGCGATAATGATGGCGCACGAGATAGGGCTTAATCGAAGGATTCCACCGGGTTTAGGACTAGCTCACGGGGAGTTTGGCGAAAAGGACAGTGTTTCGGATCGAGCAGCGGCTCGGCGAAGGGCAGTCTTGTATCTCTACGTATACTTCTCCGATGTGTGAGTCTCGCCTGCCATCGCTTAGTCTGGCTGACACTTCGCTCTACAGCTATCTATCGGCACTAGACAACAATCCTCCCCTGATCAAGCGGCACGACTTCAGCCCTGATGTCTTTGATCCCATCCTCCGACCGGTGACTCCATCTGGCTTGGATACGCCTTCAGACTCATCTACGAGTTTATCCGCCTTTGTGGATCTCGTCCGCACTGTGGGTGAGGTGATGGAGACTTTGCATGGAAGCGAACGCGGTCGGCTCGCGCATTGGTCTGGCTCCATCGCTAATAGGGAGTACGAAAGTGGGAGCGCAACACTGAAGTTAGTGCTGGGACTAGATGGGCAGCTAGATGAGCTGCGAGAACGACTCGGTCCCGGAACATTCGATATGAAGCTATGCGCAGATGACAACGTGGATCCCAGCACCAGAGCTGCGACTGCCGGCAAGCTGTTGAGGCAGATACACTTCAACTGGTCCGTGATATACCAACGGATTGCCGAGCTAATGTATAGCAGGGTACGAATCGCCTTACGGGCGCCCTTCCTTGATCACCCTTTACTCGGTCATTCGTCTCTTGCGATTTGTGCTGTCAGCGCGCTCTCTTTGCTACATTACCATCGTTATGTGGGTGACAAGCGAGGACTTGCGATCTTACATGCTAACAAAAGAGTATAACAGGTCATTAACGCAGGACTTCTCAATCTCCCATGGATGCAGCTTCGACGTATCACCACGGCCATCCAGATTGTATTTATAGCTTATTGGAGGGCGGAAATCTCAAGCTCGACAGCGGGGTCAGGCGTGACTAACGCTCTCATGCTATTGGCAATCCTTGGTACGCGGTGGAAGTCGGCCAATAGAGTCGCTAATCTGTGCATCGAGCTTGCCGAGAGAAGTGGTGAGTTTAAGCGATACCTCAACATGAGGCTGACACCAGTAGATCTGCATTATCAAAAAGGTACAATTCCTGGTCCTGAGCAACAATCCGAGGAGCAGCCGCCGGTCTCGTTCTCCAACGGCGAAGGACTGCTGAACGCACCATCCGCTCAAGTGGTCGACCAAGAAGTCGCAGCACTTCTTCACTTATCAGGCAATAACCTATACGGACAACCAATAACAAACAGTGTAGCGCCAGTTGATATGAATCGCGTCTTCCCAATCAGCAGCTTGGAGGCATCCAGCCAATCACTGTGAGTCCTGATGAGTCATGCGGCGCCGACGCTCCACGCTGATCAGATTGTCGTAGATCGAACTGGATGCTTCCGGTTTCTACTGCGGATTTCGCTTGGCCCGAACCATCAGAAGATTTGTGGGACGCGCTGATCGGTCCTCATGGATGATCCGTCGTTTGGCTCAATGTGTACTTTGGCTCTATTGTAGATCTTTGCAAAAATGTACAAATGCATTGCAGCAGCCTTGTGGAGTCCAGATACCTGAGATAGCTTTGTGCACAGCTTTTTTCTCCACGGGATATCTCCCAAATATACACTCAAGTAGGCGCCGCTTGGTGGACACTTTGTATGATGCAAGCCAAAATCTTGTAGAAAGTACCGGCGTCATGTGCCCGGTGCAGTTACGTACCAAGCGGAACGGAAATACGGTCTGGTAATTCCGGTCGTTTCCGTATGTACGTACATTTGCTTAGCGGCGCATCGATAGCCGAGTCTATACTGAGTGTGGATACAAGAGTGGAAACGAGTCTCCGCTAGCTCTTGTCTTTCGATCCCAATCTCATACAAAGAAGCGTGACTTGGTACATTTTCACAGAAGAGACGCTCAGACAGATCATTCACCCTCCACGCTTTACACTTACTCGCAAATATGCCGGTCGCTACATCTACTCAGAAGTCCCGAACGCTCCGCGTCGCAGTGATACCGGGTGACGGTATAGGACAGGAGGTCATGCCTGAAGGTCTTGCTTGCTTGCGCGCTGCAGCAGATAGGTGAGCTCAGCATATGATACGAGTAGACTGAATATGGACTCATATGTGTGTTAGATTCGGGATAGATCTCGAACTGGATGAGCAATTCAAGGATTGGGCCACATGCGAACGATACCTCGAAACTGGCTCGATGCTTCCTGAAGGCTGGAAAGAGACTTTGACACCATACGACGCAATCTACTTTGGTGCTGTTGGCATGCCAGCATTGGTCCCTGACCATATCTCTTTATGGGGCTCTCTCATTCAATTCCGACGCGAGTTCGACCAATACATCTCCCTTCGACCTTGTCGGCTTATGCCTGGCATCAAGTGTCCACTGGCGGACAAGAAAGTAGGGGACATCGATTTCTGGGTTGTACGAGAGAACACCGAGGGAGAATACTCATCGATTGGAGGCAAGATGTTCCCTGGAACCGAGCGCGAGGTGGTCTTGCAGGAGACTGTGATGAGTCGTATCGGAGTAGACCGTGTGCTCAAATACGCTTTTGAACTGGCGCAAACCCGCCCCAAGAAGCACTTGACGAGCGCAACCAAGAGCAACGGTATCAGCATCTCGATGCCGTACTGGGACGAGCGATGTGCGGCCATGGCCAAAAACTTTCCCGACGTCTCTGTCGACAAATTCCATATCGACATTCTCACCGCGTTCTTCGTGTTGCGACCAGAGATGTTCGACGTCGTCGTCGGTTCCAACTTGTTCGGTGACATTCTTTCGGACTTGGGCCCAGCGTGCACTGGCTCGATCGGCGTAGCTCCATCAGGCAATATCAACCCAGAGGGACTCTGGCCCAGTCTCTTCGAGCCGGTCCACGGTACAGCACCCGACATCGCAGGCAAAGGCATCGCTAACCCAGTCGGTATGATCTGGGCAGGCCAAATGATGTTGGAGCACTTTGGCTACAAGGAAGCAGCAGACACCATGATGAAGGCAATTGAAACGGCTCTGGAGTCTGGAGGCAAAGACATCATCACGCCAGACTTGGGCGGTTCAGGCTCCTGCAGCGGTCTCGGCAGTCACATCGCTAATTTGATATCAAAGTTGTAAGTATGGTATATAAGTGTACGGGTCATGAATGCATCTGCTTCCTTTTGTCCACATCATCTGCCTATCCATTCTGAATACTTGACACCCTCACAGCCAAAGCGGCACGACAACGTTGGGTAGCTCCAGACGAGCTACTTCAGCAAGTCCCAGTCCATTCTCCCCTGTTCGCTCAAGGATGACAACCCCGCCACCATCTCTTCCGGCCGTCGCTATATACTTTCCAGAATCGTCTCCGGCCAACGCTCGAATGTGCTGTCCTACGCCGTGATAGTACGGCTGCGGAGCACGTTGAACCGACCCGTCTGACTCTACAGCGAACAGAGCGATCGCGTCGCCTTTATCGCTTTTGCTGAAACGGTTGGTACAGAGCAAGAGCGATGGCGCGGAGGGCTTGGTTGGCGGGAGTAGTATGATCTCTGCTGCTGTCAAATCACCATTGTCAGGGTCCTCTGGGGAAAGGATGGACAAACGAGCGAGAAGTTTGCTAGCCCCGCTAGTCGGTAAAGTATGGGCAGTGAGAGTAGACGATACTTCGTTCAGCACGTATATAGTGTGGCCTAAGACAGCAGTGCCGGAGTGAGTATAATCAATCACTCGATGACACTTGAGAGATAGACCGTGAGAACGCACCATCAGCATGGACCACTGCATGTCTTGGTCCATCCCCGTCTTCGAAACCGTCTATTGCACGTATGTCCTCCCAGCCCGACGCGGTCTGTTGCAGTCTCCACACGTTGTTCGAGCCCAGATCACAAGTGATGACTTCTGAGCCATTCAAGGTGACATGGTGTACGTGGGGAGCATCGAAACGAGGGTGATCGGAAGGTTTGTATTTGGGACGGAAGTGATGTGTCGTTTTGTCGCTCGCGAATCGACCGTCACGTTCTAGGGGCATGAGCGCGAGGAAACCAGTCTCATTCTGTCCGTACTACCATTTCGTCAGCTCATGTCACTACCGGGTGACTCACATGCGCAATTAGTAAACCGGTGTTATCGTGGTTCAGAGCCAGGTGGGTCGGTCCAGTCCCCCCTGTCTTCGCTTCGTCCAGCACGGCGATGCCGCCATCAGAAGCAATTTTCAAGCAAAAGATCTTTCCGTCCACATGTCCATTAGAGTACACAATATCCTTGTGCAAGCTTGGCTGAGTCAGCTATCCGCGAGACGGCCGATTGAAACTCGTGTCAACTCACGGATGTTTGGTGAGCCAGCTAGGATCTTTCGCAAGTCTAGTCTTCTGCAGCGGTCTCAACTCTTTCTTAACGGCATCAAAGTCGAGGCTATGGATAAAGTAGTCGTGCGTGCCAAGGAGTAACAACATTATGAAGACCGCTGTGCTGCGAAGTCTGGCTGGACAGACTGAAAGCCGACAGCAATCTCACATAGGTGTTATCGTGCTTCAGTCACGACAAAGAGTGCAGGCCGACTGCCGGACCGGACCGGTGGATACCCGCAAGTGGATACTCCGAAATCTTTCGCTTTTTTCAACAAACATTCTGCGAGCTCTCGTTCAACCAACTTGTTGTATGGACTCATTAGGTCATGCGTGCGTTTGGGCCAGTCTGACAATGTTATGCGATGCACGCGATCCAGAACCTCACTCGCTCAAGCAATAAAATCGAAAGCGGCGATTATGTGACTATTGCAGTAAAACATGTAGTCAGGTCGATGAGGATTGCAAGTTATCATTGACCTTCGCAATTCTCGCCCGTCGATGAGTCGCATCCGTTTCAACTTCGACTGCTACCGGTATGCAGCAGCCTTCTCGACTCGAAATGAAACCTCCAGCGATTTTGCCTGTGCCAAGTACGATGGCTCGTTTACGCACCAGGTGACTCAGGAACTCGTATCCCTTGACACATGACTCTAAGCGAGATCACCCAATTTCGTCTAGTAAAAAAGTTGCTTTTGGTCCAACTTTTCCCGCTATGCTAGCAGACGAGCAAGGTTGATGGCCAGCATGGTACTGCATGTATGAGATTGCTTACAATTTGGTTCTTGTTCATCGAAAAACAACTCACTCATGTCACCAATAGCATCTTCCAAACTTAAGGGGAAAGCGTCGCTCGACGATTATGACACTCAGGGCGACGGTGACGTGTATGAACCGGCCGTGAGGACGCATGATGAGGTTTTTGGAGATATCAATGAGGATGGGCCGAACTATCGCAACGTAAGTCAGCCTTTGCTTCATGTGAATTTGTGCGTGTGCGGTGGAACGGACTTGCTAAATCACTTGTCGGGTGTAGGTCGGCTGGCTAGGCGCTTCTGTGCTTATTTTGAAGAGTCAAATTGGCCTTGGTGTGCTTGGTCTCCCGTCAGCACTCCAGGTGCTAGGCATTGTACCCGGTATCCTGTGCTTGGTAGCCGTGGCTCTTATCACGACCTGGTCAGGATATGTTGTTGGTACATTCAAGTTGAAGCATAGGGAAGTATGTGAGTGCTGTCCGAAAATGCCCCTTATCAATTCTAGCGTGCTCACGATGCGGTACAGACAGCGTGGTCGATGTGGGTGAGCTGTTCTTCGGCAAGGTCGGGAGAGAGATCTTTGCGGCGATCTATTGCGTCTGTGAGTTTCCTGCTTACTGTATGTTTGGTTGCACTGGTCTGACCTCGATCGCAGTCATGATCTTCGTCGTTGGTTCAGCTATCGTTGGCGCATCCATAGGCCTGAACGCCGTCTCGGTCCACGCCACTTGTACCGCAGTGTTCGTCGCCGTATCAGCCATCGTGGGCTTTCTCCTCGCCAGCATTCGCACGTTGGGGAACATCTCATGGCTCGGATGGGTTGGCTTGATATCGATCATCTCAGCCATTCTGACTTTGACCATATCGGTTGGCGTCCAAGATCGTCCTGCACTTGCCCCACAAACAGGAGCTTGGGACAAGGACTTCAATATCATCGGACAACCTACTTTCCTCGAGGCCTCTTCCGCAATTTCCAATCTCATCTTGGCCTATGCCGGTGTGCCAACATAGTATGTCTTACATTTATGCAGAGAAGGTGGAACCCAGTACTGACCACATGGCAGCTTTGCGATCGCCGCTGAGATGCGGGACCCACGCCTGTACACCCGATCCATGCTGCTAAGCCAGGGGCTCATCACTGCCATATACATCGTAAGCCTGACATCACCTCGACGCGTTCGGTCTGCTAAATCTCCATTGCTGCAGGCTATCGGAACGGTGGTATACTACTTTTGCGGACAGTACGTCGCCAGCCCTGCGCTTGGATCGGCCGGAACCTTGATGAAGAGGATCTGCTATGGATTGGCGCTGCCGGGGCTGTACGTGACAGTGACCATATACCTGCACGTAAGTTGGGCGATCTCATTATTCGCAAGAAGAGGTACGATTGAGCTGAAAACTGCTACAGTTGCCTGCGAAATATATCTTTGTTCGAGTACTGAAAGGTAGCAAACACCTCACGAGCAACAGCGTGACACACTGGGCTGTATGGCTAGCGTGCACTTCTGGTTGCACCATCATCGCTTATGTCATTGCAAGGTACATTCTGCGTCTTACCATCATTGGCTTGCGGCTGACCCGCCTATAGCGCTATACCGATCTTCAATGGTCTTGTCGGCTTGATCGGCGCACTCTTCGCCACCTTCCTCAGCATACAACTCATGGTGAGCGAATTACAAGTGGCACTCCGCTGACAGGTAGGGTGCTATGTGGCTATATGACAATTGGGATCGTCGTGGCCACGACACCTCCAAGTTGTTCCGCGGAATGATTGTACTCAATCTGTTCCTCATCTTGTTGGGCGCTTATTTGATGATTTCAGGAGTGAGCACTTCTTACTAAACAGTCGTTTTCCTCTCGCTGACTTGTTGCAGACCTGGGGAGCGGTTCAAGATATCATAGATAGTTATAGAGAAGATGGCGGCTCATCCCCTTGGTCGTGCGCAGACAACTCTAACTCGACATGATGTATGCCTGCAGACTCTATCGATATACCACTGAGAATGAAGAATGATTGATACATTGTATTTGATAGACGTAGTACTGAACAACTGAAACACTATCTTCTTACTAGACCTATACAATGCCGGCCGCTTGCATCGCCGCGTGAATCTCATCGTGAGCACCTTCAGGCAGAGGTAAGAGAGGTGTGCGGACAGTGGCGTGTTGCAAGATGCCGCGGGAGATGAGACCGTGTTTGAGAGCTATGGTGCCTTCCATGTGAGACGGTCTGTGGTAGACGACCTTGGTGAGTGGAAGAAGACGTGTGTGGATCTCGTGCGCGCGCACGTAGTCGTACGCCTGGCAGGCATCGAGCATTTCGAGGAGAAGTTCCGGTGCGATAGTGCCGTAACCAACGAGGTAGCCGTCGACGCCAAAGGAAGAGTGAAGGAGATACTCGTCTTCGCAAGTGAGGATGTATTTGCCCGGACGCTGCTTTCGGATCACGGGAACGTCGACATCCCATCGGATCATGCTGCGAACGCCGTTCTTGAGAGCGAACACGCCTTCATGGCCGAGAATATCAAGTTGGGTTTGGAGGTCGTAAGACGCCTTTGTGCTGGCCGGGTACTGGAAAAGGATGAGGGGGAGCTGAGAGCCGTCCCATACCTCCTGATAACGCTTTTGAGGTGCTCCAGCCTGGTAGCCGAATCGGAGCCAGCCGTGATTGGGGTAAAGAAGACCAGCTTTTGCTCCAGCCTCCTTTGCCGCCTTGGCTTCTTGCGCCGCAACAAAATTGCCCTCTCCAGTGATTCCGGCAATGATGGGTATCTTGTCGTCCACAGCTTTGACAAACGCCTTGATGAGCTTTACTTTCTCGTCAGACGTCAAAGCTGTTCCTTCTCCGGCATGTCCCAGCACAAGCAATCCCTTTACACCGTCGATAGAGGCTAGCCACGATCCTAGCCTTTGGATAGCTTCATAGTCCACTTGTCCATCAGGTGTGAATGGCGTCACGGGAGCGGGAGTCAATCCTCGAAGGTCGAAACCGATTCCTTGGTGCGACGAGCCGTTGGCGATGTAAGGCATTTTTGAGGATATAAGGGACTGGCGAGTTCGAAAGTGTGCTAGAAGGGCTAGAGCTGGATAAGAGTGAAGGGGACTGTCAGCTGCAAGAAGGAATAGATTATAGAGCACTGCACTCACCTTGTCGGCAGCTTGAAGACAATATCGCAAGTGAAGGAGGGTACTGCGTGCTTATCTGAGATATCATAAAGCGCTTATGTATCCGACCCGATCAGCATGCGGAATCCTCCAGTGCCGGTAAGAGGGCACCGCTGGGCCTCATGCGGAGTAGGTGGCCGAAGAGGGAGGCCCGTTAGGCGGAGACAGCAGGCGGAACCGTTACTCCGCCGCATGGTTCCGCCTTTTGACGCTTTCTAAGGCAGTCAATAATCCATTGTTACGTACGCTAGCGGATCTGCTTGTGGATACGTGGACATCCGCTTAACCGGGATCACGGATATACTGATCTTGTGTTGGCTCAAGCCAGAGTCGCGAAAGCCCATGTCATGCGCAAATGCCAATCGAAGAACGATCAGAAGAGTGGTAACAAAGAAGAACGCAAATATTTACGTAACATCGCGATGCAAGACTGTCTGTCTCCTTGTTTCAATGTCTCTGATCGTGACGACATCGTGTTTTGTCACTCAACTGTAACACGGCAACTTTCCATGTCAAGTCATGCTTCCAGTTCTCGTATCGATCACTCGGGTCAAAGCGAACCACTGCACCCGTCTGGTATACCCAGAATACGGACTCGGGATGAGCTATCTCCTGAACTGAGGCGTGGTGGATGGTCAACCCGTGAGTCGTACTGTCAATAATCGATTGATGTTGTATCCAAGCCGCTCAGCGAAAAGAGTCCCAAGCTTGACAGCTCGCATTACACGTTGATAGGGACGTAGCTTATCTGTATGAATCATTACAGACGACGATGATCACGATGCGGCCAGTTCACGCAGACCAGGGAAAAGACGGGGAACGGATGCAGATCGCCAAAAGGTCGAATATAGCTGTGATCGTTGTCGTCAACGAAAACGTCGGTGTATGCGAATAGAGGAAAATGCTTCGTGCGTGGCATGTGAAGAGGCTGGAGCCGAATGTGTGACTACTCAGTCGCGAAAACAAAGGATTTACGCTACCGTCGATCAATTATCAGTCCGGTACAGGGTGTTGGACTCGTTGATACGAGGTCTCTATCCTGGTCAAGACGTCGATTCCCTAAAAGGCTTATTGGCGCTGGCAAAGGAACAATCGATCGATGTGCCTCGGCAGGACGGACGTATCGCCCCGCTCGATCCTACCTTGCACGCAGCACCAGCAGAAGGGGAACCTGCCACTTCTTTCTCCATGGAAACGTTCGCATCTCCTGCGAGCGTGAGCGTCCCGCTCAGCGGGCGGAGATTGCCTGGACAAGAGGACATACCGGAAGGCTGGTTGGTACCAGCGCCGAGAGGGGGATATCACTATGTCGGAACCGCATCTCTGGTATATTTCGCCAATACCGTTAGATTGCTCGTCGCTAAAAGCAATCTCTCTGCAACACCTTCTTTCGATGATGCTGGCTTGCGTAGGTTCATGAAAGCGGCCGAATTTACGACTTATAAGGCCAGTCACACTATAGAGGCAAAGATCAGCGGTCATCCAACAACTGTTGCGGCGGAGAAAGCGGAAAAGGCAGCGAGTCCTCCACCGATTGGTCTGGCTCCTTTCTCCGAGGGCATTCCCACTGCAGAATCAACAGGGATTCCATTCAGTCCTTCCGGTGTCTCTCAGAAGTCTCAGAGAGAATCCGACTACTTGCCCGAACTCTCCATCATGAATCGCCTTGTCGAAGCCTTTTTTGCGAAAGTCCATCCCAACTTCACAATATTCCATCCGGGAGAATTTCAAGTTCGATACGAAGAGACCTGCGCGGCTCACCCAGATCCCACGCTGTTCAGTCGAAATCCTGGTTGGTTGGCCTCACTGCATATGGTCCTAGTATTGGGTGCACAAACGCTTGAACAAAGCTTAGGGCCGATTGCATACACGATACAGCAACGATCTCTCCTCTTATTGTTTCGTGAGGGACTTGGACGAATGATCACTACTACCTCGCTATCGAGCGTGCAGGCCCTGATGCTGTTGTCGCTCTACCAGCACAACGCTGGAGAAAGAAATGCGGCTTGGTTGCTGCTGGGCCATGCGGCCAGAGTAGCGATTGCTCTCGGTATGCATCGAGACGGCGAAAACGGTGATTTCAATCCGTTTGAAAGAAATGCTCGACGTCTAGTCTGGTGGACCCTCAACACGTTCGAACAGTTCTTATCACTTGCTCTCGGACGACCAGCCTATACCGATACAGAAACTATCGGCTCGACTACTAGTCTGCCTGAAGCTACGTACCTGCAATTTGTGGGACAACCTCAGGATTACCTTGTGCATTCAATTGAGCTCACCAGAATATGGACCACCGTTCGGCGCTTCATTGCTTCCATCTCGTCACATTACGAGTCGCCTGATCGGCTGAACGGTACGACCGGAAATGCTCATGCCATCCTTGATAAGCTGGCTCGTTGGCGAACTGCACTCCCTTCTCACCTGCGCTACACCTCGGCAAATCTGCCTCCGCAACATCGACGATCTGTCGTTTTGATGAATACCTGGGCAGACTACATTCAGTCGATTCTCACACGCCCATACCTTCTGGCACAAGTCAACTGGGACGTGACACCCGAAGCGCAGAGGGATGGGACTTTTCCTGAAACAATCTCAGCCCTTGCTAGAGTCTGTGTCAACGCTGCTAAAGCATCGGTCGAGAAGCTTTCACAGTTGGCGCAAAGCGGCCTTCTCGATGGCGTTGTGTCACTAGACTTTTACGCAGTACAGCACGCCACGATGATCATCAGCCTGTATTTCCTTGGACAACCGAATGCCCTTTCGGCCGAGGATGTGGAACTCAAGCGAGTCATTGCGACGTTGCTCAATCTGGTCAAATTAGTGAAACTCGCCCCAACATACAAAATTACGATGAATGTCGCCATGCAGCTCGCCTACATCGCTGGAATCGAGTTGGACAACATCGTCGTGCCGGTTTCAGCGCCCTTCGCCGTGGCTTCTCCGACTGTCAACGCGGGTAATAATCAGGATGAAGCAATTGCAATGGCCGCCTATACCTTCCCACCTGCCTCATCTATCAATCCGACACCCGACTTCATGAACCAACGGCCGTCAAACGACAACCCACTGCCTATAACGAATACAGGACCCATGATCCCTGCTCAAGCTCCCGATGCTCCGTCCAACATCCAATATAACACCATAGAACATCTTTTTGGTCCCATGCCTCCCTCGAGACACAATTCGGCACCGGACATATTTGCCGATCTTTACAATCTTGGCCTCGGAGAGCATGCCGACAATCCGTGGGACTTTTTCAATGTCAGTGAATTGACTCAGGCGGCTCTTCAGGCCTATAACGGGCATGAGAGTAATGATCATTCCGGATGAGTCGTTGAGGGATCGGATCGAGTAGGGTCTGTTTAAAGACCATTACAGCGTTTCGATAGCAATAAGAAGGTGCTCATACTTGCATAGGCCTACAGAACTACTACATTTATACAGCGCATAACATGTACACTTTGATCCTTTGTCTCTTTGACCGAACCAGACTGCTGATCCTTTTTCTTCTCCTGTTTCCCTGCTAGGTGTATCACTAGCAGAAACCTGACCATGTGAACTTAATAGACGTAGACAAATTCGTCATTTTTGAAATCGGTAAGATCTTCCAGACCTACATACCAAAATAGCGATCGACAATCAGCACATCGTATGAAGTTAGGAATCCATGACGACTTACCATGAGCGCCGACGTCGTCTGCCCCTCGATTGACGTTTTGGAATGTCTTTTCCATCGAAAGATCATGAAGGTGTTTGGGTTTGCCAGCCGCTACTCGTTGATTTTGACGTTGCTTGTTAAAGAAAAAGAGCAACGCGACCAAAATTCCGACAGCGGCGAGGAGAGCCACGGTGGAAGCCATCAGAGCTTTCAGTCCAGGTCGATAGTGAGGCGCATCTTTCGAGTTCATGAGTAGAGGACCTGCGCGCGAGGATCAGCGGTTGTCTCATAACATACGACTAGGTGACGAGGCAACTGACCGGTTATTTGACCGACGGCAGTGAGACAATTGCCAAGAGACAGCATAGCTGACTTCTTAGTAGTACCAGCAGTGTTTGCGATGGCCCATGAGTACGCTACAGGGCTGATACCAAAGGTGAATGCCAACAGATAATAACCGGCCAAGCCCATTCCTTTGTTTGTCACACTGTGCCTGTTCGCGACGAAGAGCAAGACGCCGCCGATCAGAGAGATGAAGGCTTGGATTGCAAGCATGGTGGATTTGCGTTTCCACTTGTACGCTGCCCAGCAGCCGAGGATGATCGCAACCGCTTGTGTCGCTCCAAAAGGCATGTTGAGCAGAGTCGCGTCCTAATGAGACGAGCATTTGTATTAGTGCGCTTCGAGAATATTTAATCTTTTGACTCACGTTGGTGCCAAAGCCAAATGACTTGATCAACGTTGGGCCAAACGTGTTGGCGATACTCGCACCTACAGTAAGAAGCACGTGAGTCTATGTTGCCCATCATTGTGACTAAAGCAGACAATTCGACCAATAGACTCACCAATATTGGCGAGACAGGTCAACGATCCGAAAAGCCAGCTTTTGGGGTCATAGAGCACTTCGAGAGCTTGGGCCCACTTAAACTCATGCGAGCCTGTACCGGTCTGATTGGCACGAAGTCGCTCAATCGCCTGAGCCCGTTCGTGGTCATCTTTCCACCATCTCGCAGTGGCGACGTCAGACTCCAATCTGAACCAAACGATTGGGGCGGTGAGCACCGTGAGCAGACCGGCGATCAGGTATAGTACCTGCCACGAGTACATAGGAGCGTTTTCCAGGTGGCCGCTGAAGGCAGCGGGGGATGTCAGATCATTGCAACATTGTTCTTTGAAGTTTCTGCCTGCACTCACACTCCGTATGCAAGTATGGCGGCAACTATAGTAGCCATGGAATTCATGACGAACCAAGCGCAAACACGGAGCGGCTGCTCTGATCGACGATACCACTGAGCGGTGATCATGGAGAAGAGCGGGATACAGCCTGCTTCGAAAAGACCAAGGAGGAATCGGCATGCGTAGAGGCCGTCTTTGTTCTTGACGGCGGACATGCAGGCTTCACTGGTACCCCAGCAGAATACGAGTATCGTCATGAGCTGCCTGGCCGGTACTCGAACGATGACATAGGAGGAGAAAGGCTGCCATGACAGAACAGCAATCGCAGTCATGGATGACGCCAACGAGTATTGCGTGGTGACGAGCTTGAGGTCCTTGCTCAATCCGTACGTATTCCCGAAACCAAAAACGGTCTGAAGTGCGAGAGGGGTAAGCATGCTGCATATAGTCCTTGATGAATGGAACAAAAGTGGAGCAAGCAGCACGTGCACATACCTTGTCAAAGATCTGCAGAAAGTATACCCACATGAGGAGTGGCATCAAGTTCCTATCCGTCTTCCGTAGGATACGACGGTTCTAAGCGCCAAACAGATGTCAGTGTACGATTACAACTTTTGCGTCAAGGCTGCTACGCTTACATCTTCTTCAGTCAATATGACCCTGTCATCAGCTGACTCCTTGAGATCACCGTAAGCCTCGGGATCCTTGCCGACCTCGTCGACGTGCTCGACTTGCGCTTTGTCATCTAGGTGCTGCGACATTGCCGCGACAACTTCAATTGAGGATAATAGTTGATTTTAGATGTTGGAGGACGTGGGGGGCGGTGCTTGACTGGACACTGCGGCCAAGAAACCGTGGCTCCATGATGGGGCTTATATAGAAGTTGATGCTTGGCGGCAGAACAATCCGACGATAGAAAGGCGTTGGGAGCCCATGGGGTACGAGGTGGAGAACCACAGCCTACGAACATAATTGGGGTATTGTTCTCGGAGTCAGAGTGCGGAGGCTCAAAGAGTGAAAAGCGGAGAGGTGCGACCGCATATCCCTGAACCGGGCGGAACGACCCCTCCGCCGGATATAATTCTTTAATCTGTGTTGAAGAGCCGGTCGGTAAACCGGGTAGCATTTGACGAGTTTTGCGCCAGTCGCTTGCACGCATATCAAATCATCATTCGACGCTGTAGAAAACCAGCAAGGACGTCTAGCTGCTGATACCCCTGCTGTACTCGTCTCTACGAAATTATCAGTCCGACCACAATCACCTCTCACTCCCTCAAACTTTGCCCGCGATGCACGTCTTGGTGACTGGCGGTGCTGGCTTGATTGGCTCTAACTCGGTACTAGCTCTACTACGACAAGGCCACGATGTCACTACAACTGACCTCGCTCCTTTACCCTCGGCACTGGCGGAGGAATGCAAAGACCATTCGATGCAACATATCATAGCAGATCTCACTTCGATAGCAGCGGTCGATGAGGTGTTCAATTCGGCTGCAGTGCCTTTTGATGCGGTGATTCATGTTGGCGGTATCCGAAGTCCAGTAGGAATGGATGCTAGACTTGTGCATAATATCAATGTCACATCTACATATAATGTGCTGTATACGGCAGTCAACAGGGGGGTGAAACGACTCGTTCAAGCAAGCTCATGCAACGCTCTTGGGCTCAGCTGGACGACACCGGAGCACTGGCATCTCGACTATGTTCCGGTAGATGAGAAGCATCCCAAACGACCAGTAAGTTACACGCACAGTTTTGATTATCAAGGTCACCATCTCACATATCTTCAGGAAGACGCCTACAGTCTGTCAAAAGCGTGAGCAGCAGCGACCCGTTAATATCCTTGTCACAGATAGTGATTGACTTACGGTGCTCAGTGTAATCGAGCTTCAAGCGGAATCGTTGTGTCGCCTGTACCCTGATGCACGTATCGCGTCTATCCGTATGCATTTTACGAGGCAATCGATAAACGAAACGACATCGGGTGTCAAGCACACAGGGCTTTGGGCTTGGTCATCAGTAGACGCTGTTGTAAGCGCAATTGTTTTGGGTCTGACATCGGAAGGTTGGGATGGTGCCGAAGTGTTTCATATCGCCGATGACGAGATATACTACCCATTGCCAAGCCAGGATGGACGGGATCCAGCAAGTCTTGAGCTGCTAGAGCGACATTGGCACGGACGAGTGGGGTCAATCAATAAGGAATGGTGGAATGAACAGCCGCGGCGGTCCTTCTTCGATACTTCAAAAGCCAAGAATCTTCTCGGGTGGTCTCACTCGTCATAGCATGCATTCATACATCCACGCCTGATGCTGTTACGACATTTTAGCTAGCGGTCAACTACACGTTGAGGATAGGGACCATCCCGAGAGCGCGTCAGCTGATCCGGCATATTACCCGCGATATTCTGTTCCCGCGAATACAGTCAACCACCGTCGATGTTTCGTAATGTCCGGTAACCTATCGCCCACATGAACCTTTGCTTGTATGTTGCAGGTGCTCGCAGATGACTATATAGACCGACTATCCTCTTGCACATACAGCTACGCCAATTGAGCATTGACATTACGTTACATACATTCGTTATGTCAACTGAAACGGCCCTGTACCACCTCGCGTGTCATTGTCAATCTCACGTGTTACAGATCGAGCTCCCCGTTGACACAGCATTCAGCGATAATGGGATATGCGACTGTTCGCACTGCCTCAAACGTCGTATAGTATGGGGCAGGGCTCCCAAGGGAAGCATGACGATCATCCGCGGTTTGGGCAAAGACGGCTCTGCGCCTCTCAAGGAATACAGCTTTGGCTCGAAAGCAGTAGCTCATCAGGTTAGTCTTCATATATGAACGCAGCTTACATTCCTGTGGTAGTTCTGCGAGAAGTGCGGAACGCATCTGCTCGGTAGTCGCTTCAACGAGGATGACAAGATGACGATGTACAATGTGAGTCGAAATTACTACAAGCCATACAAAAGTAAGAAGCTGAATTGCAGCAGGTTCGAGCTGTCAGGGATGACCATTTCACTTTATGGGACGTGCCCCTCACGATGTAAGTGGTAGCGAGATAAGCCAAGGCTAAATCACTGTAATCGCTCTAGCTACCACGGTGTTGATCGCCCTCCTACCTACCATCATGTTGAGATAAATGATCTGCCGGGAGCTGGCCAGTACCTGGAAAGGATCGCAGACGACCAAGCAGCCCACATATACGTGGGCGCGTGCCATTGCCAAGCCGTTAAATTTGCGGTCAAGAGTGAAGTTTTAGGACAAGCGTATATCTGCGATTGTTCTTGTTCAATATGTGTAGGCGTGAGTGTCGTGTAGAGTAATGACAAAAGTGGATGACCGCTGAGAGACGGTATTCGATCTTACAGCACGGCAGTCTTTGGCTTTACCCTCCACAACGCAATGTCTTCTACCATCCCTCAGCGTCACCAGAAACGCCCTACTTTCCAGCAAGCGACCTGTTCACCAAGTACTCGTTCGGTAAAGGTGAAAACGGTCTTTTCAGTTGTGTAACGTGCGGATGTTTGGTGTATGAATCGCGCAAAGTAAGTCCTGCTGTTCCTCCTCCAATTGGCAAAGTTACTTATCCAATAATCAGCCCGAAGACCCTGATAAGGGTTCATTTGGTCTCAACGTTGCCTTGCTGAGGAATATCGGCGAATACTTTAGAGACGCTCAAGGGTTGGATGAAGATGGCAAGCAGTTTGTGGGAAAGGGAGGCGCGAAACTCCTCGGCCTCTGCAAGAACGATGAGGCGAAGTCTCGTCTACCGAAGTACGCCTTGAGGTTATGAGGCCTGAAAGTACTGTGAGATAGAAACACAGCGAATTGGGAACTTCTGTCAAGTGCGGGAGGAGGACCAGCCTTTCTAGCCGGATTATCTCACCATTGAATGTCCTTGCAAAGTCCCGAGGATAGGATAATCGTACAATATAATGTTAGGGGGTTAGCGTTGTAAAATGTCCAGATGGAGTACCTCTTCTGCTATCCACTCAATACTCATATCATTTCACATATTTGCGTTGGAGAGTCCCCATAAATTGTTCATACAACACACTGAGCTTACTACCAGCTTGTCTGAGCCGATCTCAATCATGTGTTCGCCGATGAAATCGAATTCGAGCGAAGCAGCGCGGAAGATATGGCACCAAAGTGTGACAATAAGAGGTCTGTTTGCCAGAACCTACCGAGCAAATAAGTTCGATCCGCCTATCTATCGCAACACCGGACATCAGCGTACAGCTCGTCCGAGACCAGCTCGTGAGCCGCAAGCAATCGCGAAGTCAGCATCACATGATATAGGTACTTTGCTTTCGTGCACGCGGACCCGGGTAGATCGAAGTCCCCACTAGACTGATTTTGCGGCGCATTCTCGGAATGTAGCACCGAAGTGCTGGTATTCTGCATCCCCTGGCTATAAGTATTCTGATTGCTTCAGCATTCACCGTATCCGCTCGCCTGCCGATCAATCGAGTCAGACATGGCGCGCAGCATGTTTGCCCTAGGACTAATTGCGCTGAGCTTCCTCGCCTTCACAAGCGCATCTCCCGTATCGATCACACCTCGATGGACCTGCTCCTCCTCGAGCAAAAGTGACTGCTCGCTTGCAGCTCTGGCCGAACAGGCTAGCAAAGTATACTTCGGGACTGCCTGGCAGTCGTTCTACAGGGTCAATAAAGCATTCAGTAATATCCTCGAGTCTGAGTTCGACCAGTACACACCTGAAAACGAGATGAAATGGGAAGTGATTGAGCCTGAGCGTGGGGTGTTCAACTGGACCGGTGGTGACTTGGTAAGTCACAAGTGCGGCGAATAAGGCTAACCACGATGTAGATCGTCGCCGAAGCGAAGAGGACGACTTCCTACGTCCGCGGGCACAACTTTTGCTGGGATCAACAGACGTGAGTCAACGTTACCGGACAAGCGTGCTGCTGTAGCTCATCACCTCACAGTCCCGAATATATCACTAATATCACCGATTCTACCGAGCTCAAGGCGGCCCTCAAAGATCATATCAACGCAGTCCTCGGTCGATACGGGGAGGAACTGTATGCTTTTGATGTAATCAATGAGCGTGAGTGAGCGGTATGCTCTCAACTACTGACCGGCGTACGTAGCGTTGAACGACAACGGTACGATCAAAAGTAGCGTCTGGTACGATGTGCTCGGCGCAGACTACCTCGGTATTGCTGTATGTAAAGAGCTCTCACCTTCAGCTAACAGGCTGTTCCGTTAGCTCGATTACGCCCACGCAGCCGCACCCAAAGTCAAACTGTATATCAACGATTACAACATCGAATCTGTCAACAACAAATCCCTCGCTTTAGTTGACCTTGCGAAACAGCTACTATCCAAAGGTCACCCTTTGCATGGGATCGGTTTTGAAAGCCACTTCATCGGTGGCGAGACTCCAACAGACCTCGGAGCGAGCATGAAGCAGTTCACAGACTTGGGACTCGACGTCGCCATCACTGAATTGGACATCCGAGTTCCTGTAGATAACCAAGGCGTCGCCAATTCCACTTGGTTGGACATCCAGTGGGTACCAAATGGCCGCCACCGCTGACCCTCGCCAGAGCCACAGACTATGCCAATGTCGTTCAGGCATGTCTCGACAACGGCAACTGCCCTGGTGTGACCGTTTGTAAGGAATATATTCCCTTATCCGCGCGGCCGCTGACTGCCATCGTTGCTCAGGGGGTTTTGGAGATATCTTCTCGTGGATCCCGGGAGTATTCGCCGGTTATGGAGCGGCCGACTTGTACGGGTTCGACTGGAAGCCAAAGCCGGCCTTTTCGGCGGTGCAGTCGGAGTTGTGAGCGGGAAGTGTAATCTGATTGGCGATCGGACGCTCAAGATGAAGAATGAATTATCGATCGATACAAATCCATTGTCCAAAACATGTATAACAATTGCAAAAGGAAACTTACAGTATGATCGGCGATCACTTCGGGAAATGATGTGTTTCTTGTACCTGTCCTGTCTTTTAAGAGATGTCGAAGAAAGCTTTCACAGTAGACACACCAATCGGAGCAGCGTCTCTATGCGGACTTCCATAGTCATGGGACCTCCCAGGGCCGTCTGGCGATGTCCACGAAAGAGTCAATATTGAGTAATGCAGAACGCGAGGGATTCTGCCATAGCTGCACTCACTCTTCCGGTTACGCCTCTGCACATATACAGCTGGAAATTGTTGACTTGTCGCGACGGATTTGGGATCGGTCGTGGGTCAAATGTGATCCAAGTTCAAGGGCCACCAGCCGCAAGTCTCAAGACCATTTTCCCATTTCACATGCATAATAGCCGCTCATCAACATTGCTGGAACTTAGAGTCTATAGGATGGGTCCAGTTTGTCCATGAGTCGCATATAAGCAGCAAACTCCATCTGTCCTGGTGCCATGCCCGTCATTTTGCTCATGCGCTGAAAGAGAAGCAAGTGATCAGTTATGATCCACTCCCAGCAAAATAGTTGGACTCACACTGCGAGTTTTGTTAGCGATGTCTTTTGAGGGGATGATGAGCCCATCTGTCCCAGCCGTCGACTGAGCAGTGACTTGAATTTCCGAGGCGCGGATGAGATTGTATCTGGATGCGTTGTCTTGCGCATTAGTGAACCAGTCCAACCGCAGTCATTGATCCCGCAAAACTCACAGTGTGTACCAAGCTTCAGCCACACTTCTTCCAGCAGTCAGGATGCCGTGATTCTGGAAGACAAGAATGTCCTTGTCCCCCATATCCTCCACCAGCTTCTTCTGCATGCCCTCATCGGATACCAAACCTTCGAAAGCGTTGGTCGCTACTTGTCCACAGATCTCAGACGTCTGCGACAAGGTGGGTAAAAACCCATTTTTGGTGCAGGCGATACCAGTGATGGAAGGCACGTGATTGTGAGCAATCGCAGTAGCCCTCTCTCCCTTGGCACGATGAATGGCGGAATGAATGACGAATCCAGCTCTGTTCGCTCCGAAAATGTCGCCAATCAAGCCGGCATGGATGATGTTGCCGTCCAAGTCAATCTTAAGAAGCGAAGAGGCAGTAATTTCATCGTACCGCAAGCCATACGGGTTGATCAGGAATGATGGGGAGCCATCTGGCTCAGTGAGAGCTACCGTAATGTGGTTGAAAATGGCTGAGGGATCATTAGCGGACGCACGATTCAGAATCTTCTCATTGTGGCAGGAAGCGAGTAAACCCACCCTCATTCCATTTCATATGGGCGAACAAGCGATAGGCACAAGCTAGCTCAATTCGGGCCTTCTGTTCATCCTCCGAGAACTCCCCGAGGATTGATTGTGAGAGTCTGAGATGCGGATGGGATGCTTTAGCTGAATAAAGCATTCATATCACTAAGTCTTGCCATACCTCGCAGCAACCACATCTGAAGAGCAGTTCGGACCCGGATTATGAGTCGCAGGCGAAAATACTTTCTTGATTGGAGCGGTACTATGTTTCTGACCGCCACTGGTGGATGAATGTCGGACGGCGCACATCGAGAAAGTCTGCGGGACCAAGCCTGCTGCTGCCCTCTGAGTGAGAGCCTTGGAGGTCGAAGTCGGAAGGCGGGCAAAAGGACGAGTAGCGTACATGGCTGGGGTTGTGGCTTGCTGTCCGATTAGGTGCAAGAAGAATCAGCTGTCTGAAGTCGAGTTTGATTTGATGAACTGCCATCTTCTTTGCGAAGACGAGCGCCTTTATATATGTCAGAGATCCAGGAGACTGCCTCGCCTTCATGCTGGAGTCAACGTCCTTCGTCTTCCCGTTGCTCTAGAATTGATGAGCGGCTGCTCCAATGTGGCTATTCCTGTACGTAGTTCAGTCGGACAGATAAGGATCGAGTCGATTCATGTGATATCGAGTCGCATCAGTGACGTCAATGCCGTTGAGGAGCAGGCTCGAGCGACCATGGCCGTTTGTAGCCGCGTTCGAGCTCGCTTGAGCAGCTATTTTGGTCGCGGTCCAATCGCTCTCAGGGAACTAATTACTCTCACACTCTATCGAGCCTGTCGTTCTCACAGATCTATCTCCTCGCTTAAACAGAGGTGTGCAGATCCTGGCAGCCAGAGAGTTTTCACTGTCGCATGCGTTTTTCACTCAAACCCGCGCAAATTCCGCAAACAACCTTAAGCCACACATTGCTTGAGATGTGTTGCTCCGCTTGCTGGACCTCATGGCAGGTAAAAAAACAAACATGGCTTATGTAAATACGAGGCAGAGGTCCGATTCATCTCGTGGCAGATGGATGAATATGGGCCCACCGACCAGTGAAGCGATTCGAGCAAGCGCTTTGGTCGCCGCCGCATAGTGCTGGCTCTAGACGACGCAGCCACAAAATGGCCTCGCATGGTGTCAGTGGATGTCCAAATTCTTTCAACCGAGCTAACGGCGGTCGGACAGATGACAAGCGGCTTTGAGTGAAATATACGGATTTGGGGTCCTGACGCGCTCGAATGAGAGATAGATTAGGAGTTTGAGACGCAAATGGCCGCGCGCGTCGGCCGCGGATACTAGCCTCGCCCATGCGGTACAGACGTGATATTCCAGGGCAAGCTGCTTTCAAGCGCCCGTTCAAGTACCGCACGGCTGGGACAATGGGCCTTGTGCAAAATGGTCACGTTTTGATTACGGGTTTATGATGTCAGGTTTGTTGTGACTATCATACGCGCATCGTCTTGCATATGTGCGATTTTGGACTTCTTGTCCACACGAAAACGAGAGATAGATAATCTGTATAGAATGCATCATTGCCTATCGCTCCTTAGCACTGCAAATCGGTCCGCTTCCGTTACGGAGAAACACAAAGGGCTTGAAACCTCACGACGTCATCCCTTATTGCTCCGATCGGTAGTGGCCGCATTGCTTCATATCAGTGGTACACGATGTCGAACGAGTTGGACAGTTCGGATCTAGATGGCTAGGAATAGTCGGGATTGGTCAAGACTGGTTGAAGGATGTTGGTTCGTTGATGAATAGTCAAGATGTATGTATGCTTGACGAGAGTGACAATATGGAGTTGTATTGATGTCCGGGAAGTAGATTCCAGGGCGGTGGCGGGAACGAGATCTACGGCTATTGACCGGTCAAGGGGGATCTGATAGCAACGACTCGAGTCCGCTTTGTCACCGCGTGGTGACAATCTCATGTGCTTGCTTTCACCGTTACCTCTCTTCATTTCGTGATACGATACTCCTTCACACATGCATAGCATGGCTTCGACTGATATACCATGCGCTTGCCGTTTCTCACAAAGACTGCCAAGATCGAGCTACCCCCACGTGGAAACCAATTTGACACATCGTTGAAAACGCCTACATACGAATATGTCCCATCAGACACCCTACAACTCGTACTCCATCTTCCGGCAAATGGCTTCGTTCATCTCCGACCCCCTCGCAACGCACCATCAGGCTCTGATACGCCTGGACAGTACGACCACATCCTCAATGGAGTATTGGAAGTGATCGCTCCCTTTGATTGGCGTGATAGAGTTGAAAGCATAACTGTGGGATACAGAGTTTCAAGCAAATTGAATCTCGGCAAAGGAAGGGAGGAAGAAGTCGACACGCTATTCTACAGACATGTGTCTTTAGACGAAGAGACAGAAATCTCACCAGGATCTCAGACGTATGTTTTGGCAACAATATGTCCAACTGATTGTCTCAGCTTTAGCTTCAGCTTAATCCTACCGTGTTCACTGCCAGTCCATGATCATCACTACAAGCCACTCAACATCATCACTCACAAGGCGTATGCAGAGCTCGTTTCATCCTCGACTGCGCCCCCTTCGCCGAAACCTTCAACAAAGGATTATTTTTCGCGAGACAACGTTATGGTGCCCACTGAGATAGCAGTTACTCCTCTGGACGACGGCATGAACAGAGTCATTTATAGCGCGAACATCAGGGCGCGCGTTTATCATATGAGTGAAGATGACGCTAGCTTCGTCACACTTGACCATAGGAGACGAGGAGTAGCAGAAGGCATGGGCTTATATGACTATAACGTCCTGTCTGATATCGTTAGTGCCTGGACGTTTCGTCGCTTTTGGCTAACGCAAACTTCAGTGGTCGATATCAGGTCCATTTCTGGTCCAGATCCATCTCCCATCCCTTACCCCACTCACCACTATTTACTACACGCGACTATTCATAATACAGACGCCTTCCGTCCGCTCACCGAGAGAATCATCCAATACACCCGCTTCAATCTTCACCGATAGATTCACTCTGGCAGAGTTTGGTGAGAAGCCACCTCTAAG